>PYXC01000630.1:2577500-2920000 GCA_015244755.2 Tenualosa ilisha | reverse complement strand
ACTGTCTGTGTCTGTGTCTGTGTGTGTGTGTGTGTGTGTGTGTGTGTGTGTGTGTGTGTGTGTGTGTGTGTGTGTGTGTGTGTTTGTATGAGCAAGAGCGAGGGCGAGCGAGTGAGCGAGCAAGCAAGCAAGCAAGCAAAAGAGCGAGAGAGAGAGCTGCAACTCATGGAAATGATCAAGTCATGTTCTGAACAGAGTGACAAGAGATTAAGCTGAAACAAAGGCATGACTCCCTGGGTCTCTAATCACATCCCCATCAGGTCCTAATGAGGGCCCTGGCCGCTGAATAACCCATGAGCGGCAGGGAACTCACAGCAGGCTTCTCCATCACCCTGCCAGCTGACAGCCACTCCATTTATTTCAGACATGATCCTGGGCAATACAGCTCATGCCAATATTTCCCTTGGATCCCATTCTGACTACATACAGTAGCCTATCTATCAGTCAGGGACAAACTGGAGCGAGTAAAACCTGGTCGGTTTCAGATGCTCTTACAGATTAAAGTGAAAGTCATCCCTTCAGGATCTGTAGTAGAGGGTCCGTGTTTAAATTTGGTGTCTTGGTGCTGGAGGAATTAATCCACACTCACTGGGTATAATCAGTGGCCGACACCAGAAGACTCTGAGTAATCCCACTGGCAAAGACACCAGAGAGATCAATGCCTTAGACGCCAGCATCTCAGCCAGTCTTGTTCATGGAATACATGCCTGTTTATTTTCTAAGAAGTGGGCTACAAAACAGTCCAGTCTTAGTCCTCGACTACACATATTCACAATATTTATCTGAATGTGTCAGATTGTTTTGGTCCAAGCCATATCTGTCTGATTGAATCATGACAAGAGTGTAACACAGTCTCTGTGTGTAGTGTCCCTCTGCCTGAGTGCGCATACCTCCACAGATGGACTACAAACTACAAACAGTAAAGCCTATGTCTGGCTGTAGAGTGCAGTGCTTAAGAAGGTGTTAGCATAGGAGACTGGCTTACCTACTCTTCCACACTGCGGCTGTGCTATTTTAGGCTGGTTTGGACTGGAAATGGGGTCAGCAGAACACTCCTGAGTCTGAGCATACCAGCAATTTCAGAATCAGAAGGCTTGTGATGATACAATATCAACAGTCAATCAATAGCACTGCAACTGCCATCACCTTACCTTTACACTAAAGCCAATAAATGGAAAAAGAAACGTCAGACTTAATAAAGCACATGTCCTGATTACAATACAGCCTTAGTAGCCTGTCTTATGGATTTAGCTAGGATGGGTATCTTTAACAGTCCACATACCAGTCCTTCTGTATTGTATTTTAAGTGAAGAGATGACTATAAACATCCCTACATATATCACAACTTTATCTAGACACATAAGAAAAAGCATGCAGCGTAGGGCTTGACCTGTTACTAACCAAGCATAACATAAACTGACAGGTAAGATGGTACTACTAAAGATTGAGGGCATAGATGAGGTGGTTCTTCAGTCTTTGAACCAGTGCCACCATGGCCATAAAGTCTATGAGGCATCCACCAGTTACCTAATATGGATGGGGTGTCATGGCACTTAGCAAAAGAAAAAGACTGCCTGGCATGACCAATCAATCAAAGCAATGGGAGGCTGCCAGGCCTGTGGTGCCCAGCTGCCTTTTGCTGCATAGGATGATATCAGAGAGAGGCAGCAGCACAGCCCGTTTCACAAGACACCTGCCCTTGCCACAGCATATCCTACCACAACAAAACTTCCTAAAGAAACACCCCTGTGAACCTGTTTGTGCACATGGAAAAGGTAGGCCTACTGGTCAGTGTCAAGGCACTTATAGGCCTAGGCCCAGCTGGTGTGTCTTCTGAGGCATGATTTTAACTCTTGCCAATGTGAATCCCCTCAGAAATCTGGGAAATGACCAGGAACAGCAGTTTTATTACCACTGCAAGGCAACCAGCAGTCTGGAAGCGTGTTATACATTAACCAACCTAGCCAAAAGTGGCCTGCATACATGACAGTGAGGACTGCATACAGATTCACTTTTCTTATCCCTATAGCTTAAATGGTACAAACTCCATTCTGGTCTTGGATGTCTGTCCAGCTCCAACATCGACCAGACAACTCAAAGCCACTGTGGACTGGATTAATTAAATGAACACATGTCGTGGGACAGAAAATCCAATAGCACTAAACAGACGCAGACACGTTTACTTATTGAACTAACAGGAAGGCAGGTAGATTGCGACACTGAAATCCACTGTGATGACTACCTGGAGGGCATACCCATGTCCGTGGGGCGTAGGGTTTCAGCCAACAAGGCTTGCCACACGTTCATCACAAGTAGATATCGGGTGAAACCTGACCAGACTATGCGCAGGTTCCACCAAAACTAACGTTAAGAATATTCAATAGAAGTAATTCTGAGAGGACGTGTGAAGTGCGGACAAGCTAAGGCATGGCTCTGGTCATTTTGTTTGTTGCCGTATCATGTTCCAATTAGCAGATAAATAAATCCATAATCCATGCTGTAAATCGACTTTATGTTCATGGGGATGTAGTAAAACATAATATGTGAGGTTTCTTTTTCACCCCCTCGCTCACTGGAACTCTCTTTTTATTGCAAAAGACACAGTAGGCTTAACTTTGCTTCCACGAAAAACAGGTACAGCATACATATGTAACAACGTGAGATGGTTGCTCAGTTCCACCTTTGTAGCCACTCGTAATCAACGTGCAGTAGAAGTCGTACCAAATTTATGAAGTAGGAGGTTACCCTTCCTGACATGATCACATCTTTGAACTGCTCTGAAAGCGCACATTTAAAGTCCACAAGGATAATATACCCATTTTCATTATCCAGCTGGAAAATAATAGTAGAATTCAGTCTCTAGATTTAATGTTAACGTTAGCTTCCAAGCTACGCAGCAAAAAATGGCATTGGTCCAGATGTGCCGCATTTTGCTGGAGCTAGAGAGCTATCCTAACAAGGAAGCCGAGGGGAATATTCAAACTCCAGAGATATATAAGGAATGGCTTATCAGTGATGACTATCCAGTAACATTCACCTCAAACGTTATAACAAGATGCTAACACAGTTAGCTGGAGTAAATTGCCCACTTAATGTTGATGTCAGCTAACGTTAACGTTAGCCATCGATAATTTTGATAGGTCGGTCATGTTCAAGTTAGCTGGCGGTAGTTAGCCAACTGCTGTAACGTTAAGCCACCAAAGGCAGGGTTGTTCGCAACAAGAATATCACGGTTGTTGATCCATCCAGGTTAGCGTTAGACGTGTTGACTCATAAAAAATATTAATTGAGTAGTATACCATTTCCTGGGTAGTGTCGTTTGAAAAATGATTTCAAAATGATTTTTTCACGAGCTAACGTTAATACCTGAGATAACGTTAACGCAACGTTAGCGGTAACGTTAACGCTGCGTGAACTTGCAACGTTAATGTCAACGTTCTCATTTAAAGTGAGCGTTAACTTTATTAATCATTCCAACCCCCACAAAAATGAACAAGGTTACATCAGCAAGGACCGGTAATGGTTTATCAAAGTTTCAATGCCTGTAAACATTACGTAGATGTGCATTCAACCTTAGCTACACTGACCATATGACGTTTGCCAACGACGAAGTTCGGCTGTCTTTTACAAATACTTACTAGAAGTTATTTTATTTCGTATCTACCTCGCGATAATCAATATTTGGTGGAATCGCCACCATTAGTTCTCTAGCATTATAACAGCTTTGGTCTGATAACAAGGAGGCTTGAACCAGAGGAAACGCAAGTTGATGTTAACGTTACCAGTCATCTTAGCTAACGTTAATTGTTAATTTCCAGCTAACTGCATATGCAAGCTATGTTAACACTGGCTCTCTGGAGATGAGTGCATAATTTTAGTAACATTGCCTTAACAGGTTTGCTATTAGCTAGCTTGCACGCTAGTGTTAGCGCAATATAACGTCAGCTAGTAAAACCTTATTATGATACAACGTTTAGCGATACTCGTCTCGAGCTAACATGAAATGCCTGACGTTTGTTGCATCTCTCCTTACCTGATCAACACCCAATCCAGTAATGCGGCAAACAAGCTGCAGTTTTCACCCAATCAAGATCGATATTAGGTTTGAGTATTCCAAATTTAAAGAAAGTAATGTTATAGGAGAATAAAGGCCAATTTGCTCCCACGACACGCAGTCACCTACGCTTCCAAAACATCAGGCGTTTCACCTGCTTCTCTTTCGCTATGCTCCTCGTACACTAGCCGGTTCAACCAAACTCACCCCTAGCAACGGACCGCCCTGTCTCCAAGAGTTGGGCGGTTCCATGTGACTCAGTAGTCTATTTCGGATCGCTGTTGCCCAAAATACGTGGCAATCAAAATGGGGAGGTACCTATTTTTTGTGTGGTGTTTATGACTACGGTTGCTCCTCCTATTTGTAAAAAATGCCTATAATATCCATAATATTACCCTCTTTTACCACTCGAGCTTTTGGGAACAGCAGGCCTAAAGTCTGATTATTGCAAATCCAATGATAGGCATGTGACAACATAGACATTCGACAAATAGCCTACCTTTTATCTCATTTAGGACATTGACTATAAAAATTGACCATTTATAATGCTTAAATATAACCATATGGACAATTAAAGAGAAAAATGGATGATATAATCACTGTACATGACCTTATGCATTCACTCCATGTAACTTTCTAAGGATTACCTGATAAATTAGCCTGCCTAGCCTAACTCTCCTTGCCCACAGGGACGGATAACTGACCTTGTAAAGAACCATATCAGTGCCCTGCATTCCAGACATAACTTTTTGAGGGGATAGACTTGAGTTCAGACAGAGGCCTGTGGAGTGAAGCTGGATTACCATGCATAGTTGATGTCAGTGCAGGCTGCAGCTCAAAACCATCATGGTCTACCCTGTTGATCTATCCATTTCTCTACTTTTTAAAAGCCATGTAAATAGCCAATCTTTGTATAGCTATAAACACCTTGAACCATACAGATAGAGAATTCACCATGTAATGTTGTAAAACCATGAACAGAAGCTTAAAACTATATGTGATGGGAAGTCTCTTTCATCCATTTATTTCATTTTCCAATAACAAAAAAAGGGTATGGAGAGTGTATAGGCCTCAGATGGAATGTTCTTATAAATGCCCAAAAGCCTGTCAAGAGAAGAAAAGAAAAGAACTCATCAGTCTGTCCTTAAGTTAAGACAGACATAAATGGGTAAAAAACTTTGGGAAAAGTATTAGACTTTTTCCATATCTCATGAGGGATTCCCCAGTACATTTACAAACGTACTGCAAAGTGATAGGCCTCCTGCGAAGGAGATGGGACTCGATTTTATGTGAAGACTGCCATCTTGTGGATGAAATAGGTGTTGCGCTGACTGTGTTGGCCAACTGCCCATGATGGGGATAACGATGATTACAGTATGTCACACAATTAACTTGGGAGTCTTCCAAAATGTCTTGATGTTTTATCATATTCTAATTAACTAGGTAATCTAATACACATGCAATTTCCTCTCTTATATTTCAATTTAATCTACAGGGCATTATGGAGGGTACTTGAGATGTATGCAGTATTGTACTGCCCAGTTTATGGCATACATTGAATTAGATTAAACATGTGAGATGAAACATCACAAAGTCTGTTGCCATTTTTTATTCTTTTTTCAAATGACATGAATGGTCAGTTATTCCAAAACACAGCTTATTCAAGCCTCAAGTATTTACAAAAAGAATTTAAAAACACAAAAAATAATAACAATAAAACATTCTTTGGGCTCACTGCATCTTTTACCTCCAAATTAATGTGTTTTGGTTTTGGAGACCATGCAAAATAAACATCAGGTGCTGTGCGTGGAGGTGTGCATTGTATAACCACTCTCACCTCAGAAAAACTGCAGCTCGGTCCATTTTGCATGAAACATTCCAGTGCTTTATCAAATTGTGCTCCATTTTCCACTTCTCATCAAACTACTGGAGTTACACTGAACTTATGACCGTCAGGCCTGACAGCAACTGTGATGTTTCTCTTGGCTCTAAAAAGAACTCAAGTATTTATGAGTATCCTGATTCTGCCTACAAACATTTAATATTTTGAAATGAAAGACTTAAAAACAGATTATGGCTAGAACTTTCTACAATATGTACAATATTACCTTTGAGGAATGCACTGTGAAACTCAGAGTCAAGACAGCAATTAAAACAATGAAACAGTCAATAGCTTCCATGGGTTTTTAAGTCACTAAACAGGAACATTCATCCATGAGAATGAGAGAATATACAGGTATGAGCTGTTTCAGAGGGTAAAAGGCGCAATGTATCTTTCCCTCTCGCTCCCTCCCTCTCTCCCTCTCTCTCTCTGTCTCTCTATACATCCCCAATATCATCAATCTCGCTGACCACAGAAAGAAACGTCACAAAACACCCCTTGGACCGAACACAACGGCGTTAACCTTTGGACAAATAAAATAAAGTCCTCTATTAAGACAGCAGCATCTCCCGCCAACTACAGTGTGAAGACACTCTCCTAATCCCCCCCCCCCCAAACACACATCCCCACACACACACACACTTGGTTCCCTTCACATTGTGAAGCATCACTACAACCCTCCTAGTAACCTCTCACTTGCCCCTCCACCCAATCAATCCAACTCGCTTTGTCATTCCTCCACTGCTTCCTCCTCTTCTTCCTCCTCCCCATCGTCACTCTCCGCAGGTCAGGTGATGAGCTGGGGCTCCCAGGATTGGCTGGCCAGCTGAGGGTGACACTGGGTAATGATTGGTGGGCCAGCTGGGGGTTGGCTGTCGAGGCAGAGGCCGCTGACCATGTGCTGCAAGGCAGAGCCTTTGGGCCTCCACTTCTGCACAGGTGAAAAAGGGAGAAGTGGAAAATAGAGTCATTATTAACAACCAGAAGCAAACAATTTGTCATATTTTTGACACGTTTAAAGAAACTACACATCTTCACTGCAAATTTTTTTATTGGTGATATAAAATACCAGATGTGCTACAGGATGGTTTTCCTCTCTAAGCACATGTCAACCATGTGTGTGTGTGTCTGATGAGCAATGCACGTGCCACTTCTAAATGGCGTCTACCTTTTGCAATGATGGAGCAACATTTATGTCATTACACAGGGTGTGACCGTTTGTTGCACATCCCACAATACCTAAACACAATAAGTGAAAAAGGTGAGAGCGTTCACGCCTACGGTATGGCGTCTGGTGCTGGTCAGCGTGGGCCCCGGGTCTTTGGCACGGTGGGCTGGGCAGCAGGTTTGAGTTAGTATTGAGTAATGAAGCTGCGGGAGTCTGACTCAGCCCTTGGATTACAGTAATCAGGCGGCTAACTGCAATGTCTCGCTCTGGCAGGAGTGGGCCGGGGGCCGACCCATGGAGCAAACAGACAGCAGATATGCACAACCAGTCAAGAGAGCAGGATGCCTCAGTCTGGTGGTTCCACACAAACACAATGTCTGCCATCCGTGAACATGGAGAGAGGACATTTCCCCCATCTGGTCTGATTTTAGCCTGTGTTACTGTGCACAAAGGAAAGTCACTCATGCTGCATAATGACCATGGTGTCTGGAGTGCACAATCACACTGCTTTTAATTATTTGCTGTCTTGAGACTTGCACTTATTTCTTTTTTAACTTGCAAGTTTAATTTCCTCTAAGAGAACAGTAGAGCCAAATTAGTTTGATTTTTCAAATTATATTGCCCAAAGAGTTGCAAAACGGAGTAAACTTTGGCCACTCACATACAAATATAGCAATCCTAGTGGAACTACTCCCGTAGGACACATAAGCCCACACAAATGGAAACGGTTGAGGCATTTTCAAATAGAGCAAGGGACTTTTGGAGGAGGAGTCCAGACTGACTATAAATCGATGGTTCATAAATCAGTTGGCAAGGAGCGAGGAGCAGAGCCTTTAGACAATGATAAATTAATAAGATGAACTTCATGTGAGCATCACACACACACACACACACACACACACACAAACAACCTTTGAGAGAATAAAGCTACGGTGAGTGGAACCAGCTGGTAAGACCAGACGTGTGTGTGGGGAGCGTATTTTTCATAGGCCAGGGGTGTCTCTAAAAGTGTTTATGTGAGTATGAAAGGAATGCATATGTGCATCGTGAAGATACAATACTTCTGTGTCTGTCTTTGAGGAAAATTGTGTGTGTGAATGTGTGTTGTGTGTGTGAACTGATATTCTCTACAAAGCAGAGCTAAAGTCATCGAGGAGTAAGTGTCACAGTTTCAATCATCAGCACATGCATGAGGAAACTGTCATCAGAGATGGCTGATGAAAAGAATGTTTGTCATCATGTGTTAGCCTATTATAGAACTTCCCATTACAGTTTTTCTTGTTTGCTAAGAAGCGCTTAAGGATAGGCTTAGGATCAAAACCCAAAACTTTTTGATTGAGAATAACTGTTCCTGAGAATAACTGTTCTGTTTTACTGCCACCTTATAAGCCCCTTACTGAGCAAAGCATATTGACATCAAAATTCATAGATTGTTATAAATGCATGCAAATGTGTTACACTTTACTTAACCCCAACAATGAAACATTATGATGAGGTGTGCTGCATTATAGATGCATCCATATGAACTTTACTTTACTTAAAGCACACACTGACAACTTATGATCCCACATGGAACATTATAGCAACTTATGAGCCCTTACAACAGTTGATCATCCAGGTGTGTGCATAGAGGGGTATTAGTAGTCATAATGTATTATAAGCCCCATCAGCCAGCCTGTAGTTTATAACCAGTTATGAACACTCATAACACCCTTGGATTTATAAGGCATTATAAGCTGTGTGACTGTGTGATTTTGGGGCAGAGTGATCCTGTTTACGTCTTTTTGCGATAACTCATTTGAAAATGTCGATTCGGAAGTGATGGCTGCATCAAAGCAATCAAGAAAAACTGTAAGTTTCTCACACATTAACACAACCTAATGGGACCGATCCCAGTCCAGCTATTAGATATGTAAGCTGGGTTGTGCAGTGACCATGCACTATGGTCCTTAAAAGCAGCACAAAGGAGGTTAATGGAGCAGAGCTCAGCCGCAGCAGGAAAAATGTCCCCTATTTGAGATTCCTGGTTAGGCCTCAGAACCCCTGATCTCAAAGCTCATCTCCGGCCCCTGCGGGCCAGGAAGACACAGTCAGCCCTGGCCTCTACCACAGTCCTTACACACATAACACATACACACACACACACATATGCACATACACAAACACACACACACACACAAATGCACACAAAAACAAAAGCACATAAAGACGCATACACACGCACACAGACACATGGTTTTGGTTAGGAGTCCCCACCCAGAAGACGTAAATCATTTCTGTAGCCCAAATCCAGCAGGGAGTTCAGTCATGGCTGATGAAGTGTTGCAAGAGAGAGGTGTGTGTGGGGGGATCCCCATCTGGGATAGGGTGTCAGTTTGAGTATAGACCCCAGTTGTGTCTGGATGTCAGAAATGTATGCGGCTCCAGGACAGCACAACCCCTCTTATCTCTGAGTCATCCGTCTGTCACTCTTCCAGAACTTTCCACACGTCAGCACACAGACATGGACAACGGAGGACAAAGTTCCAGGACACACACCGGATTTGTTCTGACTGTTGTCATAATAATAAATACTCTTAACCTTGAGTGTGCTCTGCTGTGCTGTGATGTGCTGTCACTAACAGGCTACAAGATGCCAGTTTTGGGGAGCTTTGTGCTTGGACTGGGTTTAGACAAATTCCATAGGGATTTACTGATCAGATAACACACTCTGCCCCAGAACGTATGCAAGCCATGTGTGCCATCCCTCACCTGTCTGGGCTCTTTGGAGTTGCAGGCCTCCATCTTGACCTTTGACCCTGGGGTGAAGGCGCTGATGGCAAGGCAGAGGTCCTGCTGTCGGATCTGAGGCTCCACCAGCATCCATTTCTGCAAGAAGCGGGGGATTGCAAACAACCATAAGAGCAGGAGCTACGTCTGAGGCACAGTTTTCTCCAAACTCTCAAACTCTGGAAGGATTAACCTGTCAGTGCAACGATAAGTCAAACGCCCCACAAGGATCCAGCTTGCTTCGTAATATTGGCTGTGTTTATCTTTCGTATCCAAGTCTAGGATTGTGGATTTTTTTGTTTGTTTTTACAGTTACGCGATTTTGATCCTTTTACAATCAAATCTAAATTTTCTTCACAACTAATAATTTCAGTTTACAAGTCTAGGGTTATAGCTGTTGCAAAAGTCCAGACTGGCAAAGCGTGAAAAATGTCTGCCAGCTGTTATCAAACTGTAAATACACACATACTGCTAAAGGGAATCTAAAATAAATGGCTCTTAAGAATTAAATTCTTAAATCACCACTCATCCCAAGGGAGGAGAAAATGAGACTGATATTGTCTTTTTTGGCCCAGAGGCCCACATGAACATTATATGCACAAGTACACATCTTCACACACACATACACACACACACACACTGAGGCCTGGCTCTGTGCGGTGTGAGGAGTGAGGAGGAAGATCTGGCTTGGCTTGGGTGGAATGGTGTGTTTAGGACCGACCTGTGTCTGCACTGGGTTAAAGCACATATTTTGTGTGCACACACACATATACACACACACACACACACACACACACACACACACACACAGAGGCCTGGTTGTGTGTGATGTGAGAGAGGAGGACACTGGTGTTGTGGTGTGTGTTGTGTGTTTGTGTTGTGGTGTGGGTGGTGTGTGTGGTGTGGTGTAGTGTTGTATTGTGTGGCATGGCGTGGAATGGTGTGGTGTGTGTGTGTGGTTTGGTGTGGTGTGGTGGGTGTGGTTGTGTGTTTAGGACTGACCTGTGCCTGCACTCTGCTGGATCCACTGCCCTTACACTCAGCCAGACCCAGGCTCTCTGTCCCATGGGTCTCCAGACACAGACCACCCTGCCTCAGCAGACTGTACACCGTCTCCTGCTCAGGGATCCTACCAACACACACACACACACACCACACACACACACACCACACACACACACACACAGAAACCAATCAAACACATGCAGGCACACACACACACAAACATAAAAAACCAAACACACTCACACACACACACACACATACAAACACATACATAGGCACACAGCAGGGAAGAAAGGATTTGGGAATTAGCCAAAGAGTTACACTGAGATCTTCCAGATGGGCTCTGTTGAAATGCACACACACACACACTCATACACACACACAAACAGACACAATAAACACTAACAAGCACACATGTCCTCACCATCTCTCTAATGCAATAGCCATCTATCTAATGATGTTTGTGGTTGTCATAGCAGCAGTGAGAGAGCTAATAAAAAGTGACAAAGAGCTAACGGACAGGAAACACATGTCACGTCAGCACGGCTCACATAGACACACAGTTTTCCCACTCATCCTGCCCTGTCTGTCTATCATTCTGTCTGTCTGGATGTCCTGTCTGTCTGTCTGTCTGTCTGTCTTTCACCTGTCGGTAGTGCAGCCTTTTCTCATCACGCACCTGAGCTCAGGGTAAACGTTCTCCAAGTACCAGCGGAATGAATTGCAGTTTAGCTTGTGACGCAGCTCCACCCGGTCTGTGATGCTGCAGAGTCAAAGGAGAGGGCATTAAGTCATCATCACATTAGATAGATAGAGAGAGAGAGAGAGAGAGGGAGAGAGAGAGAGAGAGAGAGAGAGAAGAGATAGAGAGAGATTGTCTGAATTAAGGGGGAAGAAATGTCTGAAGAGAGGTAGGAATGTCTAAACACAGCATCTAATTGTGTGTCCCACGCTAAGTTGACTTAGTATCCTGAGTATGAGAACAGACGTAAGGCAGGTGTCTCATAAATGAGGAGTGACCGCACTGAGTCAGCTTTAGTGTGGAAAAAGAGAACAGCACACTGACCTCCCAAAGGCCTTGCCCTGAGCTGAGGGCCGGGCAGCATAGTAGTACTGTTTATACTCATCCATCCACACCTCCGCAGCCCTGCGAGTGTTCCTGTATGGACAAGAGAAAGATGGAAAAACACACACAGGCAGACATGTTATTGTAGGATGTTTGTGTCTGATTGATCCATCAGTATAGCTCTGGCAGTGACATACGCATTCAATTAAACCATTATAGGATTGAGACAAAAAAGATTCAGATGTGATAAGAACATACTGATAGTAGGCAAGAGAGAGAGAGAGAAGGACAGATGAAGAGAGAAGAAAGCAGGAGATGAAGAAAGGAAGGAAGGAAGGAATAGACAAGGAAAGAGAAAGAAAGACATAGAAAAAAGAAAGAAAGAAAGAAGAAAGAAAGAAAGAAAGAAAGAAAGAAAGAAAGGGAAGATGAAAAAGAAAAAATGACAGGGATCCCACGCAGACACAGTCTCATCTGGCCTACAGACTCTGTTTGGCGCAGGTGCTACTCACTTGATGTAGGTAAGAGCATTGCCTTCTGGGAAATCATAGGGGTGGCGCTTCCTGAAGACGTGGCCCACCCGACTGCAGGGCAGGATCTCCAGACTGCCCCCACACATCCACACACGGAAGGACAGCTCTGCAGAGAGGAGGGAAGAAAAAGATTGTGGAGCGTGAAGAGCTGAAAATAGGTACAGTATATGCACCACTGTTCTGTATGAAATAGGTATGTGATTGAAACTGATATGATAAACGATGAATCACAAGCCTACGCTGCTACACTTGAATATTTCTTTCTCTCTCTCTCTGTCTCTGTCTCCCTCTCTTTCTCTCTCTCTCTCTCTCTCGCACACACACACACACACACACACCCCACATACACACATATACAGGCACAGGTATTTTTCCTAAGTCCGTGCTTCATTTTCCAAACCCTAGCAACATGTAACTTACTGGCGAGCGAGAAGGCTCTATGTAACCTCTAGTTTCATGCTTTTATAAATCACACAGGCAGCAGATTACATGGGCTTAGCATGAGCGTTTCTAGTATGCTGGTAAACCTGGAGAACAAATCGGAAGAAAAGAGTTTTTACATTTCTACACACTGGAAGCCTCCCAGCATCCCCAAAGACAAAGAACAAGAGAAAAGAACTGCCTCTGAGCTGCCATTGATTTTTTTCTCTCTTTGTGGTTGAGATGCTTTGATCTGGAACAGCTGGATCATTCGGTTGCTGCAGTTACCCTCTAGGAGGGCGCAGGTTCCTCAGCGTGGAGGTCGGATGCTTTAGACATCGGGGATGCGGTAATGTCAAGTGTGCTCTGGTTGCGAGAGCTGCAAACCAATAGCTGGTTGTGGTTTGGCTCTTTGAAAGGCAAATCAGTTCAGCTGGTTTAAATGAGAGCAACTTGTTGTTGTGGTGGAAAACCTTTTGGTGAGCTAAAAATGTTCCAGGGAAACGGGGGTGTGGGGGGGGTGGGGTGTAGTCAAGAGGAGATGAGCTGATTAAATTACCAAAGTTCTCTCCTCCCCAGATGTCCATGTGTGTGTCGTACTGGCCCAAGTGGTTGAACCAACTCTTGTCCATCACAAAGATTCCTCCAGCAATGACTGGAGTCCTGGAGGGGAAATGTGGAACAAGTCACTGACACGTAAAGATATAATACAAATCAATAAATGACATGTTTCACTGGGTCTTGTAAACACATTCATCTGTTTTAGCTGATGGCAGTCTGAAAAAGATTGATCTACCCATTTTGGTGCAATATAACCCAAACTCTATGAAACCAAGTCATTTTCTGCACCAGGAGTTTCCAAGAGCTGGCTTAGGAGAGTTATTCATCAGCCACACAAACTTGGAGACAGAGCACAGTTGAATGATGGGATGTGGAACGATGGGACTGTGCTGTGCTGGGCTGGGGAATCCAGGCAACACACTCACTCTTCAAGAAACTCACTTGATTGGCTGAGTGGGGTCATTCCTGGCCATTTTCTGTTCGATGGGAATCTGCTCCCATTTAAAGTGCAAACTCCAGTCAAACCCTGAGAGACAGAAAATAAGAAATAAGAGAGAAAAAGATCAGACAGACAGACAGGAGGGCATTCACAAATAGCTCCAAAAAATGAATAAACCCCAGAGGCTGTCTGGTCTGGATTGTATTGTACTAAACATGGAATGCCTCTGCTTGTCCATCACTGTCAGTCTGATTTAGACAAGCTGGCTGTGTCACGTCAGCTTTCTCATAACAGGTGACTGGTGACAGCTCTGTCATTGCCCCTGTCTGGGAACCCCCCCACCAACCCCCGACACACCCACATATACACACACGCACACACACACACACACACGCGCAACAAATAAATCCCACTCCACCCCCAGTGCCAGACACACTCACCTCCCCTCAAGTCAGCGGAGGCTGCTAGGTAGGCGAAGTTGTCCAGGCTGATGACATCGATGATGGGGCTGACAACCCTTGTATGGTCCTGGGGAAATGGAGAGAAAATTCCGGAGGTCTTAAAACGACACTCCACAGCTCTACCAAACTAAAGTTTCTGTCTATATACCCTCTCCTTATGACTCCTGAGAAAAAGCTCTGCTTTTGAGAGCCTCTAAAGCGCAGGCAGAGAGAAGCAAGCATCTGCACATGGAAAGCCAAAGGATGACATCATTCTGACACTGTCAACCACGCTGCCCCCGCAAAAAAAAAAAAAAAAAATATATATATAAACGCAAACTCTGTCATATATGTATTTCAGAACACACAAAACCGTCTCTCTCTGAGTAAAAATGGCCACTGAGGTATGGAAGGGGATATGGAGGGGTTAACATTGAGTTGCCTCAGTCAAAGTAATATGAGTTATGTAAACAAAACAGATTAGTATGCATTTGATAAGTCTGTGTTTTTGTGTTTCGCTTTGTCTCTCCGTGTGTGTGTGTGTGTGTGTGTGTGTGTATGTGTATGTGTGTATGCCAGATGGCAGTGGACCATGCAGAGAGTTTGTTGAAGTGTGGGTCTCTTTTGTTGAGAGTGTGAGTCACTCTGGGGGGGTGTGTGTGTGTGTGTGTGTGCGAGTGTGTGTGTTATGTGTGTGTGTGTGCGTGTGTGTGTGTGTGTGTGTATGTCTTTGCTATAAGTGTATGTGTGTCGCTGATTGTGGTAGACAGGAGAGGAGTTTTACAGTACTCCCATCGAAGCGAGTGTTTCTAGTTAGTGGAAACACTGTTTGGAGGGGGTCTGAACGGCGACTGAACTCTGCTCTCAGTGCGGGGGAGAGTCCAGATAAAACCCTGCAGAGCCAAGAGCACTCTGGGTATAATCTCTCACAGCTTTTAGAAATAAGCTTCTCATGGATCTTATTAATACACAACTCAAATTGGAAAGAGAACATGGAGGCACTTAATATCTAATTAAAGATCTTTCTATCTCCCTCTTTCTTCATCCCCAACCCCCTCTCTCTCTCACACACACACACGCACGCACACAGAGGGGCAGAGACAGAGAGAGAGATCCGACACTCACACACAAACACACACACACGCACATGCGCCCACACATGCACCCACAGAGGGAGAGAAAGGGAGAGAAAGAGAGAGAGAGAGAGAGAGAGGGCTGGCGACCTCTGGAAAGACAGAGCAGGGGACACGTCCATCAGTTAGTTCAGGGAATCTAATGGGTTTAATTGCAGTGCATCTAACCCCACTTTACAGGAGCAGTGATTGGTGGAAAGAGGCAGGTTAATGAGGCCATGCCCGGGAGGCTGAGGCTCTGTTGCCAACCCGGGAACATGGAGCACATCACAACAGAGGGCAGAAGAACAGCACAGAGCACTCCAAGTACACACATAGAGGCACACACACACACACATACACACATAGACATTCACACTCAAAGACACACACACATGCACACATACACACACACATAAACACATGTACATATACAGATTCACACTCACAAACAGACAGACACACACACACACACACACACACACACACACACACACACACACACACACACACACACACAATAACACTGTGGAATCAAAAAGGTTTGGTTGCAGCAGATGTTTTTAAAGAAGTGTATGAGTCATTCCCCGCAACAAAAAAAAAAGAGTCCAGAGATTCCCCTCTTCGCTCAAACCAAGAGACATCTCCAGTGTTGAGAGAAAAGAATAATAGCATGGTGTGACAATGACCAAATTAGCTACAGCCTCAAGACTTGTGCGACCTGAGAGGAACTGCAGCAGCAGGAGTCAGGTCACTGTTCGTTAACGCTCTCAATTTTGTGCTCGTCTTAATCAAGCCTGCAGACTGTTATTAAAACTGACTGGCGTTATTATAGGTCCCTCTTGTCTCACTGGTGTCTCAAAGCAAATGAGTAAGAGTTGAGCAGAGGGTTAGGGGTTCCCTGACTGTTGTGGGCTGAATGGGATAGAAATGAATCAGCTGGAGGACAAAAGAAGGAAAGGATAAGAGGGGAAAAGCCAAGAGAGGGATGTGGTTAGCTTAGCTGTTAGCGAGGAGGGGGAGGGAGGCTGAAGAAGTATACTGCATGTCAGGGAGGGGGAGCAGCTGTGTGTGAGGGGTTCTGTGTGGGTCTCTCTGTATGTGTGTGTGTGTGTATGTGTGTATGTGTGTGTGTGTGTACCATAATTACTTCCCCATGGAGATACAAGTATCAGGAGCACATAAAGTCAGATTGTCAGTGGGCGTGTGCATGATCCACAGTGAATGTATTTGTTTATGTGTGTGTACTAGTGTAAGCATGTGTGTGTGTGTGTGTGTGTGTGTGTCTGTGTGTGTGGGTGAGTGTGTTAGAGAGCTGCTGCTTATCTGGGTTTCTGGGTGTGGATGTGTGTTCAAGTGTGTGGTTGTGAGCCCATGCAACAGAAATTTGTGTGTGTGTGCTCGTCCGTGAGACCATGCAGGAATATTTGTGTGTGGGTGGCTGGGTGTGACAGCGCAGCAGTGACCGGACTGAACTCAGCGACTCAGCAATCGCCAAAAAAACCCACAATCCCACGTTCCCTGATTCTCACAACAGGATGCGGCAGACAGCAGCCCCATGCCAGTGGACGCTGCTGTTGGACAGGGGACATGCTGTCACATGACTGGCTGCTGGTCGTATCTCACCTCCTTGACTCTCTGGATGAGGGGCTGCAGCCAGTCGGTGTTGACCTCACAATGGCTGTCCAGGAAGGTCAGGACGGTGGCAGAGGCAGCATTGGCGCCCCGCACCCTTGAGCGAATCAACCCTGGGGAGGAAATCATATTGTCATATTCAGTTAGTGTCAGTACTATATATGAGGGAATCAGGGAGCATTTCATCTGTATATATTTGGATTTCCAAACCAAAAGGAAAGTAGATACAATTTGCCTGTCAATGACAAAAAAATTGTCCATCTTATTTATATCCCTTGGTTAAGCCTGAATAAAAAGTATTAAAACACAAGATCTCATTTGTATTCATACTGTTTATATCTGAATTAAAAGACTTCAAGAGAATGAAAAGACTTCAGAAGTCTTTATAAATACATTATAGGTCTGTTTGATTTTGTTCCTGCTTTGTTGTCTGACATTTTCATTTCACTCTGGTTTTCACTCAGTGGATGTGGTGTGTCTTCCCGTCATTCTTTCCTGTGTCACCTTCACTCAATCATTCACTCGCTCACACACACACACACACACACACACTCACCCTCTCTGCGTCCATTCCGTAGGCAGTGCACTTTAGGGATCTGAGAGAGCAGCTGGCAGTCCTCAGCTAATGAGAAAGAAGATGTGAGATTAGAGATAAAACACACACGTGCTTGCACACATGGGCATATGCACACATGCATGCACACACACATACACACACACCCACACACACACACACACACACAACACACGAACACGAATGCACACACACACGGATGCACACACACGTGCACACAAACAAACTCAAACACAAACGCACAAACCCACACAGCCCCTCACACACACACACAAAATCAAACAATGCCACTGACATTTCTTTGAGAGCTAATGGTCAATTAGCATCGTCTACAATTCCCTGCTGACACGGGAAAAGTCATTACAGCCACTGCATGCTCATTGGCATTTAGACAGGTTTGCAGTGGCCTCTTGCCCACACACACACACACACACACACACACACACACACACTCACACACACACACACACACTTTGCTTGGAGTGCTCACTGATGCCAAACAGGACTCCGGTTGCTGCTGTTTTATGACACTCAGTTCAAAGTCAAAGCTTGTAGGAAACCACCCAAAACAGAATACAAGTTACATACAGAAATGCAGCATTGCATTTATGATGATTTGGCTGATTTGTAATTGGTTTCTCAAAGGATGCAGTTGATATGCTTTAGCTTAGCCACAATTATTTTAGGCACATAAATATGAAATGTCCTATATTGCGTGGTTCATTTCTGTTCATTTTCTAATTTTGTATGCTAACATACGGCATTTTTAATTTTTCCATTTTTTCCATTTTTTGGAATTGGAATTAATTTCCACAGTATGCAACTGCTGCACAAACGATGCTCTCTGCTCTCTCTCTCTCTCTCTCTCTCTCTCTCTCTCTCTCTCTCTCTCTCTGCTCTGATGTTATCTCCCAACACTTTGACACCCTCCTCCAGGCTCCATAGATGTGGCTGGGTGCAGCTGAGACTGCTGGGAGGCTTAAGGCTTACTAGTAGTTTGATCATGCTGCTCCCTTACTGCGCAGATCAGATGGATTTGGCCCACAGTGACACAGCCTCACCGGAGCCTGGCCAACAAAGCCACATCAGCGCTGACAAGACTACTAATCCACAACGCAAGGGAGAGAGAGAGAGAGAGAGAGAGAGAGAGGGAAGGAAGGAAGGAGAGAGAGAGATATAGGGAGGACAAAGGCACCAAGAGAATGCATCTACACTTGTGTGGTGAATAAGAGGTCTTTAGGTTTAAGTGAGTGAGTGTGTCAGTGTGTGTGTGTGTGTGTATGTGTGTGTTGGGGGAGAAAGAGAGAGAGAGACAGATGGTGTGGGAGGTTAGTGGGGGGTGGGGCTGGAGAACTCACTCTGGATTACCATGGAAACAAAAGTCACACTCTCACATCAACACACACACAGAACACACAGCTCTTACGCACACACACACACACCAGATGTGACATATATCCCGAAAGAAGGATAAAGTGCTTGTGTGTGTGCATGTGAGCTGCTTTGTGCTGACAGGTGAGGTGTATGCATGTGTAAGCTCGTGTGGTGTGGTGTGTGTGGGGGTAAAGATCAGTGATGTTGATTAAGACTAATATTAACAGGATTTAAAGGGACAGAGAGAATCCCTTCAGTCCAACCAGTTCAGTTCAATTCCTGCCCTCTCATCAAGCCTGACACGCAGCCGTCTACAGGATCATCGAGGCCCCATTCAAACTGGCTACACTCCGTCTGTGGCTTGGAGCTCCATGACATGCAACGTCTCACAGGGTTTTTAATGTGTGTGTATATATGTATGTGCGTGTGTGTGTGTGTTTGGGATGATATGTGCAAGTAAACACTCTCTGGTCAATTCCACATCATGGATGTGAATATGAGAAGAGTATGAGCAAACACTGTATTATTTACATATTTTACACTTTTTTTTTTCAGGTAACCACTACAACTGAATTCAGCAAATCTTCATATTTCATATAATCATTCACACCACATAAATACTTTCTTCTGCATTCTACTGGTGTTACGGAAGTGAGAAAGAAGCCCATTAAATTGACTCTCTATTACCGTAAGCACTTCTGCAACACGACAACACCTTAGAGTGTGTTCATCAATCCACAGTTAAGATCAGAAAATCCCCTCTCCCTTCTGCCTGTGCTGAAGACCTGATTGCATGTAGAGGGACTAACACTCCGTTTTCTCAGGAAACAGCATGATGTAATGGCTACCCAGACGCTTTTGTTGTTTTGCAACACATCAATTAGCAGCGTTGGACGGTGGAGTGCCTGCAGCATCTGCTTTGGATTTATGTCTTTGTATGGATTTTTTTCTTGGTGTGTATAATCTCTGTGTGGGCTAGATTAGCATTTGAGGACCAATATAAATATTAGTTGCTCATGTCTGTCATGATCTAATCTCAGTGTATTGACAGAAACATACGGGCCAAGCCATCTGCTGAGGCTCCATGCATGGGCTAATATCAACAATGGACAAGAGATCCAGGACAGAGAACAGATAAAAAAGTGTCAGGGAGTCCGAGCACAGAGTAAAGGTTTGAGTATATGTTCTCAGTGTATGTTTCTGAATGTGCATATGTGTGTGTGTGTGTGTGTGTGTGTGTGTGTGTGTGTGTGTGTATGCTGTAGCGAGACAGTGTGGCATTATATATGTGTTGCATAAGTACTTAATAGAGAGCGTGTGACTGCACACAGGAATGCACTGTGCTCTGTATTTATACAGCATACATACATACATGGACCATATGTATATTTGCATGAACTCTATATACAGGATACACATAAATAGAAATATATGTTCATATACATACATGTTTGTAAGTGAGTGTGTCTGTGTGTGTCTGCATGAGTAGGTGTGTGTGAGTGTGTGAGCATTTATATGTGTGCGTGTGTGTGTGTGTGTGTGTGTGTGTGTGTGATGTGCTACTACTGACACAAGATGCATACTGTCTGTATGTGTGTGTGTGTGTGTGTGTGTGTGTGTGTTTGCGTGGGTGTGATGTTCTACTAACTGACATAAGATGCATGTGGTGGCAATCAGAGACACAGCGTATGGCATGTGTGAGGCTGCAGCATGAGCTCACAGCAGTAACCTGGCTTCTGTTCAGGGGAAAACGCCCGTCATCTAAACGCTAGCCTCTCCCCTGCCTGATGCCCCGGCCCCAACATTACACTGTAATCCAGAGGAGATTGTTTCACCTTTTCCCTCATATGTGGCATTAGCCAGTCTTTTGTAATGGGAAGTAGAGTCACACGCCACCACTGCAGTGGAGCAGCATGACGGCCGACCCAGAGGCCATTTGCATCCTTCTTGGCACGGTGGACACATATGTGGACATGAGGTTCTCATTTCCACAGCAGGCTCTGGTCCAGAATGCATTTGGGTTGACGTCAACTGACTTTTTTGTGTTTTTTTTTTTTTAATCTTGTGTATTCGTTTTCTCTTGATTATCTCAAGCAGCTTGCTCTATTGCAGTGGAGTGCTCTCGGGGAGTGGTTCTGAGTGTGGCATCTGAGATGCATCTTGCGAAATGCACCGAAAAGCCACATTAAAAAGACAGAGAAGATGGAGGAGATGCTTACGGTCAGAGCTGAAGTCATCCACCAGGATAATCTCCTGAATCAGAGCGGGAGGACTTCTCATCAACACACTGCCACAAGGATGGAGAGAGAGAGGGAGAATCATTAGACAAGTGTGTGCGTGTGTGTGTGGTAGCGAGAGAGAGAGAGAGAAAGAGTGTGAGTGAGATTGCGAAAGAGTTTTAACAGCAAGGATGTTGAGAGAGAATCATTAGACAAGTGTGTGTGTGTGTGTGTGTGTGTGTGAGAGAGAGAGAGAGAGAGAGAAAAAGAGAGAGGGGGAGAGAGAGAGAGAGAGAGAGAGAAAAAGAGGGGTGGAGACAGAGTGAGAGAGTGAGAGACTGAGAATGAGAGAGTGCCAGAGAGAAGAGAGTGAGAACGAGAGACAGAGAGAGAGCTTGTTAAGAGTTCTTTAACAGTAAGCTCCCTGAGCACCTGACAGGTGCACTGTAATTACCTTTTAATGGTGCGCAGAAGAGTGGACCGAGCTTCATTGTGGAAAGTGATGATTATGCTGGTGGGGGGCAGGTCTAGATCAAAATTCACTGAAGCGCACCTAAAAGAGACCACAGTCTTTCCAGCACTGCCTTTCTCAACAAGCTACTGACCTTAAGTTATGTTGCATTTTTAAGTTTTAAGAATTAAAGAGTTTGTGAGGTGACTGTGTGTGTGTGTGTGTGTGTGTGTGAGTGGGGGGGGGGGGGGGGGCAGGGGGGTGTGATATCTGGTGTAGGGTGTGTGTGTGACATGCTTTTGAGTGTGTCTATATATAGAAAATATATAGAAAATAAATATATAGCAAAAAAATTGCGGATTACTCTGTGGTTGTGGTTTACATGTGTGTGGATGAATGAAGGCATGGGGTGTGTGTGTGTGTGTGTGTGTGTGTGCGTGTGTGTGTGTGTGTGTGTGTGTGTGTGTGTGTGTGGGATGGGGGGGAGGGCGGGGTACCTGTAGTGACGAGTATCTCTGATGGCCCTCTCGCTGCCCAGCCGATCGCTCTCCTGCAGGTTGAAGGCATGCTCCCTATAAGGGTCCTCGCCAGGCTTCAACTGCTTGCCGGACAGGTAGGCCTTCTCATCAAAGCTGCCAACCAGCTGGTTCTGCAACTCTCCGTGAGGTGCATGAGTGACCTACAGGGATAAAGCAACACAGAGGATTGGTCAGAGCACTGAAGCAATACCTATGGTGGCAAGTACAGTGACCACCATCTTGTTCTGCTATGTCTAATTGAAGTAATTGGGCTAAAATCATGTGCAATTCATGGCAAAATTTAAAGGGCTTAGTTCTCTTTGTAGCATTGAGTGCAGGGCTCACTCAGTTCAATTGGCATTGCCAGTATGTATATAAATCACTTCTTTAGTAAAGTGTGTAAAAACAGATTGGCTGCTTGAACAAAAATTTTGTTTGGTAGAGGAAAATTTATTTTAAAGTTCATCTTTGTACAATGCACACCTGGAGGACATAATGTAAACAAGTAATCATCATTATTTAAATCGTTTCCTGTGGCACAATGTAAATGAGTGACTATGCAGAATTCAATTTTAATTTAGATTTTTTGATTTGGACAAAGAAATATGGCTAAGGACCCACTGTATCCCCTTAACATTTAGTATTTCTTATTACATATCCCACTCAAAATTGCAACTGTTACAATTAAAAAAATTTTAAAAAGAAAATGTAATGAAATGAATACTCTTAAACCACTCTAGGCAGGGCAAAAACAAGAGCACAAAAAACTATTCTTAGTACATTCTTAGCAGCATCCCCCCCACGTTTGAGCACTCAACCAATGTCTCTCAACTCTTAGGGACATCAGGTGGTGCTAAGAACCTTAGCCAACAAGAGCAGCTGGACGCAGGGCTCGGTCCCCTTCTAACGACAGAATGCACAAGTATCAGATTACTCCCCCATCACCAGTGGTGCTCTGGAGTCTCAGCTCTGTTCAGTCATAGACCATGTTTTCCATCAATGTAATTACTTATTATGTGAGTCGCGAGTTGTGGCCAGCACTGGGAAGCTCACTGAAGCTTTTGCTGTATAGATGGATGGCTGACCTCTTTGTTTAACAAAGCGAGCCAGATTAAGAAGGAGCCAAAGTAGAGCTGTACAGAGTGATGCATTTGAGAAAAGACCGACGTGAGATTTGAACTTTTTGCAGGAAACACCTGGACACGGCTGACAGAACTAAAGCACTGGAGATGATGGACATCCAAACCGTAGTGGGCACAGATGTAAAACAGGTGGCACATCTAAAAGTACACAGTTCTTCAACAGACAAGACAGAGAAAAGGAAAACAAATAGGACAAAAAAAGAGGAAGAATGAAGTTAACGAGAGAGAGAGAGAAAGAGAGAGAGAGAGAGAGGGGAAGAAAAAGAGGGGTGGGGGGTGGAATTCCTCAGTGAAATGTTATTAATTGGCTGTCAGGGGAATGGCTTAGCTCACAACCAGTTTTTAGATGGCATGACCTCACTTCTTTTCTGTGGGGAACAAGCCCCCTTACAGACAGACTGAAATGCTTGGACTCTGCATTTTATTGCACTGCTATATGTTCAGTGTTAATCTACGGGGTTAGACAAAAGCTTGTCTTCAAGAGAATGACTGAACCACAAGATTGAATTTCCTCAGAAACCCAGTTTTCCTTTGAAGTACAAGGTTAAGCACAAGCTTAACAAGATTAGTATGAAAGAAATTATGATCTCTCACATCTCTGATGATGAATATGTGTTATATAACTCATATTAGTTACAGTATATGCAACACGTTTCACATGTGCTTTGACTTACTTTACTGACGAAGTCCGTGACTAAAAATGTATCTCTACTT
The DNA here is from genome assembly GCA_015244755.2 of Tenualosa ilisha. NCBI lineage: Eukaryota > Metazoa > Chordata > Actinopteri > Clupeiformes > Clupeidae > Tenualosa > Tenualosa ilisha. The sequence goes on along the minus strand of PYXC01000630.1, from coordinate 2,895,924 downwards.
GTTAAACATGTTTGAAAATTTAATATTTGAGGGTCCAGAGGTCATTTTAGTTTCAAAATTCCAAAAGAGATTTGTTTTCCTTAAATATGTGGAGAATGCAAAAAAAAGAGAGCTGAGAAGAAACTAAAAAAGAAAACTGACATTCAATGCTTATCTCTTCGGATCTTAACATCGTGCATATATGGTAAGAAAAGGAGTCTTAAAATAAAAGTCCTTCAATACTAGGGCAGGATATGCCAAAGACAGAAGTGCTCCTCATCCTCAGGGGTCCAAGCTGTAGAGCACACATTGGATATATTGGAGATGTCGGGATGTGAAATGACATCTAAATATAGACAGAAATCATGGGAGACTCTCAGAGCTGATCTGAGGTTGAGAAGCCCCCACTTTCAGAAGTTTCAAGGAAACGAGGAAAAGAAAGGAGATGAAGATAGTGGGTTCAGCTCATCTAACAAACTTAACTTTATTAAATAATAACAATGCAGACAATATTTTCTTCAGCAAGACGAAGTAATCACCGCAGTGTTATTTGAGACTCGCAGAGAATTAAGTTATTCTCCTTGGCTGCAAAACATTGGATTAGAAAGCTTTGCACCATGTGACTGAGCAAAAAAGAAAGAAAGAAAGGAAGAAAGAAAGAAAGAAAGAAAGAGAAAGAAAAACAAAAAAAAAATACTGTGTATCTTCAAGGACTGCAGTGTTTAACAGCATAGACTAAACTAAAGCTGGTGCTTTCACACAACATCTGATATCATTACACTATCTGATAACTCTTTATTGGAAGATGGGTTTTAAGAAATCGAAACTTTTCAAGAATGTATCTACACCGAGGTAGAGAGTGCCAGACCTTAAAAGCTTATCACATATCAAAGTGTGCAGTGAGACAGCAACAGCCCGGTTTAGGTTACATTGCTTGTTTGGCTCTTGTGAACATGTCTCTTATTAAACTTGGAGCCATGCTGGCCTGGAGCCGTGCTCACACCAGGGTCACATGGTTTGGGCAACTGCCAGGCACTGCACTGAGTGAGACATGCCGTTTACGTATACCCACTCTTTAACCAAGAATGCACTTCAAAACAATCAGAACTCTAACAAACAAGGAGTGATAAGGCTTACTAAAAGATACCAAATGATCCGACATCAAAAGCAAGACAAAAGGATAATCAGATTTTCATCTAGGCCTGTGTAACTCTCTCTCATCATTCCAAGGAAGTTTAAGTTTAATAGTCTATGTTCTAATACTGGCCTGCTATAAACAGAGTAAGTCTGGTCAGGTCAGTGGTTTTTCTTTGTCACATAGCGACCATTAGTCATGATGACACACTCCAGAGGTTTTGGAGCACCCTGCTCTGTTACCATGGAGCTCTGTAACATGGCACAAGGATGCTGATTTTTACTCAGCCCAACAGGACAGCCAGGTTACATACTGCTTGACATGTGACAGGGCCAGAAGGCCTAAATCTAGGTAACCTGAGGTGTGCCAAGAAGTCAGATAGGCTACGTTTGCTTACATTACCATTACAAAGTTTCCTATTCAGTGTCCAAATGGTGACATAACCTGACAAATACATCAGGATCATATTAAACCTTTCGACAGGTTTAAAATATTTCCGTCCATATGACGAATTTGGCATGTGAAATGTCAGACGACGCTCCAACCAAATTCGTTCCCGTGAACTGACATATGCCAGCGTCCTGTTGTACAGTTGTCGCCATTCAGTGCCTACTAGACTTAAAAAATACCATGAATAGAGAATGTTGCGACTCTGAAAAACTCTTCATCCACAGGCTGCGCTTTACGGCTTTGTTCTATCCCTTATTAGCGGAATAAAAACATTTATAGACAGAGTAAAGTTGTCAATCAGAAGTAACAAGTTAATTCCTGAATAATAGCCACCCACATGAAGTCATTAGAGACATCAAACATGGAACCCCTTTAAATGTCAAAGTTGTGAGATACAGCCTGCATTAAAATTGGGTCTGTCACCAGCTGTAGTTACCAAATGGACCGAATGAATCTGGGCAAACAAAGCATGTTACTCTATTACGATGCAAATTCTGAGGCAAATTCCTTTCGATTATGCGAAACTGACGAAGCAGCAAAAATTCAGTATCTGCAGCCTGTTTTACATCTGGTAGGTCTCCACAGGAAGGTGTTTTAAGAGTAAATATTTAGTAAGAGTGACAGATCAGCCCAAAGTTCGCTTGGCTACATGCGCGCGTTAAACATTAATATGGCTTAAATAAAGCGACATAACACTTGGGGAAATATATATTAGACGATGTCATCATTTTTGTAGACTAATAAGATACATTTTAATGGGAACTAACAAACACTAATTAATGGTCCAAAGCGATTCAAACAAGCGCCCGAAGAAAAGGGAAAGCAGGCGCACTGCTCCCACCTGCACCGGTCTTACGGAAAGCCTCTTACATGGGCCACGTAAAAGCCAACATGGATTTCAGTCTTAACACTTCTTTTGCAGCTAAGACTGAGACCAGCCAGCAGTAAATACACCACGTTACATGTTACATTTCATTGTGGCGCTGCCAAATCATATCGCGCTCTATGTTTGCCTAGCCAGTCTACGATGGCCGCACTGTTTGTGTGAGCGAAGCTTCAGTTTTGCGTCCGTCCAAGCACTGAATACTGGCGCATCAACATGCAACACACACTCTCCTGCAGTTCACCACTGTTATCGTCGCGTCTTTCCAGCCTTAACAAACAACTAGACGCCTCACTTACTATGAGCGGAATGGTCCGATCCTCTCGATGTATTTCCACGCGTCCAGCAGATCCTTTTTGCCCGTGAGATTTAATGCCTGCAGCCCGTGGCTGCGACGCAGAAGAGGTGGACGAACGTGGTTTATTGTCCTGCCACAGGTAATAAAATGTTCCTAGGATCCAAGCGACTGTTAGAATAGCGATGGCGTTGGCCCGAATCCTCCGCATTGTGAGCCCATAAGGAGGGCTCCGGACATGTGCCCAGACGGTTCCGGTTCGTCTGTGTTCTGGGCAGTGTGTGCTTGCTGCCCTGTGATGCTCTGCGCAGCGGCTGTCAGCCTCTCTGCCTGCAAGCTCCTCTGATGAAACTGAGATCCCTATAGAATTTTCCGCACTCAGAAAAACCCGGTCCTAGCGCCGTGAGATTTTCCCGGTCAACGTACTGCGCACATCATTGCCAGAGCAGGGTCAAAGGTTTTTGCTTTCCGTATTTAAGTTTAGACTGTAGATATATGCATGTAGAAGCATTTTGGACCTATGAGTCGTATTCTGCTGCTGATATGCTTTTCATGCCTAAAGACCAAGGCTTTTTACAATGTTGTCTTCTTCGAATTGGCTGTACGCCATGTAGCTTCTAAATGAACAGCGACTGTCTAATGCCAAAAGCGGCGAGGATCCGCAATACTTTTTCCATGCCAAGAAAAATAATCGTATTCATCATATGAGGCACAATATGGATGGACTTTCCTAGTTCTGAACGTGTTCGTATTTTGCTGCGCTCAGGGGATTGAGCATTCGGATGAGGTCATTCGCACCCCACCTACAATGTAGAGACTAGTTTAATACTATGCAGCTGTCTCTACAGTATCAGAAAATTGAGAGTGCCTTTCCTTCAGTAAAAATGAAAACTTGAGGAGAGTGAGGGAAAGAGAGAGAGACGTGGGCTATGGAGTAAGAGAAGTCATTTAAATTCTCCCATATTCAAGAAAAAATTTACAGAGTTAATTCAGTCGTCGGTTGTATATTCAAGACGCAAAGGGAAAGGTGCATTCACATCAGTACATTACGGTTAAATGCCTTACAGTTTATTGCTTTAACATGCCATTTCCACGGGACTGCTGTCATTATTAATAATTCACTGAAGTGGTCGGATTTCTCATTGGTGTGGCGTATGTTTCTGGCCTGTCTCCTCTGTTTGTGCACCAAATCCAATTATACATGTAAGCCTAGAGCTCGGCGTTCCCTGCATAAGTGGCGCATGAACCCGAGCCAAGAGCTGCCTAACACAGAGATTCCGGGGTTAAGGACTTCTCAGCATAGGTTCAGATCCGTTTTTAGAGCAAATACAGACCGCGAGTAGTCTAGAGAAGACGTAATACAAAAGGGGGTCTGTCCGAAGGTATACGATGTTTCCCGGGAGATTTGCTTAGATGAGAGTGCAAGGGGCAGAAAACCGGATAACCACTAAAGGAGTGCGCAGTTGTGAACGAAGTAACATCTGGAGTTTGCAGTGTAGTGTACAGCACTCTGTCATTGGTATCAACAGTCTCTTCTCCAGAGGCGCGGTAGCACACAGGGCCCCGTCGTCCAGTGGCCGCCGGTGCGCGACTCCCTCTGATGAACTCCACCCCGCTAACCTCGCCAAAGTCTCGCTGCTGGCATTTCAGACATCTGTGCCAAAATAGTGATTTCCCAGAACGAGGGAAACAAAGACACACAGACTAGTCAACACACAGAATCCTTGCTCTCTCCCCCACTCTCTCACAGACACATACATACGCGCTTACACGGACACAAACATAGGCGAATTCCATGCAACTGAGGAATTCCACTATGATAACAGTGGAAATGTCCAGCCCTCAGCCAGCAAACATCCTTGGTCTCCTGTTGGTCTTTTGTGCCCAGAGCTCTAAGTGAGGTGAGCAAACACAATGTACCAAGCCCCAGACTAAGGAGCACATATGATATTTTAAGATGTAGCATAGAGGAGGAGATGGGTCTCTCTCTCTCTCTCTCTCTCTCTCTCTCTCTCTCTCTCTCTCTCTCTCTCTCTCTCTCTCTCTCGCTGTGTGTGTGTGTGTGTAGGGGGGTCTGCTTAGGAAGGGAACACATGTAAGACTGGTCTGGGAGAACAGAAAGGGGTCATTGTGAGATTATGGCCAGCACAGTTGCCCCTTCCTTGCCCCCACAAGAGAGTTTGAGGGCAGATGGTTTTTTCAGGTCTGACATGAGCTAGCAGCAAGCTGAGCTGAAATTAACCGAGTATTAATCAACTGGTTTTAGGCACTGTAGTATTACTATATTATTCTCAGCAATGTGATGCATTATTCAGCCGTATAGGCTTTTTCAATCCTATAGCACAGGAGAGGTCCCATAATTTGATTTGCCATCACTGAGTGGAGATATAAAATCCACTGCTTAGAGGGTGCCGAATATCACTGATACATTTTCATGCATAACACAATCACAGCCACCGAAAGATACGGTTTAGAATGAAGTCGATCGGGCATATAAAAAAGTACAATGGAACATAAAGTTAGTCACTCGAGGCTTGAAAGTCAGACAGCCTGCAATTTAGTTGCTAAAATAGACAGCCTAATTTATTTGAAAGGATATAGTGTTCTGATATACAATCTCTGAGCGAGCCACCTCCTGAGCCAACCCGTTTTAGTGTCAGCTGAGCTAGTGTGTCCTGGAGTAGAGCTTCCTTTTAATCCACCAAGGAGACACAGGGGGGAGGACTATAGTCAGACCAGTGAGGATGTGTATGACTCCCTAGGCTCCAAAGGCAAAAACAGAATCATATAAGTGCACTGAGGAAAAACAAGAAATGGCAAAGTCACTATTGTCCTATTGTGTCAAGTTGAGTGGATAGAAATATCTCAGAGGTTATGGTTGAACAAGTCATGCTGACACACAGACCTGGCACGGAGTACCACCGTAATTGATTTCTCTTTCAGTTCTAAGGATAAGTGTTTTCCTATTCATGGCTGCACACAGCAATGAAAAATAGCTGTAATTCATTAGTGTATTACTCTTAAGCATTTCTCAGTCAAGCACAGTCTCCAAAACAATACACTTTGAGAGATGGAGAAGTGAGGATGATGAGCTCATTTGTACCAAAGATTCTAGAGCGCTATGTTGTGCTCCACTCTAGAATCTTTAATTTGTACTCTTCTAAATGTACCCATTGGCAATCAACTCTCATCAGAAGGGACAACAGCTGCTCAGTCTTAAAGGATCTGAGCTACATCTTAAAGCATCCAAAAATTACCTAGAAAAAGTAGGGATTGGACACGGGGGTATGGAGTCCCCCCACTTCTTGGAACAGAGGCTATTTCCCACTTTTAGATAATTAGGCATTTCTTAATTACGCTATACTGTGTGCCCCCACTACACCTCTGAAAGTAACAGTGAAACAACCTTAGTCATGTTATGTTAAGCACCACCTCTGCACTATGTTGTCCAGGCATACTCTAAAGATGGGATGCAAACCAACTATCATCTGGCCTGCTTTCCTAGGCCACGTGTGGCCACTGTATTAAATACAAGGCAAGTGAATACAGAATTGCGTTCAAGACGACTCAAAATTAAAAGTAGTCCATGAGCACTTAACATAGCAGCTTTGAGTTAAGGCCTTTTCAACATTGCATGGCCAGTCTCTAATGTAATAACTGGTGGTGGGAAAAGACTTACTCATTCAGTGACTCAGTCCAGCCCAGCAGTATCTGTAACAACTGGCAAGAGGCTGGAGGAGTAAGCTCAGGCCAAGCTGCAATGGAGGAGCTGTGACTAAAACACTTGTCTGGAGAACTGGCTGTGGCTTTGATAGTCTGGCTGGCACAGTGTAGTGTGAAAGTCCATTAAGGGATATGTAACCCTCCGCTAATATACCGGAGCACTTAGGGCATCAACTCTGAGAGATGGTACTCATGGGATTGTTCCAAGAACTGGGAGACGTCATATATTCTCTTAAACTCAAATGTGCAGGCGTAGGCGCGCGCGCACGCACGCACGCACGCACGCACGCACGCACACGCACACGCACACGCACACACGCACACGCACACACACACACACACACACACACACACACACACACAGGAGATCCACATCGATGCCTGTCTCATTAAAAACACCAAACTTATTTTATTAGCAACCTCCAAAAACATCCTTGTAAATATACCATTTTATATACTGTAATAATGATGACGATCATTATGTTAATTGACATCAGCAGGCCCATGGCCACCAAAGACTTTCATGGGTGAGCTACAGTATAAACAGTATAAGCTTAAAATTTGAAAGAAAAATTCTGATTGTTGTACTAATTTGTGATTTTCCACCAGAATATGAGCAAGGTCTCTTATTTTCGGTTCGTATTCCTAACAGTACTGGCTGCTGAATATTATATCCACATTGAGGAGACAAACTCAAGAGGGTTAAATGACAACTCAAACATACCATTCATGAAGTGCGAGGATGATGCTCATTTATTATCTGCCACAGCATCCAACTTCGTTTTAAAAATACAATCTTTTCGATCAGATACCATTTCTTTATAAATTGCAGAATTTTGCATGTCTGCGAAATAATGTTCAATGAGAATAACAGTCAAGGTCGAGAAGTGGCAGAGAGAAATTACCTGGCACCCCCCCCCCCCCAAAAAAAGGATGGATACAAATGGACGACCAAAGCTTAGCAACTGATCACAGGGTTAGTATTAGAAACCACACTTCCTTCCACACAGTACGATACACTGGTGTCCTTTGTCCCCCGCCCCTAACAAATGATTAAAGGCAAAACATTGCAAAAAAAATTCTATCCGTTTTCTCAGGGTACCATCTGTCCCATTATGGTGTTAGATCCTGTTATCACAAATAAATACAAAACCATAAGTTAGGCTCGATTACACAGACTTTAAAGTGCCATGCTGTTGTGCAGTATTACTGAAGCGGCTTGCAGTTCGATATTTCTACTTTACGTTTGAACACAGGAAAGGCTGTACAGAACTCGTACATACAAACTTACGAAAAACGCATGACAGGAAGTTAAAAAAAAACCAAAAAACAAAAACACTGAAATTAGTAACAGTAACAGTGGCTGGGCAGGGACAGAGAGGCACTCAGCAGTGCTGAGCCTTATCCTATTCTAAAGGGCCTCTCTCTTCCTCTATTGTGTAGCCCTCGTAGATAAAGCGGTCTGGTGTCGGGTTACCTGCCTGCTACAGCTCGGCACAGCCAGACTTACAGCTATACAAATGGAACACGGAGTCCGGAGCAAGCGCGGTTGGCCATCAGTTGAACTCGGAGGCTCAGCTCAGAGAACAAACACACACAACAGAGAGGCCAGCTTTACTTAAGGGCCATTCACACCAACAACAATAACTATAACGATAAATAAATATCGCTCTAATTAATATAAATGACAAAGTCCACACCACCACTATAACAACATGTGCAACGACATTGTTGGGATCAATTCAGAGTAATTTTTTGAATGATGAAAGGTTGAATCCAATCAGAAACCATGGAATTTTAAATATTAGCTCATTCGCATGAGAACAGACTGTTATCATTGGTCAGCGTGGACGGAAATGTTGTTATGGTTACCGTTATCTTCATAGTTATCATTCCAAGTGTGAACAGACCTTTAGCTGGTAACATACACACGCGTTGCAAAGCTTGACAGAGAGTGTTAATATGAAAAACAAGACAAGTTCAACTGAGAGAACATCCAAGAACATCCAAGCATACACGCAGGACAGACAGGGGTGCTATTGGATCTGTAGATCTGTAGACTTTTTCCAAGAACCTCCAGAGTTCATGTTCTCATTGCATTTAGCAGACCTGTTCTCTTGAAAAGTTAGGGTTGAATATCGCAATATTGCAACAACTCCATTGTTCCCCCCGTGGCAACATACAGTTCACTGCAGCAGAGTTCACACAAGTCTATGAAAGGCAAACAAAATGCTTAAGATCCAGGTCCTTCTGTCTCATTCCTGTTTCCCCTTACATGAATGAGTTGCTGTAAAGCCTTCAGTTTCTTGTGAGACCTTTGGGTCTTTGTGAAGTTCACACAGGTCTCGTGCGAGGCAAATGGTGTGTCTGTGCCCCCGGTGTGCCAGCCTGCCAGGCTATATGGGCATCACTGTTCACTGGGGCACACACTGCGGTCCTTACAGCAGAAGTAGTGCACCACCACACCGTTAGGATATCGGGCAAAGGCACTGTGGATGCAATTGGGTGAGAGATAAATGAGTGTTTATTTCAATACATAGTATATACTTTTTAACAACTACTTTTCAATGTGGAAAAAATAATGACAACAGAATTGTAAAGTCTGATAAACGGGGTCAGTAGCAGATGTAACTGAGCTTTCCAGAGAACAGAAGAGGTAATGGAATAGGTTGCACTTTACTTTAGGTTGCATATTTTCATTTCAACTTCATTTTATGTGGGCGATGGTAGCGTCTACTAAATACATAAATGTAAATGCAAATGTTATGTCGATAGTCCAAAGTACTTCCAACTATGTGTGAGGTCAGCGAGTACTGCCAGTAGGTAAAAGAACTAGAAAATTTGGTATTATACAGACCGAATAGCAAATCTGAGTGGGGCCAAGGAAAATGGAGCTGAAAGTGAGCTTATGGCTCCATTCAGTTAACGGTTAGCTAGCTGCTGGTTCGCTATCTCACAGTCAATTAGAGCAACACCGTACATCTTTTTTTTGTCTGGCCTGTTACTGTATGATTGACTGCAGTCTCTGTGAACATGGGAGTTGTTAATGTTGACATATGGGGGCCTGACTTGCTATGCAACATCTAAGGAGGTAATTCCTCTCAATGTGATAAGGATTATGCAACATGTTATTGGAGAGAAAGAAAAAGAAGAGGGAACGCTTCCCTAAGTCAAAAAAATATTAGATTAAAAAAATGACAGGATTCTCATCAAAAAATTGCCTTTATACCCTTTTGAAGACAAAAGATAGTTGAAATGTGTTGGCATATAGTCAAGATCTAATGAAGACTTTTTATGTTAACAGGAGTGTCTTCAAGTTTTTCTGTTTTTGCACTGATATTATTGGAGAATTTTCAGAGAGTGCAGAGAAAAAAACAGTATCATATAAACCCTTGAAGTTCAAGCATGAAGAAACAAAAAATAAAAAAATAAAAGCAGGAAAACAATCACAAAGATCCTTCAAATATTCCCACCACAGGAATCATACTATCTAATTATGCCTGCAGAGATCATGTTGACCTTAAGGTCTTGAGTGCTACATATCATGTATGATGTCAATGCGTACTTCAGATATTTACCTATTCCCAATCTTTTTCTTGCAAACTCTGCAGGTCTTCTCCTCTGTGATCACGCATTTCACCTGCTGATGAAAGATTCTCTCCTCCTGCACCTAGACACACACATTGACAATTTCAACCTGAATGTCTAGCATACAAACGATACACAATGTTTACAAAACCCACACAAGATACGCACACACACACACACACGCCGATTCAAAGTGCCTACCCGTAGAAACTCGGCCTGCAGCAGACTCTTGAGCACCTGGTTGGAGCGTTTCCTCTGGGCCCTCTCCTCCAACACACTCTCCAGAAAGACACGGATCTCATTGATCTGCGTGTTGGCGGGGAGCAGGTTGAGAGCCTGCAGCCATTATCATGGCGGAGTGACAAAACGTTTGGTGCATAGAGGGCAAGACAAGACGGACAAAAAAAACAGACAAAGTATTGGTGAAAAAATGTGACACAGTTACGCCATGTTTGCACAGGCTGGGAACACAAACATGCCCATCTGTGTGATGTGCTCTACAGTCAGGTCTCCCACCAAACAGTTTAAAAGACTTCATCTACTGCAGAGAAACAATAATGATTCTTTTATACAGTAATGCCACCAGCCCAAGTCATGCACTGGATATTGCTTTAGCCTGAGACCAGTCGAGCTGTGCGTTTCCAAATAAGTGTTTTGCAATGGGGGCATCAGCTTGAAACGGGAAAGAAACAAGAAAGCTCAATGCCAAATGAGAGGGACCAACTGAGGAATGACAGAAGTATATGAAAGACTGGCTTTAAAAAAAAAACAACAAAAAAGTCAGAAGGCTGACAGATGACTGAAATGTGATTGAATGGAGATGAAAGATGAGATGGGACAGACGTGACAGACACTCGTCGTGTGTGCGTGTGTGTATATGTATGTGTGTGTGTGATGTGATGGGCTGGGTTGGCGTGTGGGCTGTGCACCAGGCCTGCAGCGGGGCCTGACGTGTGCTGGAGCCCCTGCGGTGGCCTGAGGCTTTTTTCTCTGTTCTGCACCGCTGGCACCACCTCTGCCCCAGGCCCAGTGCCAAGGGAAATAAAAGCCCAGACACATTATAGCAAATGAGGGAGAAGCAGGGGGGGTGGAGGAGGAGGAGGAGGAAGGACCAATGGAAATCCCACTCTGCAAACTTCAGATTTTACAGTGCAATGCTTTCATTATTCAATATCACGCAATTGCATCATTATTAAAAAAAAAAAATATGGATGACTTGGGGGCTGAAGCAGAGGGGGAGTCTCAAAATCTTAATTAATTTATCTTAGAAGAAAAATTTCAAATATGTGAACCACTTCCTGAGAAGAAACTGCACACTGACTAAAGACAGAAAAAAAAGGCTCAGAAAAAAGGCTCAGAAGGGCCACACGAAGCTCTTCATGGAGATGAACCCTCCCAGCGTGAGGAAAAAGTACAGCTTATAAAAAGAGGCATTTTAATGGAACAAGGGGCATTAAATACTGAACAAGCAATCATAATGTGAGGGGCTCTCCCTCAGGCTCTCTGCTCTCTGCAGGACATTTCACCGCTGACATAACCAAACACAGCCTTAAATCTGTGTGTTGTTTTTCCAGAAATAAAATAAAAGTGTATCGTGACCACCACACAAACTATGAAGCTTATGATGCATTTTGCTAACTGCTGACTGGTTTTGCAAACCAACCACAGAGCGTTACATCTGTGTGTTTTTCATCCATTCATAAAATAAAAATATATAGTGACTGCAACAGAGCCTGGGAAGGTTATGATGCATCCTGCTAAAACCTGACTGGTTTGAGAAGCATTGTTTGTTTGTTTCATGGAAAGTCTATGAAAACATGATTGTTCAAGTTTCCAGAAGGCCATAGTACTGTCTCATAGTGCTGGGCAATATGGGAAAAATCATATATCAAGATATGGATTATTTTATATCACGATAACGATATATATCACAATATACCGCAATTAAGTATCTTTTCAGTTATTCTCATTATTTTAAACTGTCACAACGGAGAAACATGTATTTATATTGCTTGATTATATATCGTCATATAAGCGAGGCAACTCAACTTTGCTGAAGTGCTTACGACTGGGCATAACGTACCTCGGATCAAGGACTTTGATGAGGTCTCGAAAGCTGTCCTTCTCAACTACATACACAGGAGCCATGCCTTTACAAATGTAATGCGAGAAGGCACATGTGATTTGTTTGTGGCGCTGAGACGTTTTCTCATATGGCGTGTATTGTGCAAAACACTGTTTTATCTTCGGCTGGCTGTATTTATTTTCGGAACTTGCCGCCACTGCTCCACCACTTTCTTTAGATCGTATTTGTTGGATTATTGTGTACTCTTGTTTGTGGACCTTCTTTAAGTGATAGAAGAGGTTGGTTGTGTTCGCATCTGGTGCGGGGATTATTTTGTGGCAAAGTTTACATATTGCTTCCTTTTGCTCCATGTCGGACGTCTTGAACCCAAACTGCAGCCAAATCACAGAGGTGCCCCCTCTTTTTGGCACAAGTTATTCTGGTACCTGTGCCAGTGTAGCTTTCTGTAAAAAATGTTCTGCTTCCATCGTCCATCCGATCCGTCACAGAGAAATTTCAAACAGGCTCTGCTTCAGCATTCGTGTTGCAAACCCACGTGTGAGACTCAAAGAACGTAAAGCAGCGTTGTGTCGCAAAACCACCTGTCTTTGCGAAGATTTTAAAACATTCTTCTTTAAGTTATATTAACTTAGTGTGTGCATAGTGACAATACAAAAATAATGAAACTGTTAATATATTTGCTGTAATAATTGGTAAAATTAGTTTATCACGATAGAAACGATAGAAGAGAAATGACACGATAGACACTTCTCTATCGTCCCCAGGATACCTATCGTCATATCGCTCAGCACTACTGTCTCAGTGTTCAAATTCACTCATTTTCACTGATTCACACCTTCATGTTCACTTTTACTTTACTTTTACTTTCTATGCATTTAGCAGACGCTTTTATCCAAAGCGACTTACATTTTTTTGTCAACTATCAATTTTTCAGGGCCAGTCTCCCCTAGAGCAACTTAGGGTTAAGTGCCTTGCTCAAGGGCACAACGGTGGCAGGTGGGATTCGAACACACAACTTTTCAGGCTACTTGCACGCTAGCCAGGTTCCTTAACCACTACACTACCACCGATTCATGTTCATGTACGACATGTTAATACTTAAAGGAGAAATCCCATGTGATTCAATCCATAGCCTTGTTTTTTGAGGTCACCGAGTGCGGTTTGTAAGAAAAAGAACAAGTAACAGAGCGAAAAATTAACCGTTATGTTAACTGAGTGGGGCATAGGGAAATTAAACTGAAAGGGAGTTTCTGTGCCCCAGTGTTAGGTGCTGGTTAACTATTCAATTTATCTTGTACCAATTTTTCTCATTCTTTTTCCTACCAACAGCACTAAATGCCCTTGAAAACAAGTTAAGGATTGATTCACAGTAGATTTCTCCTTTAATATATAATTACATAGGACTGCTAGGCATGTAAAAATAAACAATGCTGGCACAACAAGTTTTGTTTGACTAAACTGTGTGTGAAATACTTCACAAGAATACATTCTGGATGAAAGATTCCTGGGAACAGTTATTTGAGACATGGAAACAGGTTTGTTTGCATCATCGTGTGGTTTGTTGTGATTATATGCTTCTTAGAGCCGCCCTACCCAACCCTGAGTTTTTAACCCACAGTTGTTCATCATTTGTGCCAGAAAGAGACTGTAAATGGACAAATTGTACACAATGGTTGGAAATGTGCTCAGGCACATATTTCCTTTAATCTCGGCTATATTTCATAAATGTGCTTAAATCCAGGATGCAAACACACATGCGGTCAACACAGAGAGCACTTTAGGCTCAGAGCGGGGGGGGGGGGGGGGGGGGGAGGTGTCTGATTTGGGCGTGGGTGGGGTGCAATATGGTTGGGGGGGGGGGGGGGGATACTGTAGTAGTTGATATTGTAACTACAACCAAGGCCTGTCCCGGAAAAAAAAACAAAAAAAACTCTTTAGATCTGCACGATTCACAAGTCACCCAGACAGACATGAAAAATGAAAGAGAGAGTTGTCAAAAAGCTCTTTACATCCCTTTCAAAACATGGGAGACAACTGGGAAAAGGGAGCTGGACTGAAACCCAGTTTCCCAGTTTAGGGAGATCCTATCCTCTTTCCTATCCTTGGAGTAATGCAACATGGTGGACCAGGGCTAGTTGTGTGTGCAGCAGGCCTGCTCTCACCTTGGTGGTATTCAACTTGCTGTGGTGCAGCTCCAGCACCTGAAGCGCTGCCTGCAGATTGGCCTGGGGCTCGGACAGCTCCATCTTAATGGGGCCCAGGAAATGGACGTCTGGAGGAGACAGGTACATGCGTAACAGTGACAGGTAGACCTACAGAGAGACAAACACACATACAGTTAAACCTAGAAAACTTGACCAGACAAAATTGGTTGTTATTCAGTACATTTTCACAAAAACAAAGCTCATTTTTGTTTTGAATACACATAAAATTTATATGAAAATTCACATGAAAATGGAAAATCTAATTTTCTTGTAACCCTTCTGTTGTGCTCTGGTTAAATTTGATCACATTTCAAATTCAAATCACATTTTTTTCCACTCAAAAATTCCTCTCTACTTAATCTAATTGAATGGGCGTGGTCATGACTGTTCATATAGGTATCTGACAGCACAAATTTTAATAATTTTCATTAGATTTTGGGTGTTTTATTCAACTTCATGTGTTCCGTCAAAAATTACAGGACTAGAAGAAAATTAATGGGTGAGACCACAGTAAATGTACAAAAAAACAGTCACAGTCTTACCTACAGCTCAGATGGACAGTGTCAGTGTGTTTGTGTTTACTTACAAAAACATACACACACACACCTCACTTGCTATTTTATATTTCCAGTGACAGCCTCCAACAAAAACCTATTTCCAATAAGTCTCCCTCACTGAATTACACAGGCTTCTTTCAATGAGGCCTTCAGGTCATAATTAGTACACTAAAGTTTTAAATTTGTAACATTCAAGAAAGCATAAGCTGATACAGAGGTCTATGAGAAACTTTGATGATAATCACTGATAATATACAAGTTAAAAATGCTCTGGTCATTTTCACCAGAACACTAAAGTTGTAACGATGACATACACAACAGGAGGTTTAAATATTCATTCACTGAAATGTCATAAGTGGAACTGCTCCAGGCCAAAGTACTCACATCCTTGTTCCCATCGGTCAGCCTATCATAATGCTTATGACAGTAACTGTTGGCAAGAATAAAGAGAGGTACCGGTAAGGACAGGGCAATCATCACTCACAACAAGAGCTTTCTAGAACTTTCTATAGTCAGTTTGTGGGTCCATCCACAGTCCTCAGTCCATCCCCAACTGGATTTACTGGGCCAGTAAGATAGGGTTGGTTGTGGAATAAAGAGAGTGGAATGGACAGGGTAAACACCAGTGACGAAAAAAAGCTTTCTAGAACTTTCTGTGGCCATGTAGCCATTGTGGGCCAGCTAATGGATGGGGCATTAAGATTCCAGTAAGACAGGGTTGAATTGGGAGAGCTGTGGTACTCACTCTTCAGCCATGCGAGTATCATTCAAGAAGTGGACGTAGATGTACAGGGCCTGTTCATGTTTACCCATGCGACCCAGCAGCAGGGCACGCTCCTCCAGCAGGCCTTAAACACACAGACACAGAGCAGAACATTTAACCACTTGACTTCTATTGAACAGCACTTCCATGGACATATTTGATACGGTATGCATCTTCAATGTAACGTTAATGTAATGTTATGTTAAAAATGTTTCTTAAAAGGAAACACCCTACAGATTTATTTCAGTAATTTCCTGAATATATGTGTACTGCTTAAAGTCATTTACTAAATGTATATTTATATGTAATAAGTTCAGGTCAGTGTTTTTTACGTGAACTAAGACTGCAGCTGTGTATGCATTGCACCCATGGCATAGCACGAAACGTTTACGAAACGTTTCATCTTGAATCAAAATCTAATAATTTCATGAGAAAGTAAAATGAAGAGAAGAAATGTATTCACATGCATAGCCCTTCTCCATGTATTAACCCCACAGATGAAGACATTTTGGAAAATCAATGTATGACCTTGGTTAACAATCTGGAAATTTAGGTATGGGTAAAATCAACATACTAACACAGGCATTCCCATTTACATTGTCACAGTTAAGATTGTTCTTTGCTTCAAATTTAAAACACTACATACAACTTGTTCTGTTGCTCTTTGGCTTTGGTTGAAAATGTGGTACCATGATGGTAAGAAAGCATATACAAATATTCTTCTTTAAATAGGGAACATATGACATGAAAGTCAGTTGAAAATCTTGGCTACATCACTGCCACATACTTGTAAATAGATGCCATCATCACTACACATAATCAAAACCAAGCTGTTTCTGATCTGTTAAGACTGTCCTTTGTTAAATCCAGGGTCAAATACAGTTTGTCTTACAGTCGAGAAACTTAATTTAGGGAGAAGGGACTGGATGAGCATCATCTGTGTCAACATGACATATCTCAGTAGTGATGGCAGGACAATCATGGCTTCCCTTATTTCTGGCCCTTTGAAAATTGCATGTTGTTTGTGGCCTTAAAAAGCAACACGAGAGGAACAGGGCAGTGTTGTAATAAGGGATATAGATACCTGTTGAATTTCAATATCTACAGTTCATCTGATACAAAATTTAATCTGTTCATTTTTATTGTGAAAAAAATAAATACTAATTTACCGCGATGCATGTAATTATATTCATAATGGCGTGCAGGGTCTTTTTTAACCACTGATGTGAGCTATGAAAGGCAAAGTGTTTGCATATTACACCTAGAACAGTCCACCACCAGTCCCACCAGGCTAGCTGAGGCAGAGAGCTAATTCATTTAACATTCATATGGCCTGATTGCCTGCACAAAGAGCAGATGTGTGCACACAGCTTTAACTAAGTTATAAGTTGCTGAGTTGCAGTGACACACCTACTGAAATTGTAGCCTACACAGTTCTGGGATTGTTTGTGGAGAAGGTGTTTTATAGAAGCTCTGGCAATTAAAACCAGATGAACACATACAATAAAAAGAGCAATCTATAATTCAGAATTGAGTTTGAAGACATCTGCAGATGGAGGTGACCACCTTCCAATTCCTTGGCATTGATGTTCTTACAACTACTTCAAAGAAAGAGGCCTCACTGTTAGTCAGCATTTACACTTGGTTCACAAAAGTAGGAAATGCTAGGACATCATGTGAAACTAGTTCAAAAGGCTCAGTCTCTGCAGTGGACTTCCTAGGGGGCCACCCCTGACTCACCATCAAAGGGGAAGTCACTGATGAGGCGGGCCGGCTCATAGTAGCTGGAAATCTCCAGAAAGTTCAGCAGCTTGTTCCTGAACTCCCCCAGCTGGCCGTCCTCTAACCCTGCAGCTACCGCAGGCACTCCTACACACCAGGGGCAAGGGATGATGAGAGAGAGAGAGAGAGAGAGAGAGAGGGAGAGAGGGAGAGAGGGAGAGGAAGAAAAAGAGAGCGAGAGAGAGAGAATTGGAAACGCAATGACAAAGAACAGATCAACAAAAATCAGTTTAACAGGGGAAAAAATGGATAAACACGAACAAGGAAGCTCAGAAAGGCAAAATCTCCCCAACCCCCCCCCCCAAAAAAAAAAACATAAAATATTTTGTTTTGGTGGTTGTGGAAGGCGGGGGGGGGGGGGGTTAAGATAGTAAGTCAGTGATGAGTGATATGACTAGCCTGATCCCCCTAACCCTTTTTGGAGTTGGGGTGAGTGTGGAATGTCCTACCTGCCGGCAAAGAGCAGAGGTACTCCTTCATGAGGGCTTGCACGCGCTCCAGGTACAGCTGGATTAGCACGTTGTGGAACTCGGGACCCATCTCGTCCCACACATGAACGATGTGCTCCAGGTAGGGCACGGCCAGCTCCTTGAAACCCTCTTTCAGGAAGTTCAGCACTTTGTCTCGGGGAAGAGCCTCCACCTCAGGCAGGTCCTCAGTGAAAATCTAACCCAGGATGCATACATGAAGGAGAAGTGAAGCATGTACTTGTGCACTAAGACCATTAGGTAGCTCACAATGACAATTTATTGGAACATGGAGTAAATGTAATAATGAATGAAAATAAAAGTTGCTGCTACCATAACAAGAACAACAGTAAGGCTCCATTCACAATGCAAAGGGTAGTGTAAGGGACATTGTTTCTTGCCTTTTATTTCAGTATGCATGTTAACAGGTTAGAATTTACACGCTAGTTGTGTGGCAACTAGAGAATTAAAAAAGAGGGGGGGTGTGTGCAAGCAGCAAGCATCTTGCAGTGTTTTTCTTTGTGCACACAACCACACTGCAACTGTGACAGTTGCGCTTGCGCTATGCTTGCAGTGCGAATTGGACCTAGAATTTACACTAAACTGTGAAGTTGGGCCTTTTATTACGAGAACAGGAAAACCTCCTTTTGAAAAATGGAGGATTAATAGCATATTATGCTTCTCATTCCGTCGTCTCTACATATTTCATATCACCACCATGTTCTACAGTGACTCATTATTATTTCGCTGTTGTACCTTCAGGCCATCCTCGGGGCAGGTTTTTAACACCCACGGAGAGAACTCAAATATGATCCCAATGTTTTCCACGCCTGGAAAAAAAGCACAGTAAAAAATAATTAGCTAGGACCCATGTGTGGCGTTTTGAGACGAAAAAGAAATCGGAGTCTGTTTGTGATGGCTGTGCATATGAGGTCTTTGTTGAAGCTGGTGAATCCAAGTTGGCAGAGTTGCACAGCACACAGACATGAGCTTATTCAAAAACTTTGTTCCCCTGCCCAGTAGATCCAGACCCAGATTCCCTACACAAAATAAATATTAAACTCAGACAACAGGCACGCTTGCATAACGACACTATCCAAAGAATATGCTCAATTTCCCTTTCATAACACCTTACGAGTGCCAGAAAAAATTCTAACGACCATTTTATTAAAACTTTTCATTATTACCATACTGACAATTATTGCTTCATGGACATGTGTAGAAGAATCATAGGCTATGTAGAAAAATCACAGGATATGGTCATGCTGTGATGAAATTACAAAGCGAATAATCTGCTTTAGTTATTAGAGCATATTCTGGTTGAATGGCCTAAGTTACATGAAAATCTTGGCCATCTGTAGCAGGACACCACTGGCAACTATAGTTCTTATGTGCCACAAAAGGTTTGCAATATCCTTTTTACAATAGCCTCTATAATATACAATGTAAAAAAAATGGTGATGCCAATGTTGATTTAGAACAATACTAGTACCTTGGTACTGGTATAGTGGTATATTTGAATTTCTGGTGGGTCTGTAAGGAGTTAGCTTAATTGTGATTTATGCACTGTAGAGACATTAACAGTATCCAGGTAAGCTAATGCCAAGACACACAGACACACAACTGCCGACCCTACTGCATTTAATGGCCATTCAGACCCAATGCACTCAGTGCAGAAATAAACAGACTAAGCCAATGCAGGTCTGGACCAGGCAGTTGGCAGTGAGGAGGATAGGAAAGAAGTTAACTCAAGGTCGCCTGTGTTTATTTGTGGGATACACAGCTTGCTTGTGCTCGGTGTAAACAAACATGACCAGAGGCAGAAGGAAGTGTGTGTGTGTGTGTGTGTGTGTGTGTGTGTGTGTGTGTGTCTAAAAGCGTCTTGTGCGGTTCTCACCCAGTCTCTGTAGGTACTGCACTGTCCTCTCATGGCCCTTGAGTGGTGAGTTGGCCTTGGTGGACTGGTCCAAGAGGACCTGCAGGGCTGCAGAGGAAAAGAAGAAGGGAATTGAGGGGAGGAAGCAAAAAAGAACAAAAGAAAAAGAGAAAAGAGAGAGTGATGATTCCGAGCGAAAGAGTGAGGGAGTGAAGGAGATCAAGTAGAGCATGTGAGGATTAAACAGCGGAGGGCGGGGAGTTTTGAGACGAACATGGGAAAAGGAGGAATCTGGATGACCTCCGTGATGTAATACGCAACACGGCGTTGAGCTGGAGCTTTGCCCTGGCAGTGTCGCTAGTGTACTGCAGATCAATGAGGCTACAGGGGGATATACCGTATAGAGGGAGAGGGAGAGAGAGAGAGAGAGAGAGAGAGAGAGAGAGAGAAAGAAAGACAGAGAGAGAAAGTGAGAAGAGAGGGAAAGACAGAGGGGCTCATCCGCAGCTGTCTGCTCGGAGAAGCATGACATCACCACGGCAGCTGAGGATTACTGATTAAAACCACTCGCTGTGAACAAGAGCGGGCCACAAGCCACCCCAACAAACAACAGGAACCAGCCCAAGACTTGCCTGCTTCAGGACCAGAGAGGCCACCACGTGTCAGAAACCTGAAAGCGCCTAATTAGCTTGCAAGTGCCAAGGAGCTCTTTGATTCAGACACACACAGGTATATGAACTTTTTATGACTGGAGGAGACACAATGGCACAGGGCTCTCGTTAGAATGGAGAAATCAGAGCCATGGTTTGTTTTGATTTCCATCCTTGTGGTTTGTAATTATCATGTGTTGCTCATTTTGTTGCCTTATTCCAGAGCATTCTAATCTAACACTGGGGCTCGACAATTGCTAAAATGATGAACATCTGTTCAACAATTCAACATTAACAGAAAGGAACAAATGACATTATCAAGAGGCATACAGCCAGCACAATGGGGAGTTTGGAATCTTGAAGTCCCACTATCAACCGAGAACAACTGTGGAAGAGGAAGAGGAGGGGGAAAAGGACGGTTGACGGTGGTAGCGTAGCGGTTAAGGAACCTGGCTGGCATACAAGTAGCCTGAAAAGTTGTGGGTTCAAATCCAAACTACCACCGTTGTGCCCCTGAGCAAGGCACTTAACTCTGGCCCTGAACAATTGATAGCTGACAAAATGTAAGTCGCTTTGGATAAAAGCGCCTGCTAAATGTAAAAAGAACAAAGACAGAGAGAAAAAAAAAAAAAACAATGATACCTTTCTGATGCAAGCCCTTCTTCTCGTAGAGGATGATGAGCTCACTGTATTTGTGGGCCTTCTTCAGGACATACTCACTCTCCTCAATGTGGCAGTGGTTGTTCTCCAGGCGCAGGAGAGGAGACACTAAAGCCACGTTGGTCTATAAGGGAGACAAAGAGTGCAGTGTTTCAGAAGAGCACTTTTGCTTGTCTAAAATGGTAGTATTCACAGGAAGATTAGGTTAGTCTGATAGATCAGGCAAAGAGTCTGGGAACTCTACATAGGCATTTGTTTTCTTTGTGGTGGGTGGGAACTTTGTTTAAACTGTAAACCTATTGGTTCTGCCTTCAATTTCTGTTCACTGATTGGAGCTTAAAAAAAGAAGCAACCCGAAGCCTTTAGAGAGTTCCCTGGCTAGTGTTGTAGCGAAATGCAATTTCAAGCGGAGATTGAGATTAAGTGGGATTATTTGAGGAAATGTTTACATGAAGGTAGCACTTCAGGAGCGTGGTGTCGATGATCTGCAGCAGTTTCTTGCGGCTCTTAATGGTTGGCGTGCCTTCCATTAGAGGCGAGGTTGTAGAAGGGTCAGAGTCATTCAGCTGCTTGACGAGGTGACTGCGTTTCTGTACAGAATGCACCAGACAGAAAGAACCACCCGGGTTTACGTCAACAAGTTGTTGTCATTATGTTGTGAACATAAAGCAATGCTAATATGCTAGCATGACAAGACACAGGTAGTGAATCTTTAAACAAACAGAGACACACCTGAGTCAGGTAATCAATAAGAGCGAGATGGGCCTTCTCCAGTTCTGCTCCTGATAGTGTTGGCAGAGGGTTGGGGTAGTGCAGCTGCTTGCGGTAGTCTGCTGGTAACAGGTCTGGATACAGCCCAATCACATGTGTCGGATCTGTGAACATAACAGAGATATAACTGATCACACAACTCTCAATTCTGAGGCAACTAACAGTTACTACCTGGTGTCTATCTGTGTTTACTTCATGCCTCCACTGGCCCACCTGTTCCTAGTTTGGCGAACACCTGCATGGAGTCGTCAAAGCGCTTCTGGCAGAAGAGGTTGAAGGCATACAGGTTCTGGATGTGGTGGATCTGCTGTTTCTTATCGCCGTCGGAGTCGTCCTTCATCTTCTGGGGGCGTAGGGAGAGAACGGCAGGAGAGTAAAGCATGAGGGGTCAGGAGATGAGGGAGGTTATTAAAATGAGTCATTTCAGCACTGTTCCAAACATTCATCTAAGCTCTCAACTCTGACCACAGTAACACACCAAGATTTCTATGAAATCCTATTCCCCTCTCGGCTGAAGTCTTACAAAAGTCAGGACCAGCTTAGTGAGATTTACACATAGTTTTGTTCATTTTCATTTCAAAAGACAGACAATTTATCAAAGAAGACTTCCATGACAACCATCTTGTTAACACTTTTGCATCATATTAGTTATGGTGTTGTCACTGACACAGCCAGTAACACTGTACTGCTTCTGTTCAGCTTCATCAAGGGAATGAGAAACAGAGTTTTGTTTTTTTTTTTTTTGGGGGGGGGGTGAGAAGTCTCCCTCTGCGGGGAGTTCAGTCAGTCAGTTAGTCAGTTAGTCAGTCAGTGTGGGGCTGGGATGGGCTGCTCACCGCCAGCTGAAGAGCCAGCTCAAACTGCTTGTCCTGCAGGAGCTGTCGGATCTGGCTGGCGATGGAGACGGGCACAAGGCGCCACACAAAATGGTTGCTGGCCACGTACACAATGTTCGGCCTGTGACAGGGAGACAATGGAGGTGGAGGTGGAAAGAGAGAGAGAGAGTTTGGTTTTACTGATCCCACAGGGGAGAAAGTTTTAACGGTGACACAAAAGGACCAGAAAACAAAGCCAGCTAATGAATTAATGCAAGACAGCCAGATGCCTGACACAACCTGCCGGTGTACAATTTCCCCCCAGCAGCTGTGATTACATTTAGTCATTCAGTAAGTACCACACACATGGTAATGGATGGATCTACAGCCATATCAGATACCGTATGGCATGTTCCTCCACCACATGACTCAATACTAAGTCTGTGTACTAAAGACACTAAAGACTATAAATTCATTCATAGTTCAAGGCAAATTAACTACTTATGCCAATTCAGCCTCTTTTCTATGTTTTGTAAGGATTTTAACATGCTTACAGCTGTGATATGCCCCAGTCAACTCATTTCAGAAATAAATGTTTTATGACTAGAGGTGGCATGTTTAAAATAGGAATACATTTGTATGCTTTTTAATAGTATTCCAGTGAAGCAATACAACCTTTCCTGTAAATGTTGTTATCAACTTTGGAACCCAACCCAGTAAATGCATAACTGACTGAATGACTGAATCTACTACGAACAAAAAAAACTCCTGACTGTTTTGTTCACATCTGTCTCCCATATACAGAATGCGAGACATGTGTTGTTGTGTAGAGCGACAGGAGGTGTCTCTCACCCTGCTGAAGTGATGAAGCGAGGTCTCTGTAGCTCAACGCTCTGCACCAGCAGCCGCGGCTCAAAGGTGCGGATTTCCACGTAGCGCGGGAGCACTGCTATGATGTACGGAGGCTGGTGCTCTGAGGGATGAGAGGAGAGAGGGAGGGAGAGAGAGAAAGAAAGAGATAAAGAGAAAAAGAGAGAGAGAGAGAGAGAGAGAGAGTGATGAAAGGCTGAAAACCGTAAAAACCAGAACAGTACATCTGGAGCTTGATAATACAAAAGACCCAAACCCTACAAAAACACACTGAAAGGATTTAATTTTGCTATTGATTTCAGTTAAATCCACAGTACAATAATAACAAAACAAATGCTTTGAGAATGAAACAATAGCCCTTCACAAAAAAGGCTGGTTTGTATTCGAGGGGAAGGGATGGGGCGAAATTGAATCAGTCTTCCCTATAACAAAGCTTAAGTTCAGAGACATCCAAGTCTCCTGGGCTGGTGAGCGGCAGGAAATGTGACTGGAGACGGATGGCCTGAGTCCTGGGGTTGAGCCTTCCTCCAGCCGCCATTTCAATGTGGTTAAGAAGTGACTGCTGGTAACGTTTGGGGACAACTTGACTTCTGTAAAACGTAACAATGCACAAAACCGCCCCCCCCCCCAAAAAACAAAAAAAAAAAAAACACTGCTTTGCCAATAAAAATGGGGAAGTAGGCCTGGATAGTGGTTTGGAACATAAACAATGGGAGATTATTTCCTACAATACTTACTGTAAACACAAAACAGAATAGAGAAACTGAACTCATCTCACACACACATGCACACACACACACACACACACACACTCTCTCACATCTGCATTTGTATTTAAAGGAATCACACCAGCGTGGTTCCTGTTCGCCCAGAGGGTTAATGTGAAAAACGGCAGCTAGCCAAAGATGAGACTGATAGAAGAGAGGCTGCCCAAAGCTTTACTGGACTGGAGTAGTAGAATGAGGGACAGAACAAGCAGTTACTGTGTGGACAGGCATCCCACTGCATATCTTGGGGGGGGGGGATGGGCTTTTCCCCACAGTCAGGGAACAGACAGAGGTCCTAACAGAGATCATGCTCCTTCTGTTGGGAAACTGTGGAACTGCTAAAATAGTCTGCTTGTCTAATCAACACTTGTGATACTAAGTGATAGCATTTACTAGCCTAAAACATAAAGCAGCAACATTCCCATGCAACATTCATGCAATGCAGGTTTCAATTACAACAATGGTTTCAACCACAGTGTACATTGCATAATAGAGAGACTGATGTGAAAACAGAAGTGTACAACTAACTGTACAAACTGATATTCCATAACAGGATACAGTTAAGAGTCATGGAACTTGCGTATAGCATTTCAAATATAGATCATGCCACAAATAGCATTGCTGATCAACCAGATAATGTACCATCTTCAAGACTTCAAAAACATTGGACTTTACTTAATATATATATATATTTTTTGCTGTTTTGGATTACACACTGTATTTCTATGGTGGGTGTACACATGGGATGTGCCATCACTATGTAAATCTACTACTGTATGTAAAATGCTAGTTTAATTTGTGCTAAAAAGATTTCAATGTGAGCTAACTACAATATGAGGTATGGCAGTGTTGTAAATAAAGGAAACTCGCCCCCAAAACAGAGGAATACAAAACTTTGACTAAATGATTCCACACTTAGATATTGGACATTTTGGAGGTCTTAGAACAGTACCCATGGCAACAGGAATGTCTGTCCAGTTCAGGGCACACTTCTGGGTGCAAACTCCCTCCTCATTCAGCACCACTGTGAGGTCATCCTGACCCACTGCCACTTTCCCATCAGCCAGTGGGGCAACCAAAGGCTCCAATTGTTTTCCAGTGGGAAAGAGCTCCTTAATCGAGCCTCGGCCATCAATCTGAAAGACGAGCACAGAGAATTCCATTCCAGGTAGTTCTACATAACAGCTCTCACTAAGGCTTTAGAACATTGTTTAAGCATTTAGTTGTGGAGAATGGCTGGTTCTTGATATTTTGAGCGTCAGAGAATGGAAGATGTAAACTCACTCGGATAAGGTAGTAGTCTCGCTTGAATCCGACACAAATTGAATTTTCACACCATGCCATGGACTTAGGGATGTCAGGGGCAGCAAAATCACCCTAGAAGAGCAAAATTTGTTGGCCACAGCTGACAGAAACACACACAGACACACACATGCACACACGCTCATGCACGCACACACACGCACACGAACGCACACGCACGCACACGCGCACAACCACTGCAAATGAATGTTTCCTTCATGTCAACAGTTTTACCTGCAGCTCATGGAATTCTCTGTCTTTCCAGTAATAGAGCTGGAGCTTCTTTTTCACAGCCACACACATCCTCAACTTTGCCTCTCCATTTGCAGGTTGCTGAAGACACAAACAGGAGCAGATTGACAAAGGCAGAGTGAGACGTAACGTAATGACAATTCAGGAATAATCATCAGTCTTTAATGTAAGGTGCTCTACAACATTTTAATGGAATTCTGTCACTTTTAATTTGACATGAACTCATATTTTCACACACATGATGGATTGTATATTCTTTAAAAGAAAACTCATCTACAACTACAAAATAAACAGGGCAGAATTAGACTTTTATTTTGACATCGAATCTGCCTGTTTTATAGGTCTTCATTTTCACTATTTTTGTACTGAATGAAAGTATGCGAAGTCCTCAACAACAGAACTATGGGTTGAATGTGACGGTCCTCTTATAAGATATTAGAGCACAATTAGACTACTACAGACCTGGAGATCACAGGCAAAGAGTGTGGCCCCTCTTGCCTTGGTCACCACAGTGATCTGCTGGAAGGTCAGGAGGTCGTGAACATGGATGTTATTCTCTGTCCCCCAAAGACAAAACATAATCAATGTCAATGTAATCAACATCCAAAGGTCATGTACATTGCAGGGATTGTATAAATAAACCCATCTTACCAAGAAGGCTGACCAGAATCTTATACTGTGACACCACATACAGCTGCAGGGGAAGAGAATGCAAGCAATTAGTTTACTGTATTGTTTATGAAGTGGCACACTAGCTCAACGTCTGTCAGCTATTTGTAACCTACATTCAGTAATATAATCAAAGTTTTTTTTCTTGCATCATGAAGAAATGAAGGAATTAATGAACAAATAAATTAATTACATGCCATTGACAAGTGCAGAAACTAAGATCACTGATGACTACTCAGACACATGGTCATGAAGCACAGTTTGGTGAGAGTTCTTCCACTTGGACCGAACAAAATTATCATGGTTATAAAGGTGCTTCCTATTATCTGTTAAAGCTGCTTCCTGTTTCCAAACACACGAATAACATAAGATTTGGGCTGGTGTCTATTCTTGTGATGACTATCACAGCATCCTTCATAGACATGTAGTCAACGAACTTGCAACTAGATACTCTTTTGATGTTGTGTTTTTAGCCTTCCTGTGAGATCTATCTAGATTGACAACCCTTTTGACCTCCTCATACATTTTGAAATGTGAGAGCTCACTGTATGTACCTGCTGAATTTTCTTTGAAAAGTTCTTGTTGGACTTCTCTAAGGTCACCTCAAACCTATTGGTACCTATGAGAAATGGGAAGAACATTTGACACATGAGACAATAATTCTCACACATGGGTCACATTATGGCATTATCGCTCCTTTTACCTGGATCTTTCTTGATCCTGTACAGAAGAAGATGCCCTGGTTTTGTCCCCACGAGAAGCCAGTCCTCTGTGTATAGGATATCAACAGCATCATCAACAACACTGACCTTCTGAGAAAGGTGTACTGGTAATCTGGCATTGCTCACGTCCAAAAATGCGTCCAGAATGTAAAATGCTATATTTAGAAAACACTGAGGAGTATACAATATGATATACAGCAGTGGTTCCCAAACTTTTAACTGCCATGTATTCTATGCCCTACCACGTACCCTCTGCACCATAGCCAGCTTGCTATTATAATTACTATTTTTCTAATTACTATTGCTGCATATACAAAATGTGAACTCATATTGATATACAGGCCATGTAGTGGCAATTGCGTTGTATTGGGGCCAATCTGAGTGCAAGATCTTTGTCCACGTATAGTCTGTACCTGAACTTCATGTTGGTGAGACCTGAGAATCTATTCACAGACTTTTTTGTGTACCCCCTTGAATTGATCCAAGTACCCCCAGGGGTACTCTTACCCCAGTTTGACAACCACTGATATACAGAATAAAACAAAACGCAGATCTACAGTCATCCTTGGTCATTAATGCCCACGGAGACGAGCACTCCCAAATACCCCTGACCAACAGGAAGTTGACAACTGTGTATTATGAGTCGTCACACCCTTGATAAAAGAGCAACTAAAAATGTAATTGTCTTTACCTACAAGTATTAAGGTTACATCAGTAACTAACTTACCCCAAGCCGCTAGGCAATCAATCTGGAGTGGTAATTTCTCCAAGATAGGGACGGGCTCATAGGCATCATGCATGGTGAAGCAGTCTGGGACGTTGCCTCCGCTAAAGCCGGCTATCTATGAACCCAGTGCTAATGTTCGACTCAAGAACCAGGAGAACGATCTGGTACCTACTAAAGCTAGCTGGTTAACCTTTGCAAAAACAACCCAAGGTAACTGTAGGAACAACTCTGAACTGTCAACTAACCAAGCAAGCCATCTTGTAAAACTAGCACCTCTAGCTAACGTTAAACTATTACCTTTGGCTTAATAAGTGTCCCAGGTAAAACAAAAAAATCGATAATTTCATATGCTTCATCTAATACATCTTACAACCAACAACATTACCGTGTCGATTCATAAAATGTTCACAATAGTGAACTGTTTGTTATCCTATTTAGCTAATGCTTCTGACGTTAGCTGTTTTGCTAGTTAGCTACAATAGCCACCCTATCAGTGTTGGGAAGCTAGTTAGCCAGCCTGCTAAACAAAAACATTCGCAATCTTAGCAACTTAACAACGCCCTTCTCATCCCATTCTCCCACGTGCAATTCTCGCATTGGCTCACTAAGAGGTAATTAATCAAATGTGTAGATAAAAGTTATCGTAGGCGCTGCCCTATTCCTCATTTGCTCGCCAAATCCAAACACGTAGCAAGTCTTCAGCAAGTGAAGTGATGCACTAATGCTGTTGTGACAGGCACGTGATCCCCGCCCATGGACTCACGAGAGACGAATTATAGGTGAAGGTGAGGGGCTTCTCAGACTCTGCTTCAACTACATAAATAGATAGATAGATAGATAGAAATTATAATTGTTGTAGTATTATATAGGCTGTATTAGACATATACTATATACAATAAAATATACTATTACTCTTCATTAGCCTATACCTATTATATATAAGTAAACCTGAATAAGCACTCAGCACCTTCAGGCTGGCTGTATTTCATGCACAAAATTATACCATTGCAATGCAATGTATAAAATAACAATTTAACACACAACAGAATAGCATTTGATACAAAGTTTAATCTCCATGAAAATAAAGTCACACAAATTAACTTCAAAAAACAACTTCATTAGCCTATAAATAACACCCCCACCCTTGAGACTTAAAACATAGTGCCAAAAAATAAATAACGTATTGACCATCCCTGTAGTAGATTGCACAAAAAGTATTTGGCATGATTATTATTAGGTACAGTGACGTTAGACATGATCAAAAATTCCCAGTTGTGTCAATGACTATAGATACATGGCTCTGCAAACAAAAGAAGGCATACTCAGCCATGAGTAACAGCTCATTTTGAACTCTACTGTACTTATACACAAACAAACACACAAACAAACAAACAGCCAGATGCCAATCACATGCATCTGACCAGCAATATTTCTAGGAAACCAAGCAGTCCACATAACTCCAGTCAGCACTGCTCCCATCCTTTTCAGTCTACTCCATTTTGGATCTTTCCAGAATAGTTTTCTGAAGTTCCTGGAGAGGAGACAAATGGGGAGAGAGGGACAGACAGAATATGTGAGAGTGTAAATGATATTGTGGTACGGCTGACAACAGAACATCTGACTGGCAAGCTTTTATTAGATCAGACTGTGACTAGACATCATGAGACAAAGGGAAACAAATTCACATTCCTTTACCTCCTCCTCATCCAATATAACAGGGAGGGCTCTGTGAACAAGAAGAAAAAGAGAATTACAACAAATTGTGTATTCCATGTATTGTGATCTACTGTTAGTCCAGTCCTAGAATCTTCAGTGTAATGTGCCTGTTCTGAATCCTTTCTTTCAGATGTCTCTATGCAGTGTGAATAACTTGCAGATGTTATGCGGTGCACATCTAGTGTTTCTATGGTGCTGAAAACTCACACATCAGCCATGGATACTGGAATGTTCTCCTCCACCCATTTGAGGTCTTCATCCTGTCATCACCAAAGTAAGTCAAAGCAAAATGCCATTTAGCTTTTAGCTCATAGAATGCAATTGTGTCCATGTGTAAATGCATCAAATCAAATGTTGTCTGAAGTCAAATGTATTATAGATCAATAAAAATATCTTTGATATTTTTTAAGTCAAATGTATTTTAGATCAATAAAAATATCTTTGATATTTTTTGATGTAATAACACTGACTTCCTTTAAAAATTAATACAAGAATTTAAAAAACACAGACAAAAAATACATAGTTACCATAGGCACTGCTTAAAATCACTTATGCTTCTTTTCACTTAGAATACACAGTAGATTAGTACTGTGAAACAGTAAATGCACAGATTAGAATGCTTGACAGTTGAGAAAATGAATGTCACCTCTTTACTGGAAGATGCCTGGGCGCCATTTGTTTCCTGTTTTGAGCCCCTCATCTTCATACCCTCTGATCAACATCGAACCAAATCCACTGATTAGTGACACACATGACCAAGCATGACCCAGCAGATCACAAATGCCAAAAAATCTGAAAGTTTTTGATTTATGTTGTAGCTCACCAAAAGCTGAGTTTAACATAGGCTCTTTGGCTTCATCCTCCTCTTCCTCATCATCCTCATCTATGAGAGGAGAGTGGGAGAACCTGATAGAATCACAAGAACCAGAGTAGTTCATATTGTACATAATGTATAGGTGTGATCCACACACAGCCTTTGTGATATCTTATAGTGCCCATAGATATAATTTCTGATGCTACCTCATGTTTCGTATCTTTATACATTATTTAATTTAAACTGTAATAAGCTATGTTTCCTTTCATTACCATCATCAACCTCTTATTGTATATCATACACTGATACATTAATACATTTGTTCTTTCACACAAGACCCCTGGAATCATACCACATATAACAGACACTACTAGTTTAATACCTCTGTAGTTAACTGAGGACTGCCACATCTGTACAGCTACAGCTTAAATATAGGTAACACAACAGAAATGCTTTCCAGCACTTACACATACATACATACATACATACATATATATATATATACATACATACACACTGACTGGACTGACCTCTGGCTGTTCACTGAAGGTCGCAGCAGCACCATAATGACCAGCAGTATGGTGGAAAAAAGAAGCCTCCAGAAGGCATCATCTACCCAGAGATCCCTCCATCCCTGATGGCCACACAGAGATTACAAACACATGTCTGTTTATTTCCTCTCGTCTCACCCTGTGTGGGGTTGGCTCAGCTCAAGAAATATGGCAGTATAATGGGTATTCCTACTCACAGTTTGGCAATCAACAAATTTGAAGACTTTGGAGGTCCAGATAATGAATACAAAGGAGGCTGTAAAAATGGACACCAGCATCACATTAAGTCAAACACAAAGATAGTATACAAACACAAACACAAACACACACACACACACACACAAACAAAAATGCTGTAACAGAATACTTACCCACAACAGCAAAGATCAGTGTGTTGGTAAAGTGCCGATATAAAGAAAGTTTTACTAAATTCCTGCGTAGCTTCAAAAGTTTTGTTGTCTGGGAGAGGCTGATATAGATGTGCACATTACAGTCAAGGAACTTAAGTAAAGTCATAATCATTTGTACACATATACAGTACACACGAACAAACACCTGTACACATGCAAGTTCACCAACAAGAATGCAAACAGTCAATCGTAGGGGTTGTCATACTGCATATACAGTCCTTAAAGGTGATTCTTCAGAAAGGATATCCACCACATGACACAAGAGTCAATGAGGGACAGGCTTAGATTGGCCACCAAGGCCACTGTACCGTAAAAACCCTAAAAAAGATGACAAGGGCATTTGTTTCAAAATTCCTCATCACCAAAAATGAGCAACTTTCAAATCAATCATGCTGATGGTAAATGACACAGCAATTTAATACAAGTTAGCAGTCTCCAACGATTAACATATATACTGAAGCCATGCAACCTCTTTGCAATATGATCCCAGAGCTTATTGTAGAGAGGGAGTCGATTAATGCTGACTTGTGAGGAACTGTAACCCACCCCGGTTACTCTGAGGACACCTTCCACAGAGGAGAAGAGCAAGTATAGCAACCCCACAGCTGCCAGCCGGTGAACAGTGGTCCCCAGTCTAGGTCTGTAGAAGACAACACCAACATAAGCATTTGACAGAAACATCCCTCTCCATCTCTCTCAAAAGAAAAAAATGTAGCTTTGTTTGGTGAAGATCAATAGACTACACTCAACTAGTTTTTAACTACTGCATGGTCATCCTCATGACATTGCATTTTTGTGGCTAGAAAATTCTCATTATTGTAAGTCTCTTAAATGCCTAAATGTGAACATAATACAATCACTGGGAGCAGGACAGGTGGATGTCTGCATTGTACAGGACACACAGGGAGTGACAGTGTCTGAATTTCATTGCCCTCTCTCCTAAACACTAACCCCTGAACCCTCAAAGACAACTGGCATGAACAACGTTCATGACAGGCTGATTCATGCTAGTGTTTGTTGGATCAGGGCAAAGGGTTAGGGGAGACATTGTGATTCAGCCAGTTTACATGTGGTCTTGGAACGTTTCTCTGAGTGATGTAATGCAAATGCTGACAGGGGACAGTTCTGAGTAAGTAGGGTTGAGTTCATCATCAGCTGTTGCCAAACTTACCTGACAATACCATAACCAAGGCTTACGATGAGCATCAGGATTCGAGCTAGAGATCTCTTGAGTGCAGACAGCAACTCAGCAAATATAACTGCACCCTGAACTTTAGGAAAATATATCAGATTGAGGAGACAGTGAGCATGACTGTGGCTGGGAAATGTATCATTGGTCTACAATAAACATTGAGAACAATAAAGTAAAAAAGTATTGCCATTAGAAATAAAAAGTTATTGGCATTTATCAAATATTTCAAATATTTTATAAACTTTATTATGTGTACTGTATTTGTAAGCTATATTATGGACTGACCAAAATTGCCATGGTAACGAATACTCTGGTACTCGGAGTAAAACACAGCCTTTTCCAGCATTCCCAAGATGATTACAGCGCCAATCCAGAACTGGATCCTAGCAGGTCCCTCCAGTAGCAGGCCAACCAGAGCAGCCACAGCGCACCGAAGAACACATACAGGATGCACATGACCATGTAGAACTGAGAAGGAGGGAGGAAAATTTGCACTGGGGTCACATAACCACAAAAAAACACCCACTTTGCAGAGATCAGAGAGTGTAAAGAGGACAAAGGTGAAATCCAGCGGAAACTTTACCATCATGAGGGGCCAGTCTGCAGGAGATGAGTATTCACGAGGACCCTTCATTTCAACAGTCACTAGAGATAAATGCCACAGTACATGCAGACAAATACATAAATACACACACATTCACATCAGCACTTTGATGTGAATCCAAGTGTTGCAAATCAGATTATGAAGGATTTATTTAAAAAAATAGAAGTGTCTCACTCACTGTTGAGAGAATATCCATTCTGATAATTATTAGGCCTCTCATCCTCTCGACCATCACGGTTGCCCATCTGAATCTTCACTATAAAGAGGTAGGGGCTATCTGACCATGCTTTGGCTACAGCACCGATTGTCTACAAGATACAAGACTCACTCAGCAAACATGCTCATATGAATACAGTCAAAAGAACAGTGGAAAAAGAAAAAAATCTAAATGCTCACTGGTTTGTCTTCAAAAGTGATTACTTCACTCTGATTCAGAGGACTGCTCGTCTTAGTCTGTTGAACATGCAGAAGTCCAGGAAAAAAAACTGTTAACATACATAGAACTGCTGTGGACCAGCCAAAACACACCAGAACATTCCTTAACACAGACCACAGATCTTTAAAAGATTATGCTTTTTCTATTAATGGTTTAAAGTATGTGATGAAAATTTCTCAGCCTTTTCACCAAACACCTAAATATAGGTCATGCCACTTATATTTAGCTTTCCTCATTCTGAAGCATAAATTATTAATTACAAAGCCCTTATCTGGTTGAAATGTTTTCAATCATTAAGGGACAAAATACTCTATCATCACTGGCTTACGATACATTTTTCTTCCAAAAATCCATAATTTAAATACAACATAATCCATGATGCAATGTGTGATTCAAATCACTAGCCTATCTGTAACAGCAAAATGGGCTCTGATAAATGTAGGCCAATTACAACATAACTTACCACAGGACTGACAAGAGGGTAAACTGGTGCAAACTCTTTGTAGAATGACTGACAATACAAACAGACATGTAAGGCATCAGAACAGCTGGAAAGAGGTTAAATGGTTAGGGCTCAGCATATGTGTGCCTCTTCTTCCACTACTAACTTGAGGAGTGTGGAAGGCTGAGCAGTTGTCAAAGTAGATGAAGCTTTGGCTGTAGTGTCCACTCCAGCCTTCTTTCAGCATGTCGTTTCTTCCAAACAGCTCCATGGCCTTGTCATCCTACATGAGGGTGGTACAACACGGCTTTGGTGCACTGGTAATTCGAATGTTGTGTGTCAAAGGTCAAATGTCACAAGAATGTGAAACTTCTCATTTATAATTGCCATCAAAAAGACTGAGGTCATAGTAGTGTTACTCTACTGTAACACGGTTTCTTGATTTATTAAAAAAGGAACAAAGCATACACATATCTAGGAAAAAAAATATAACTCTACTCACTGGAGTGTTAAATACTTCATTGAAGCAAACGGATGAGCGAAGATACCAGGAAATGTTCAAAGCCATGGGTTCATTACAAGGCATATGAACTAAAAAAGAGGAGTGTTTTGTTCAGTACTGTCTCGCTCAAAGGAATGTCATTGGTTTGATAACACCAGTCATGATCTTTTTACTCACATTTCATGAAGATTGTGGTGTTGGCATAGAGTGTTTTTCGGAAGACTGCAGAATTATTATCCTACGAGAAGAGCAGATAGTGGTAAATAGGGTGAAAATGAGCTCATCATGCATAACTCGTGCATAAAGACCTCTGCATTGACAAGATTCGTCCCTGAATAAAAGTTTGTATTCAATTTAGCATTAAATTTGTGCTTCTCATTCTTTTCTGTGAGAGTTGAACTAGGCTCGTTAAAAATGCCATTTTTTTACACAAAAACTAGTTGTTGACAATTTCTTGGTTTGCTTATGACAGTAGCTACAGCTGATATCTTGAGGTAGTACACAAAGCACACATACTTGCTGCATATTATGCAGTCCTCACCAGGCCTACTACCCAGATCAGCAAAAGTATCCAAGGGCCACGAATGCACTGCTAAAACTGTGCAGGTGAGAATTCAATTCCAGCACGCATAGGCGAATGACAACAAAACAGCAGATGAAGCTGAAGCCATTAGCTGAAACTGAAGTAAAGAGCATAAAAGGGCTTCTATACACTTTGTCTGAAGCATAGGCCTATTCTCTGCATCTTCTTCAGAGCTTGTCATTTCAATTGGAAAAAGTTGCATTGTAAGAACTTTCCATAAGGAGATTTCTACTAATCTCCTGGACAAAGTGAAATTAAAAATAAAAAGCATGATCAAATAGCCTAGGCCTACTCCACCTCATGACACAGAGTGAAAGTTATCAAGTTGCAGTGTTATGGAATCGGCTCGCCAATTTTTTTTTTTTCATTTCTGGATGACATCATTTCAATTCTAACTAAGAATGCAAATCAGAAATTAAACACTATCTTCAGATTAATGAAAATATTTAATATATAAATAATTTTTTCAGGTACTTAAATGTCATTATATTTGGAGGTGAACTATGCTAATTAAAATGCTCTAACATCATTAAATGAACTAAGAGTAGTTACATCCGGTATCTAACGTTACAGGCAGTGCACGAAGCACAAATACTCGCAGCTGGCAGCTTGTGATGCAGTTTTCAAGGAGAATGCTACCCAGTCCAGCAAAAGTATCCTTGTATAGGGGCATTAACGTACTAACTGTACGGACAGGTGAGAATTACAGCACACATACGAACGACAACAAATCAGCAGCCGAAGTAGTGAAGCTGAGGCAGAGTGACTAATCCTATGGGCTAATAATCTTCTGCATACTCCTCGGAAGTTATCATTGATTAATTTACGTTCAAATGGAAAAAGTAGCATTGTAAGAACTTACCGCATTTAACGCAAAATTCCATAAGGAGATTTCTGCCCCATAATCTCCTGGAATAAGTGAAAATAAATATAAGAAGCATGACAGGCATAGATTGACATATGGCATTTTCCACTTCAAACGGTACAAGTCAGTTCCGCCTAATTTCCGGGTACTTCAAAGAGGCATCAGTAGAGGGCGACTTTCTGACATTTTCCAGATGTTGGATCACTTAATCTATACCGGAGTCTATACATAGACATACATAGACAATCAACAGCCAACCAAACCGCGGATTATGGTAGCTGTCAATACTATGCTTGCAAAGGTAACGGAAACAGTATCAGTGACCTTGTGCGATGCATGTAATGAAAAACACGCACAGATATTTAATGCAAATACTACATTAACCAAGAAGCTACTCTGGCGCTGCATGATGATGCAATAGGAGTGCAGTCTGAACGGTTTGTTTGCAAAATTCACTAAGGACATACGTTTACGCAGGATGTAGCTTTCTTTCTGGAATACTATGCGCCCAAAGTACGCAATACTGGTTCTAAAAGTTGCTGCATTTTTGGCTGCGCTTGAGTGACAGAGTTACTCAAGTGAGTTCCGACTCATTCCGCGAAATTGCAAAAACCGACAGGTAGCATGATTACAACTTACAAAATATACCTGTACCTTACTAATGAATACTTTATTTTAGTCTAGTACGCCTATAAAGTCAAAGAAGCATGCAACGTAATGGAAATGTTTTCATTATAAAATTTAACCAGCAAGTGTTTTGCATTGATCGTCAGTAGTTGAGCTAAAATAACTGAGATTTGTGTTCGTTTCAGCATCTTGGTGATGGGTAAGGATACGTTCAAGAAAAGCGAAGAGATAGCATTTTACCAGTAAGTAGGCTAAAGTTCAGTCAAAATCATCATCTGTAAGTCTCTGGTTTAATGCTAAATCTTTGATTATATTTGATTGGTTTCTAGGCGGCATAAACAAAATCCTGGAATACAGTACGGTGTCTCTCTGGAAAGCTTAGTATTGACAGAGAAAGGGGCCAGCTTTGAGCTCTTTGAGACAAAATCTCAGGTAGAACTCATGCGTGCTCTAAAGTTATATGACAGGAAGTGTGTGTGTGTGTGTGTGTGTGTGTGTGTGTGTGCGCGAGCGTGACAGAGAGATAGAGAAGTCTGTAATAAAAATTAAACAGATGAATATTGAGATAAGCATTTAATTGCAATTTATGTCCCTCACAGCTTCATTTGCTCTTGCAAGTGAGTGCATGTCGGGAGAGTACCGTAAGAATCACCATAGATGAGATCCACCCAGTTAAAATCCGCTACAGGGTTCCAGATGTTTTGGTTGGGGAGCCACTGTATGAACAGTAAGCCTGAAAAAAACATTCATGTTCATTTTCAGAAAAACAAATTTCAGATTAACATCTGCCACAACCTACCGCTAAAATGATAACATAATTAGTGTCTGATGATTATCATGTAGATAAATTTGGCAGTAAAAATAACTGGTAATCATTCATGAAGGACAGTGGACAGTGCCATCTTTTTATACTGAAACATTATCATAGTATTATTACTGTGTTATTACTATTTCATTTAATTGTATATTCTGTTTAGATATTGTTGGTACTAGTCTAGATCTCATCGTGAATACATCATGAGGATCTCTTGGTCTGCCTGCCATTTACCATCTCTTAGTAAGCCTTTTGGTTTCTGATGGATAGGACTTATTTGGCAGGTTACGTGTGGAGAAGAAAGGTGAAGGTTCTGTCACACTGTCATGGGGCTTAGGTAAGCACCAGGTACGGATCCACAAGATTCCTTTCAGTCTGGAAGTCCTGTGTGGGGAAGAGCTGATAGCCACACTCAATCCTAATGGAAGAATGTTGTTTGAGAGACTACAGGATCCTCCAAGGTGGGTTTAAAATTTGTGGAGACCCTACCATGGAGGATTTGCTTTGAACATACAGTTGATCATTTGCAGTAAGCATCACAGGATTAAGTCACCCATTGTCCTCACTTAAATTGCAGTATAATGAATAAAATTAGCCACGCAGTTCATGCTCACAGTTTTATGAAGCTGTTGGTGCATGGGTCCTGTAATAGTATGGTCATAAGTGGTATATTTTGGATGTAGCAGAGCTTCAGTAATAACACCTGTCACAAGTATAAGCAAAGTAAAGGACCATTCACACTATTAAGTTAACTATAAAGATAATATAATTATAAAGATATATAATATAATCTATAAAGATAACTGTAACTATAACAATATTTCCATCCACACTAACCAACAATAACTTAAGTCTCTCCTCATGCGAATGAAATAATGTCTAAAATTCCATGGTTTCTGCTTGGCTATCAACCCTTTATCATTCAAAAAAATGCTTTGAAAGTGCACATGTCGTTGTCGTTATAGTTGCGGTGTGGACGGTGTCATTCATATTAATCAGAGCGATATTTATTTGTCATTATGGTTCACTCACTCATCCTTTCACTTGCTTTGACAGGCCTGACTCCACATTAAATCAGGTCAGGTTCCTATTGTTTGTTTTCAAGCCATGAATTAATTTGTAATTGACAAATTTGATTGATTTTGCTTAACCAATGACATTGTTTTCTTCTCTGTGATATCAGGGGGATCAGTCAGGCCTATGGAGAGAGACCTTTGGACAGTTTGTTGATGTGAAAGCCAATGGTAAGTTGTCTCCAATTTTTCAGCTTTTTCTGTATCATCAGATTAACTTCTTATGATGAAGCAGCTAACCTGTCTGTGGCCCAGGTCCAAGTTCTGTTGGAATGGACTTCTGCCTCCACGGCTTCAATCACGTGTATGGCATTCCAGAACATGCAGACCGACTCCGACTAAAAGATACCAGGTCAGAAGACAATTGACATTCACAAAGAAACTTGAAGTGATATGTAATTAAATATGCATATATATGAGTATTGTGTTGTATTGGCTTTGTTTGATCTAATCGTATATTGGTCTGTGCCTCTGCAGTGCTGGTGAGCCATATAGGTTGTACAATCTGGATGTGTTTGGCTATCGTACTGACAGCCGGCTTGGCCTCTATGGCACTGTGCCACTGTTGTTCGCACACAAGTCCGACACAACCCTTGGGCTCTTCTGGCTCAATGCCTCAGAGACCATGGTAGACGTGAGCTACAACCCCAAAGATAGTGAGGTAACATTAATGTTTGTGATGGTATTAATCTTACAGTGTGCTGTGATTCATATTGCTAAACTCCTATTACTATTATGCACACTACTACAGTGTGACTGGAATCTGCAATGTTGGTATTAATAGTAGAAGTAATATGTGAACTAATATTTAATATGAACTATTATTTTTTTATTGTGTTCGTGTTGACTATGAGTTACTCTTGCTCTTTCCAGGAAGATGTGGCAGGCCCAGCAAAAAAGACTAGAATGCCCATCCAGACAAACGTCCACTGGATCTCAGAAAGTGGAGTGATTGACTGCTTTGTCCTCCTGGGGCCCACGCCCTCACAAGTCTTCACTCAGTATGCACAACTGACAGGTGGGGATGTCATTTATTGTGACTACTGCTACTTACAAGGAAAACACAATGTAGAATTACATTCTGCATTTGCAATGCTGAATAATTATGGTTCTTTGTGATGGAGGACAGTTAGGAGTGATCAGTTCTTCTTCTTCCATTAGGGTACCAAGCGTTTCCACCGCTCTTCTCTCTGGGATACCACCAGTGTCGCTGGAACTATGAAGATGAAGCGGATGTGAAATCTGTAGACGCTGGCTTTGACCACCACTCCATCCCTTATGATGTGATATGGCTGGACATTGAGCACACAGATGAGAAACGCTACTTCACCTGGGACTCCAAACGCTTTCCCAACCCAGTTGCACTCCAACAACACCTGGCAAAAAAGAAGAGGAAGGCAAGACTGTTCACACTCATTCGTTGAAAGAACAAGTAGGGGAATAAATAGTCTGGAGTCAGTCAACCAAGAATGAGAAATTTGGTACATCATCGACGGAACAGTGAAACGGCAGCCAATGGTAACTGATGAGGGCAAGGAAATTCAGTGAAGGTTTTGGTTTCCTGGGCTCCTTTTAGTTAGTGTTAGCTGCCAGTTTACAATTTTGGTTTGTGTTGTGCCAACATCTCTCGTTTTTATTCATACCTACAGAACTCAGTAGCCTTGAACAACAGGGCTATGGGTTGATTCACTATGGATGGCTTTCTGTATCTTTGATATTCTGTTTCAGATGGTGGTGATCAGTGATCCCCATATTAAGATTGACCCTGATTGGCCTCTCTACTGTGAAGCTAGAGATGGAGATTATTTTGTAAAGGACAAAAATGGAGGCATCTACAAAGGCTTCTGCTGGCCAGGTCAAGCCTGAGATTTTATTTATTTACAATAGAGTTGTTACACTAATCTAACTCATTTTTTCAGATGCATTCAGCGAACTGTAGTGTTTTTTTAAATATATGAAAGTAAATTAGCTTTGCTTTGTGTCATATCTATGAAACACATTAAACACGAGGTTCCTTGACATTTTGGATTTTTCAGTTTCACAGTACATCTGCTGTTTCTTACTGATTTATTACCATACTCCACAGGTGACTCCAATTATTTGGACTTCAGTTGTCCACTGACCAGGTCTTGGTACGCCAGATGCTTTTCTCTCGAGAAATACAAAGTGAGTCTCAGAAGAACTTTAACCATTTAGCTCAATTTAACCACATTTGCAAATCATAATTTACAGTATTTCCCAATGTAAGCTGTGTTGTGTTGTATAAATCTCAGGTCAGTGTTCAAAATCAATGTATTAACCTTGTTTAATAATTCTGAAATTATGGTACATGTTTGTTTGTTAGGGGTCTACAGAATCTTTGTATGTGTGGAATGATATGAACGAACCCTCAGTTTTCTATGGTCCAGAGCAGACCATGCCAAAGAACACAGTACATCGTGGGGGCTGGGAGCACAGAGACCTTCACAATCTCTATGGATTTTACCAGGTGAGTGGTGGCTCCATTGCACTGAAAAAACAGACTGATGATCTGGAGATAACAGGTCTTGTCATTTGTCATCTGTCAGCACATGGCCACAGTGGATGGACTGATAACCCGCGCTGGTGGAACCGAGAGGCCCTTTGTTCTAACACGCTCTTTCTTTGCTGGATCTCAGAGGCTTGGTAAGCTAGCGAAATGCAAACAGTGTGTGTGTGGGCTGCTCGGTAAGAGTGAGCTGGAGGAAGTATAGTGGTGTATATATGCTTGTTCTCCTGTCTTGTAAAATGCTTTGGTTTGTGTGATGCAGGTGCCGTGTGGACAGGAGACACTGAGGCCACATGGGATCACCTGCGGTTCTGCATCCCCATGCTCTTGTCTTTAAGTCTGGCAGGCATTGCCTTCTGTGGAGGTGATTTACACACAAGCATCAGTTTCAGCCCACTGCAATGGAATTTTTTTGAGAGAGAAGTATGAGAAGTGGAGATTTTTGTAGTACACATATATACCTACTGTACAGCACATAAACTCGATTATACATATACATACACATATATAAGCACACATATATAAAGTAAATTATGAATCCTCTATAATATGTTCATATATGAAGTAAATCAGTAGTATATTAAAAAAACACACACATTTGAAACCAGCCATATTGCTACACACAATATCTCGCATCACAACATCATCATCTCCCTCAGCTGATGTAGGGGGCTTTGTAAAGGACCCAAATCCTGAGCTGTTGGTGCGCTGGTACCAGGCAGGGGCCCTGCAGCCGTTTTTCAGGGGCCATTCAGACAAGAGCACCAAGCGCCGTGAGCCGTGGCTGTTTGGCGAGGACGTGGCAGCCAGCATCCGCTCAGCCATCAAGCAACGCTACTGTCTCCTGCCCTACTGGTACACCCTCTTCCACCAGGCCCACACCACAGCTCTCCCTCCAATGAGGTAGGAAATCAAACCGGAAATACAGGAAATGTGAGTCCTTTACATTTATACTTATGCATTAGCAAGCGGGTATTAGTGACAAGGTTGGTTTTTAATTGGAATGTCCTAACTGGACATGATGTGAAACAGTGCTGTGCGACACAATGTTGCGCAACATTTGAAGAGAACTTTTGTCACTTGCGTTGTTCAGCGGGTTTGACTGAGAAATCTGACAGACTAGAACACCATATTTAAGGATTCAGTGTGGACTGAAAACTTTCAGTGCTAAGTGACTCTGTATGTTCGGTTTCTTGCCTGCATGCACTAAGGACAGCTGTTTCTTTGATAATAATTAATTTGGGTTGGGTTGTATTCACGTTTGTAACATGCAGCACTGTGTAAATGCTATTTGGAATTTTCTCAAGGTGATAAGTGTGCAGTAGGTGAAGATGCAGAGGTGGTTAGCCATTGCATGGTGCCTGTGAATGCCAAATGAATTTACTATACACATATGTTAGCATGCATGTTAGTATGCAGAAAAACTGTTATGCCTTGCCAAAACAATGTTGCCTCTCCTAGGCCTTTGTGGGTAGAATTTCCTGAAGAGGAGAGCACTTTCAGTGTGGATCATGAGTACATGCTCGGTAAGTATAAACAAATGTAGAATATATAACTAGTTTCAGACATGTTCAAGCAGCGATAACGTTACCAGATGACAAATTGTGTTTCTCTTGACAGGCAGTGCCCTACTTGCTTGCCCTGTAACTGCACCAGGTGTTGAAGAAGTAATGGTTCTTCTCCCAGGCCTTAAAGAGGTGATTGCTATTGATATTCAGCCCAGTAAGTGAGTGTTGAGATACATTTTAAAAAGTCTAGGAATTAAAATATTAAAATGCGATTCCTTTTTTGTCAGCTGTGGTATGATATTGACTCTGCACAAGCGTTCAGTGGAGACAGAAATCTGACTCATCCTGTAACAATAGACACGGTGAGTTCAATATTCATGACTGTTCTTTCAAGCAGTGATTGACATGAATACCAAGTGTATACTCATACTCAGTGCAGTACCCAGGATACCCCCCAAGCCTTAACTTCATGACTTGCTGATTCATGCTATTTAAGACTTTAGCGCTTAGGGTTGGGGGGGGGGGACGCTGTGATCTTTTTCTTGCTCATTCACTCTACCCCACAATCTCTTTATCCATCGCTGCAGGTCCCTTTGTTCCAGAGAGGGGGCACTGTGGTGCCCAGGAGGGTGGGTAGTGGCTCCTGCTCCTCAGACTTTCAGAAGCTTCCCCTCAGCCTGACTGTGGCACTGGACTCTGAAGTGAGGAACTATAGCTCACCAGTTTCCTTCTTCCACAGTTTAGCCACAACATTTGATTCATGGAGGACAGTCAAGTGTTTCCACCTTTATGTTACACAATTTAAATACTTAACCAGTAATCCCTGGCAATCAAACAGTGCTGCTTTCAAACAAGCTGAATTGTCATTCTATGTGTTTTTTTATTATTGTGTATGACTGGAGGTCTGTTAAATGTCATTGTATTTCAAGACAACTTCATATGGACATGAAGCATAAGCATTTTTGAACCTGTATGTCATCATCTGTCCTGAGCCATGTTTGTATTGGCAGGGTTGTGCTGAAGGCCTGCTTTATGAGGACGATGGTCACTCTTTTAACTACCGCGACAGGAAG
Organism: Tenualosa ilisha; assembly: GCA_015244755.2. NCBI lineage: Eukaryota > Metazoa > Chordata > Actinopteri > Clupeiformes > Clupeidae > Tenualosa > Tenualosa ilisha. Next base: position 2,852,194 of record PYXC01000630.1, on the reverse strand, counting down.
ATGTTCTGTCTGCGCAGATTCCTCGTGAAGCCAGGATGTTTGTCATGCAGGTACGAGAGACTGGTACTGAAAACATGGCTTATTTTCACCAGTACTTTAGCCTCCATTTTAATCATCCTTTATACACTTATTCCTTCATTTCAAATACAACACTTGTATGGATGTGAAGTAGAGAGCTGTGTTGTAGTCCATATAATATTGTTACTAGAACCGCCTCATAGCAGTGCTGGGATCCTGGTGTTTAGCAACTTCACCTGAAAGGTAGATATGATTATGACCCATGTCTCTCCAGTGGTGCATGTGATGAGGGCAGCTTCGTCTCCGGCAGCTCAGTACAGTCTGTGCTCATTCTGGGCATAAAGAGAGGCCCTTCAGCAGTGACCGCCCACATCTCAGGTACGTATCTTATTTAAAAAAAATTCCAAACAACACCAATAGATTTTGTTGTCCTATCTAACACCCTAAAGCACAACTGTCACGTCCATAATACAGTGTCATGGTATGGTATGATGTGAACGATGATTACATAAAATTTGAGCATTCACTCTTGTTGGTTGTAGAACTAATTGTATGAAACTTTTCACATAATCACTTGCATCACACAAATACCCTGGCATTTTGTTGATGTTATGGACATGACAGTTTGCGATGGAATTGACCATTATTATTATTATTATTAGTAGTAGTAGTAGTAGTAGTATTAAGCAGACATTTTTGTTATTCCTGACCATAGGGATCCAAGTTCCGCTGATGTTCCAGTATAAAGAGGACCAGCACACTCTGATGTTAGGCGGGCTGGATCTGGAAGTGGGTAGGGACTGGGAAATCAGGATGCACTAAGGGCCAAACTTACCTGACAATACCATAACCAAGGCTTACGATGAGCTTTAGGAAAATATATCAGATTGAGGAGACAGTGAGCATGACTGTGGCTGGGAAACGTATCATTGGTCTACAATAAACAATAATAAACAACCTTTTTGTTGAAAACAATAAAGAAAAAAAGTATTGTCTTTAGAAATAAAAAGTTGTTATATTTCAAATATTTTATAAACTGTATTATGTATACTGTATTTGTAAAATATATTATGGACTGATCGAAATTGACATGGTAACGAATACTCTGGTACTCGGAGTAAAACACAGCCTTTTCCAGCATTCCCAAGATGATCACAGCGCCAATCCAGAACTGGATCCTCAGCAGGTCCCTCCAGTAGCAGGCCAACCAGAGCAGCCACAGCGCACCGAAGAACACATACAGGATGCACATGACCATGTAGAACTGCGAAGGAGGGAGGAAAATTTGCACTGGGGTCACATAACCACAAAAAAAAAACACCCACTTTGCAGAGATCAGAGAGTGTAAAGGTGGCAAAGAGGAAATCCAGCGGAAACTTTACCATCTTGAGGGGCCAGTCTGCAGGAGATGAATATTTACTGGGACCCTTCATCTCAACAGTCACTAGAGATAAATGCCACGGTACATGCAGACAAATACATAAATACACACACATTCACATCAACACTGGGGTGTCAACAAAATTTGCAAGTCAGATTATGAAGGATTTATTGAAAAAATATAGAAGTGTCTCACTCACTGTTGAGAGAATATCCATTCTGATCATTATTAGGCCTCTCATCCTCTCGACCATCACGGTTGCCCTTCTGATCCTTCACTATAAAGAGGTAGGGGCTATCTGACCATGCTTTGGCTACAGCACCAATTGTCTACAAGATACAAGACTCATTCAGCAAACATGCTCATATGAATACAGTCAAAAGAACAGTGGAAAAGGAAAAAAATCTAAATGTCTTCAAAAGTGATTACTTCACTCTGATTCAGAGGACTGCTCGTCTTAGTCTGTTGAACATGCAGAAGTCCAAGAAAAAAACTGAACATACATGGAACTGCTGTGGACCAGCCAAAACACACCAGAACATTCCTTAACACAGACCACAGGTCTTTAAAAAAAATAATACCTTTTCGATAAGTGGTGTAAAGTATGTGACGAAAATTTCTCAGCCTTTTCACCAAACACCTAAACATAGGTCATACCACTTACATTTAGCTTTCCTCATTCTGAAGCATAAATTAATTACAAAGCCCTTATCTGGTTGGAATGTTTTCAATCATTAAGGGACAAAATACTCTATTATCACTGGCTTATGATAAAATTTCTGAAATTGCAACACAGATTTGACCAAAAATCCCGAAAAAAAAATGCATAATTTAAATCCTGGTGGCAATGGAGTCCGGATGATGCGTAGGAATGCAGCCTGAACGATTTGTTTGCAAAATTCACTAATGACATACGTTTACGCAGGATTTGGCTTTCTTTCTGGCATACTATGCGCCCAATGTACGCAATACTGTTTCTAAAAATTGCTGCATTTTTGGCTGCGCTTGAGTGACAGAGTTACTCAAGTGAGTTCCGACTCATTCCGCGAAATTGCAAAAACCGACAGGTAGTATGATTGCAACTTACTAAATGTAGCTATACCTTAGTAATAAAGATTTTAGTTTGGTAAGCCTATAAAGTCAAAGAAACATGTAACGTATTGTAAAAGTATTATAAGTATTATTATAAAATTTAACCACTAAGTGTTTTACACTGATCGCCAAAGACAAGTAGTTGGGCTAAAAATAACTGAAATTTGTGCTCGTTTCAGCATCTTGGTGATGGCTAGGGATACGTTCAAGAAACGCGAAGATTTAACATTTTACCAGTAAGTAGGCTAAAGCTCAGTCAAAATCCTCATCTGTAAGTCTCTGGTTCAATGCTAAATCTTTGATTATATTTGATTGGTTTCTAGGCGGCATAAACAAAATCCTGGAATACAGTACGGTGTCTCTCTGGAAAGCTTAGCATTGACAGAGAAAGGGGCCAGCTTTGAGCTCTTTGAGACAAAATCTCAGGTAGGACTCATGCGTGCTCTGAAGTGATATGACAGGAAGTGTGTGTGTGAGTGCGCACGCGCGCGAGCGTGAGGGAGATAGAGAAGTTTGTAATAAAAATGAAACAGATGAATATTGAGATAAGCATTTAACTGCAATTTCCCTCACAGCTTCATTTGCTCTTGCAAGTGGGTGCATGTCGGGAGGGTACTGTAAGAATCACCATAGATGAGATCCACCCAGTTAAAATCCGCTACAGGGTTCCAGATGTTTTGGTTGGGGAGCCACTGTATGAACAGTAAGCCTGAAAAAAACTTTCATGTTCATTTTCAGAAAAACAAATTTCAGATTAACGTCTGCCACAACCTACCGCTATATTGATGGTAACGTAATTAGTGAGTGATGATTATCATGTAGATAAATTAGGCAGTAAAAATACTTAAACTGATAGTCATTCATGAAGTCATTCAAGAGGACAGTGCCATCTTTTTATACTGAAACATTATCATTGTATTATAACTGTGTTATTACTATTTCATTTAATTGTATATTTTGTTCAGATATTGTTGGTACTAGTCTATATCTCATCGTGAATACATTGAGGATCTCTTGGTCTGCCTGCCATTTACCATTTCTTGGTAAGCCTTTTGGTTTCTGATGGATAGGACTTATTTGGCAGGTTACGTGTGGAGAAGAAAGGTGAAGGTTCTGTCACACTGTCATGGGGCTTAGGTAAGCACCAGGTACGGATTCACAAGATTCCTTTCAGTCTGGAAGTCCTGTGTGGGGAAGAGCTGATAGCAACACTCAATCCTAGTGGAAGGATGTTGTTTGAGAGACTACAGGATCCTCCAAGGTGGGTTTAGAGTTAGTGGAGACCCTACCATGGAGGATTTGCTTTGAACATACAGTTGATCATTTGCAGTAAGCATCACAGGATTTTAGTCACCCATTGTCCTTACTTAAATTGCATGATGAATAAAATTAGCCACGCAGTTCATGCTCACAGTTTTATGAAGCTGTTGGTGCATGGGTCCTGTAATAGTATGATCATATGTGGTATATTTTGGATGTAGCAGAGCTTCAGTAATAACACCTGTCACAAGTATAGGCAAAGTAAAGGACCGCTCACACTATAAATTTAACTGGACAATAACTATAAAGATAATATAACTATAAAGATACCTGTAACTATAACAATATTTCCGTCCACACTAACCAACGATAACTTAAGTCTGTCCTCATGCGAATGAAATAATGTCTACAATTCTATGGTTTCTGCTTGGCTGTCCATCTTTTCTTGTTAAATTAAATGCTCTGAAAGTGATTCTAATGATATTGTTTGCACACGTCGTTGTCGTTATAGTTGCGGTGTGGACGGTGTCATTCATATTAATTAGAGCGATATTTATTTGTCATTATGGTTATAGTTACTGGTGTGAGCGGCCCATAAGAATGTATGCCATTTAAGTTAGTTTCTATGTTCAACTTTCACATATTCATCCTTTCACTTGCTTTGACAGGCCTGACTCCACATTAAATCAGGTCAGGTTCCTATTGTTTGTTTTCAAGCCATGAATTAATTTGTAATTGACAAATTTGATTGATTTTGCTTAATCAATGACATTGTTTTCTTCTCTGTGATATCAGGAGGATCAGTCAGGCCTACGGAGAGAGACCTTTGAACAGTTTATTGATGTGAAAGCCAATGGTAAGTTGTCTCCAATTTTTCTGCTTTTTCTGTATCATCAGATTAACTTCTTATGATGAAGCAGCTAACCTGTCTGTGGCCCAGGTCCAAGTTCTGTTGGAATGGACTTCTGCCTCCACGGCTTCAATCACGTGTATGGCATTCCAGAACATGCAGACCAGCTCCGGCTGAAAGATACCAGGTCAAACGACAATTCACATAGAAACTTCAAGTGATATGTAATTAAATATGCATGAGTATTGTGTTGTATCGGCTTTGTTTGATCTAATCGTGTATTGGTCTGTGCCTCTGCAGTGCTGGTGTGCCATATAGGTTGTACAATCTGGATGTGTTTGGCTATTGTATTGACAGCCGGCTTGGCCTCTATGGCACTGTGCCACTGTTGTTCGCACACAAGTCCGACAAGACCCTTGGGCTCTTCTGGCTCAATGCCTCAGACACCATGGTAGACGTGAGCTACAACCCCAAAGATAGTGAGGTAACATTAATGTTTGTGATGGTATTAATTTTACAGTGTGTTGTGATTCATATTGCTAAACTCCTATTACTATTATGCACACTACTACAGTGTGACTGGTATCTGCAATGTTGGAGTAAAGCAAAAGTAATATGTGAACTAATATTTAATATGAACCATGATTTTTTTATTATTGTGTTAGTGTTGACTATGAGTTACTCTTGCTCTTCCCAGGAAGATGTGGCAGGCCCAGCGAAAATGACTACAATGCCCATCCAGACAAACATCCACTGGATCTCAGAAAGTGGAGTGATTGACTGCTTTGTCCTCCTGGGGCCCACGCCCTCACAAGTCTTCACTCAGTATGCACAGCTGACAGGTAGGGATGTCATTTATTGTGACTACTGCTACTTACAAAGAAAACACAATGTAGAAATACATTCTGCAATTGCAATGCTGAATAATTATGGTTCTTTGTGATGGAGGACAGTTAGGAGTGATCAGTTCTTCTTCTTCCATTAGGGTACCAAGCGTTTCCACCGCTCTTCTCTCTGGGATACCACCAGTGCCGCTGGAGCTATAAAGATGAAGCGGATGTGAAGTCTGTAGACGCTGGCTTTGACCACCACTCCATCCCTTATGATGTGATATGGCTGGACATTGAGCACACAGATGGGAACCGCTACTTCACCTGGGATTCCAAACGCTTTCCCAACCCAGTTGCGCTCCAACAACACCTGGCAAAAAAGAAGAGGAAGGCAAGACTGTTCACACTCATTCGTTGAAAGAACAAGTAGGGGAATAGATAGTCTGGAGTCAGTCAACCAAGAATGAGAAATTTGGTACATCATCGACGGAACAGTGAAACGGCAGCCAATGGTAACTGATGAGGGCAAGGACATTCAGTGAAGGTTTTGGTTTCCTGGGCTCCTTTTAGTTAGTGTTAGCTGCCAGTTTACAAATTTGGTTTGTGTTGTGCCAAAATCTCTCATTCTTATTCATACCTATAGACCTCGGTGGCCTTGAACAACAGGGCTATGGGTTGATTCACTATGGATGGCTTTCTGTGTCTTTGATATTCTGTCTGTTTCAGATGGTGGTGATCAGTGATCCCCATATTAAGATTGACCCTGATTGGCCTCTCTACTGTGAAGCTAGAGATGGAGATTATTTTGTAAAGGACAAAAATGGAGGCATCTACAAAGGCTTCTGCTGGCCAGGTCAAACCTGAGGTTTCATTTATTTACAATAGAGTTGTTACACTAGATGCATTCAGCTAACTATAGTGTTTTTTTTTTAATATATAAAAGTAAATCAGCTTTGCTTTGTTTCATATCTATGAAACACATTAAACACGAGTTTCCTTGACATTTTGGATTTTTCAGTTTCACAGTACATCTGCTGTTTCTTACTGATTTACTACCATGCTCCACAGGTGACTCCAATTATTTGGACTTCAGTTGTCCGCTGACCAGGTCTTGGTACGCCAGATGCTATTCTCTCAAGAAATACAAAGTGAGTCTCAGAAGAACTTTAACCATTTAGCTCAATTTAACCACATCTGCAAATCATAATTTACAGTATTTCCAATGTAAGCTTTGTTGTGTTGTATAAATCTTAGGTCAGTGTTCAAAATCAATGTATTAACCTTGTTTAATAATTCGGAAATTATAGTACATGTTTGTTTATTAGGGATCTACAGAATCTTTGTATGCGTGGAATGATATGAACGAACCTTCAGTTTTCTATGGTCCAGAGAAGACCATGCCAAAGAACGCAGTACATCGTGGGGGCTGGGAGCACAGAGACCTTCACAATCTCTACGGATTTTACCAGGTGAGTGGTGGCTCCATTGCACTGAAAAAACAGACTGGTGATCTGGAGATAACAGGTCTTGTCATTTGTCATCTGTCAGCACATGGCCACAGTGGATGGACTGATAACCCGCGCTGGTGGAACCGAGAGGCCCTTTGTTCTAACACGCTCTTTCTTTGCTGGATCTCAGAGGCTTGGTAAGCCAGCAAAATGCAAACAGTGTGTGTGTGGGGTGCTCGGTAAGAGTGAGCTAGAGGAAGTATAGTGGGTATATGTTTTTCTCCTGTCTTGTAAAATACTTTGGTTTGTGTGATGCAGGTGCCGTGTGGACAGGAGACACTGAAGCCACATGGGATCACCTGCAGTTCTGCATCCCCATGCTCTTGTCTTTAAGTCTGGCAGGCATTGCCTTCTGTGGAGGTGATTTACACACAAGCATCAGTTTCAGTCCACTGCAATGGAATTTTTTTGAGAGAGAAGTATGAGAAGTGGAGATTTTTGTAGTACACATATATACCTACTGTACAGCACATAAACTCGATTATACATATACATACACATATATAAGCACACATATATAAAGTAAATTATGAATCCTCAATCCTTATAATATGATGTTCATATATGAAGTAAAGTAGTAGTATAATAAAAAAACACACATTTGAAACCAGCCATATTGCTACACACAATATCTCACGTCACATCACATCTCCCTCAGCTGATGTAGGGGGCTTTGTAAAGGACCCAGATCCTGAGCTGTTGGTGCGCTGGTACCAGGCAGGGGCCCTGCAGCCGTTTTTCAGGGGCCACTCGGCCAAGATGTCCAAGCGCCGTGAGCCATGGCTGTTTGGCGAGGACGTGACGGCCAGCATCCGCTCAGCCATCGAGCAACGCTACTGTCTCCTGCCCTACTGGTACACCCTCTTCCACCAGGCCCACACCACAGCTCTCCCTCCAATGAGGTAGGAGATCCAACAGAAACGGAAATGCAGGAAATGTTATGAGTCCTTTACATTTACACTTATGTAGTTAACAGATGCTTTTATCTGCCCCCGTCCTCACACCATGTCTCAACAGTAAGCATTGCAAGCGAGTATTAGTGACAAGGTCAGTTTTTAACTGGAATGTCCTAACTGGACATGATGTGAAGCAGTGCTGTGCGACATGATGTTGCTCAACATTTTAAGAGAACTTGCGTTGTTAAGCTGGTTTGACTGAGAAATCTGACAGACTAGAACACCAAGATTCAATGCTAAATGACTCTGTATGTTCTGTTTCTCGCTTGCATGCACTAAGTACAGCTGTTTCTCTGATAAGAAATAATTTGGGTTGTCTGTTATTCATATTCGTAACATGCAGCACTGTGTAAATGCTATTATGCTTTTTCTGAGGGTAATAAGTGTGCAATAGATGAAGATGGAGAGGTGGTTAGCCATTGCATGGTGCCTGTGAATGCCAAATGAATTTACTATACACACATTAGCATGCATGTTAACATGCACAAAAACTGCCTCTCCTAGGCCTTTGTGGGTGGAATTTCCTGAAGAGGAGAGCACCTTCAGTGTGGATCATGAGTACATGCTCGGTAAGTATAAACAAATGTAGAATATATAACTAGTTTCAGACATGTTGAAGCAGCGATAACTTTACCAGATGACAAATGGTTGAACTAGGTTTGATTCCTGAGCCGCGCGTATGACTTTGGAAAAGAACATCTGTGAAAGACCAGTCAAGTTTAACTTGAAGTATAAATAAGTAAGTAAGTAAGTAGCTTTAATTTATGTAGCACGTTTAAAACCAGAGATACAGACACCAGTTCTGACAGACAAGACTGAGCAACAAAACAAAATATAAGACAACACAAATACAAATATCGGGTACCCATCCCAAAATCCCCCCCCACTCAGTGGTGATGTATTGAATTTCTGCTGTATTAACCCTATATAGTGACCTTACTGTTTTACAATTGATAGGTATTGAATTGTGTAAGGTTGTGTGGTAGAGCCTTGTGTTTCTCTTGACAGGCAGTGCCCTACTTGCTTGCCCTGTAACTGCACCAGGTGTTGAAGAAGTGATGGTTCTTCTCCCAGGCCTTAAAGAGGTGATTGATATTGATATTCAGCCCAGAAAGCGAGTGTTGAGATACATTTTAAAAAGTCTAGGAATTAAAATATTAAAATGCGATTCCTTTTTTCTCAGCTGTGGTATGATATTGACTCTGCACAAGCGTTCAGTGGAGACAGAAATCTGACTCATCCTGTAACAATAGACACGGTGAGTTCAATATTCATGACTTCTTTCAAGCAGTGATTGACATGAATACCAAGTGTATACTCATACTCAGTGCAGTACCCAGGATACCCCCCAAGCCTTATCTTCATGATTTGCTGATTCATGCTATTTAAGACTTTAGCGCTTAGGGTTAGGGGGGGGCACTGTGACTCAGCCAAATCTTTTCCTGCTCATTCACTCTACCCCACACTCTCTTTATCCATCGCTGCAGGTCCCTTTGTTCCAGAGAGGGGGCACTGTGGTGCCCAGGAGGGTGGGTAGTGGCTCCTGCTCCTCAGACTTTCAGAAGCTTCCCCTCAGCCTGACTGTGGCACTGGACTCTGAAGTGAGGAACTATAGCTCACCAGTTTCCTTCTTCCACAGTTTAGCCACAACATTTGATTCATGGAGGACAGTCAAGTGTTTCCACCCATTGTTACACAATTTAAATACTTAACCAGTAATCCCTGGCAATCAAACAGTGCTGCTTTCAAACAAGCTGAATTGTCAGTCTATGTGTTTTTTTATTATTGTGTATGACTGGAGGTCTGTTAAATGTCATTGTATTTCAAGACAACTTCATATGGACATGAAGCATAAGCATTCTTGAACCTGTATGTCATCATCTGTGCTGAGCCATGTTTGTATTGGCAGGGTTGTGCTAAAGGCCTGCTTTATGAGGACGATGGTCACTCCTTCAACTACCGCGACAGGAAGATGTTCTGTCTGCGCAGATTCCTCGTGAAGCCAGGATGTTTGTCATGCAGGTATGAGAGACTGGTACTGAAAACATGGCTTATTTTCACCAATACTTTAGCTTCCATTTTCATCATCCCTCATATACTTATTCCTTCATTTCAAATACAACACTTGTATGGATGTGAAGTAGAGAGCTGTGTGGCAGTCCATATAATATTGTTACTGGAACCGCCTCATAGCAGTGCTGGGATCCTGGTGTTTAGCAACTTCACCTGAAAGGTAGATATGATTATGACCCATGTCTCTCCAGTGGTGCATGTGATGAGGGCAGCTTCGTCTCCGGCAGCTCAGTACAGTCTGTGCTCATTCTGGGCATAAAGAGAGGCCCTTCAGCAGTGACCGCCCACATCTCAGGTACGTATCTTATTTAAAAAAAATTCCAAACAACACCAATAGATTTTGTTGTCCTATCTTAGACCCTAAAGCACAACTGTCACGTCCATAATACAGTGTCATAGTATGGTATGAAGTGAACGATGATTACATAAAATTTGAGCATTCACTCTTGTTGGTTGTAGACCTAATTGTATGAAACTTTTCACATAATCACTTGCATCACACAAATACCCTGGCATTTTGTTGATGTTATGGACATGACAGTTTGCGATGGAATTGACCATTATTATTAGTAGTAGTAGTCGTAGTAGTAGTATTAAGCAGACATTTTTGTTATTCCTGACCATAGGGAACCAAGTTCCACTGATGTTCCAGTATAAAGAGGACCAGCACACTCTGATGTTAGGCGGGCTGGATCTGGAAGTGGGTAGGGACTGGGACATCAGGATGCAGTAAGGGCCTGTGTATTCAAGTCTCCAGCAGGAGGTAGGACATGTCCTGACTGCTGGGAAATAATCTAACATGAGATTGTAAATGAGTCTAAAAATTGTCCTCAATGCTGGGGAAAAATGCAGTGCAATTTGGCAATTCTTATAGGGAAGGCCCTGGGGAACTGGCTACTGGGGGAAAACATGTACCATGTGACAGGAAATTATCATAAGCAAGGTCTTTATTGCTGGTGAACAAAATGTTCGATGCTGACATATACTGCCTTTGTCATGTGATTTATGATGTATGTTGCCTTAAATCTTAAAACCTCATTTTAATGTTGCCTTCTATAAACTCATTGAGTAACATGACCTAAAGAAATATTGTCTCATGACTAATCTCTAGAGTACTCAGAGCGACAAGAACTTTTTCAGTTTACCTCAAAATTCAGTTTCATCTGTGGTGTCGGTGCATCACGTTGATTTAATAAAAGTACATCAAATATTCTTTGCTGTTCGTTGTTTATTGATTGTAGCTTTTTTAAAGGAAATTGTCTAGAAGGGCCAAATAGTGGAAGCCACAACAAAACAAACTTAAATGCTGACTATGCTTTGGCTTTACAAAGAACTATTGCTTTACAAATTATCACTGAATGTCTTTTCAAAAGCCAAACGATTTAAATGTTATACGGAGTATCGTAGGTCACTGACCTTTGACTTTTACCATGTGTGATGCGTAACAAGGCAGACAATGAAGTCAAAGTTGAGGTTTCAGCCCAAATGTTTAACGTAGTAGTCCATTTGCTTTCAGAGGCATGATATGCTATGCCAAAAAGAGTGGTTTGGTCATGTGGTGTTACACCTTGGCAGAAAGTCTTAAGACTATGACCACCCTCTCATTTAACATGAAACGAGGCCAGGCAAAATGAAAGCCATCCCGGAATTGACATGACTGGATTGACTTGGATGACTTCATGTTGGCGTATCCATGGCTGTCCAAAGTGGCCCACTTGAAAAAAGCTTTGTAATATTATCCACCAGATAACGCCTTGGTCTCTACGCTCAATCGACCATGGTTGTCGCCACCCTCCCACCTAAAAAATATTGGTTTGTCTATCAGGCGTAGGCCTGGTGGAGTTGTGCTGAGACTGCTCAATGCAGAGCTCCATTGAGAGCAGGTTTAAAGGGCTTGAATGCCTTCTGCTGAGGCAGGCCATCCCACCAGCCGCCCCACTCTTTGCAGCCCCTTTTGTGTCCCCCAACAATGCTGGCACGAGGGCATCATCTGGGACCGCTCATTGTTTAGTGACCAATGGGAACCCACTTTTACGAGTGTGTATGTATGCCCATGTAGTTATGTGTGTGTGTATGTGTGTGTGTTTGTAGGAGTAGGAGTGTTTCTGTGTGTGCATATTTGTGTGTTTGTGTGTGTGTGTGTGTATGTGTGTAGGAGTGTGTTCATGGTGAAGGGAATGTTAACATATGTTAGCTGAATGTCTCATTCTTCCACTTGCAGTGTCTGCTCTATAAGCAGATGTGAAGGCACGTCATTAGGAGAGCCGACCAATCAGAAGTTAGCTGTTTGGATTTATGCCAGAGGTTTTTAGGCTTGTAAGATTTTACCAGAGGTGGCCAAAGCCAGTTTTTTATCAGCGACAAAAAAAAAGTCCATCAGGTGAGTCGTGATGCCGTACACTCCGTCTGGCTTTTTCTGCGACCGGTTGATCCGGGAGAGGGAACGCAGGGATGGGGAAGGATCTGTGAACAAGCCTCTGCGCTTCAACGGACAGGACTTCAGTCTTCTCAAACAAGAGTTCCTTCAGAAGAAGACTCTGTTTGAGGACGACAGTTTCCCAGCCACTGTGGAGTCTTTGGGATACAAAGAGCTGGGTCATAAGTCAAACAAGGTCAAAAACATCGTCTGGAAGAGACCCAAGGTAGGATTGGCACGCACGGGATACATGGTGGTCATAGGAGTGCATGGAGACTGCTGCTGCTCTCCTGTTTGGGAAAAGCCATGATTGAAGTGTTAGCTATTGCTACTGGAGCTAATGGAGTTTGGAATTTCAAGTGGGGAACTATTGTAATCATTCTCACTCCATGGATAATTTCTATATTGTAGCTTTTGCAAATAAAGAACTAGATTCAGATGGACTCTCAGTTGGAGTAATTGATAAAATGGCAAAAAAACACACAGAACATCACAGTGCATTACAGTGGGGACTTTTTGATGTGAAGAGGCTCCTGCTAGCAAACATTTATTGAGGGCCGCATCTAATTACTTCAGTCTTATGCTGTGGAAAATGTCAGTTAAAATGAATGGTGGTTGTGTCATTGTTGAACCTTGGTCACTGGTGCAGGAGTATATTATAGCTGACACTGTTGAGGTGGAATAATTTCAAACATGATTATTGGAAAGTTTTATTTAGGTGTTTTGGTAGTTCTTGCATAATTTTGGTTTACAAAATATTCTGTAGTGTTTTGGGGGAAAGGCCATCTTGTATTCCTTCTCATTTCAATCATGTTTATGTGTGGATAACTTGATCTGATTTGCTATATAGGGACTTAATGAAATCCTTTATTAAACTGTCAATGTAGGATGAAAAAGTTCAAAAATTGTGTTGAAATACAGCACAAATGACAGAAAAAAGGAAAAGCTAAGGACTTTGACAAAGAACAGCCCGCATATTAGGATGGCTTTTCTAAAATAACCGCTCTTTGTTATTTTAAAATGAACAGTACATGAACAATATTTATTTTAACTGTAATTTAGAATAATTTTACTTTTTTACTTGTAAGCTTCCGATGCTTTCTTTCATCCCACAGGAAATTTCTGACAATCCTCAATTCATTGTTGGAGGAGCCAGCAGGACAGACATTTGCCAAGGAGACCTGGGTAATGGACTTGCACACACTATATAAATAGAGCTGATGCAGTCTAGACCAAGTGTAGTGTGACAATCTGGTGTGGTGGATGCCATGGTGCATACAGTCCAGAGTGACCCAGATCATCAGGAGCAGCTCAAGCTCATCTGCCTGGGTTGTAGGGCGGTTGATGGACCCTGCTGGATTCCGGGGACTCTAGCTCTCTATGCCCCTGTGCATAGGCCTCTTTACCTGGGGGCCTCTCTGCATTGTGCTTACTCTACTGGTCGAGAATCTAGCCTGCAGCACTTCTCATTGTTCCTGCCACATACATGAAAAATAAAAGGCACCCAAGGGGACAAAGGTGTAGGGACAGACCTGCTGCCCCCTCCCCGCCTATAGTGAACATTGTCCCCCAGATGAACGCAGATACCACACTGGCACATGGCCTAGGGTCCACAAAAAACACTCACGTCAGCAGGGTGGTGTCCTTTTGACTGTCACAGAGCTGGCCTAAATATGAAATATGAAAGCTTTTGACCAGTTGTTTGTGAAAGAGAAATGTAAACAATTCGCTTTTTCTCTCCCCTTGTTTTCATGGTGTGAATAGGTGACTGCTGGCTGTTGGCAGCCATTGCTTCTCTGACTCTCAATGAGAAGCTGCTCTACAGAGTCGTGCCACAAGAGCAAAGTTTCAGTGATGGCTATGCTGGAATCTTCCATTTCCAGGTGTGTCTCAGTCAGTGACAGTGTTCCTTTGTGATATTCCACAGCGAAATCACTATCAATCACTCATTCAATAGATATGATAAATCCACCATTGCTCTCCCAATACGTGTTATCCATTTCCTGTGTGATTTTCAATTTGTTTACTGCAGTTCTGGCGATATGGCGATTGGGTGGACGTCGTCATCGATGATCGCATTCCCACCTTCAATGGTCAGCTGGTGTTTACCAAGTCTGCCGAAAGGAACGAGTTCTGGAGTGCCCTCCTGGAGAAGGCCTATGCCAAGTGAGCATTCCCCACATAAAGAATACAACAAAGAATTACACTGAGATGTTTGTCTGTTCATAGTTTGCATCCTGGTTTCTCCCTAGTTCTGACCCCTAAAAGAACAAATACTTAACTAGCATAAATTAGCCAATCATGGTTGATTCAGGCCAGTTAAGTCTTTGAGGGAGTCAGGGCTTGGGAGGCGGAGGCATAGAGACTCAATTATATTCATCCAAAATCAGTCTTTCTTAGATGAGACAATCATAAACAATTCTACGCAAAACTGTCATGTCCATAACGGCAACACAATGCCATGCCATGGTATGATGTGAATGATGATTCCATCAAATTTGAGCATTCACTCTTCTTGATTGTAGAACAAATTTGATGAAACTTTTCACATAATCATTCGCATCATGAAAAATACCATTGTGTTTTGTTGCTGTTATGGATGAAACAGTTTACGTGGAATTGCCCATATATATTTCTGATTGTGGTGTGTCCAATATGAAATCAGTTTTTTGAGGGGTCAGTAAATCAGCATTTTGTGGGAATGAATAAATATCCAGTCCATTCATATCCTGCTTCCTTATGCAGGCTTCATGGCTCCTATGAGGCTCTTAAGGGAGGAAACACCACAGAGGCCATGGAGGACTTCACCGGTGGCGTGACAGAGTTCTATGAAATGAAAGAGGCCCCAAAGGAGCTTTACAAGATCATGAAGAAGGCCCTGGAGAGGGGATCCCTCATGGGCTGCTCCATTGATGTAAGAGTGTTTCTGTATTCACTGTAGTCAAATCCATTCATCACACCTAAAGCAATAAATCAAATACTCCAGTTAGGTGGTGTCTAACAGACACAGATGGATAGCACATGCAGAGAAGTGAAACTGATGTCTTTATTCACAGTCCCTGGTTCCTGCTCGCTTTGAGACGCGCACAGTGACAGGACTTGTGAAGGGACACGCTTACTCTGTGACAGCTGTTGAAGAGGCAAGACACTATTTTTAAATGAAGTCATGTTTTTATTAGTACTAAATGTTATTATTAGTTAGTTAACATTATTTTATAAGATTAGTTATCATTTTAAAATGATTTCCTAGGGAGTGCATAAGCTGGTGTTAAAAAGTGAAATATGTTTACTAACAGTCGTTGATTTGTGTAGTGATTATTACTCAGCAGTATCTTTGGGGCCGTTTTGTTGCATAAATATAATGTAAGATTCTGGCATGGTGTTTTTGTTCAGTGTAAGCAATCACAGCACAAGGAATCCAAAGTACGCCTGGTTCGTCTCCGCAACCCATGGGGTCAGGTGGAGTGGAATGGACCTTGGAGTGACAAGTGAGTCATGAAAAAACTTTTGTTTGTTCGTTTGTTTTGTTAGATAATAAATGAGTCTATTCCCACTAACTGTCATGTCTAATCTATTTCCACCTCTACTGTTTCAGCTCTAAGGAATGGACCTCCATTTCCAAGGCTGAGAAGGAGAAACTCCAGCATCAGAATGCTGAGGATGGAGAATTCTGGTGAGCATTGTCAAATAGAACGTTTCAGAGAGAGTTCAATTAGCTGTTCCCACAGGGCTTCGGTTTTAACACTCCACGTGTTATCTTAACGTAGTGGAAATGATGTTTGGGAATGAAAAAGATTTGTAGTTATTGTTTTTGATCATTGAAACAGTCTGTATAAATTTTGTAGCAGCTAAATTCATTCAAACAGGTTTACATTAAAGGTGTGCAAATGTATGCATGTACATGTAAAAACACAATCTAAAGCTTTATATTTTACAATGCATTATCTTTAAAAATCCGTCTCTATTTCTTACTTAGGATGTCATTTGAAGATTTTAAGAAGAATTATACCAAGATTGAAATCTGTAACCTCACCCCTGATGCACTAGAAGACGACAAGATACACAAGTGGACGGTTTCTGTGAATGAGGGGCGTTGGGTGCGAGGATGTTCAGCTGGTGGCTGTAGAAACTACCCAGGTAAAGAGAGCGTGTAAATGGGGATAGTTTAGTTCTTTCATTTTCCGCCATGCTGGTAGTGACAAATTTTAGACATGCGTCATTCACCTTTAAATTGGACTAGCACATGCCCTCACCGCACGGTGTTGTACGATGTGTACATGAAGCCATTTTCCTTTTGTGTAGATACTTTCTGGACCAATCCTCAGTACCGTCTGCGTCTCTTGGAAGAAGATGATGACCCAGAGGACAATGAGGTGGCCTGCACATTTGTTGTGGCCTTGATGCAGAAGAACCGTCGAAAAGAGCGCAAGATGGGGGCCAACTTGTTCACTATAGGATTTGCCATCTATGAGGTGCTGTTTATTGTTGATTGTTCACCAATTTTTCCAATAAGTTCAGCAATTGAAATTCATCCTAAACAATGACAGTTTACAATGTTTGTACCCCCTTTGTCTCTATAGGTGCCAAAGGAGGTATAGTATTATGTCTGAGACCATCAGCATTTTGTGAGACCTGATGAGTATCATGGCTGACTCAGTGTATGCGTATGCTTGCACAAGCTGCCCTCCTCCATTTTGTCACTATATACTTTACCTAATGTATACTGTATACACTACATGCACTGTGGATTCTAAACTCCATGTTTGCTCTTCATGTTGTCCTCGGCCAGATGCAGGGAAATAAACAGCACATGCAGAAAGACTTCTTCCTGTTCAACTCCTCCAAGGCTCGCTGCAAGGCTTACATCAACCTGAGGGAGGTGTCCCAGCGTTTTAGACTGAGTCCTGGGGAGTACGTCATTGTGCCTTCCACCTACGAGCCCCACCAGGAGGGCGAGTTCATCCTCCGTGTGTTCTCTGAGAAAAGAAACATGTCAGAGTGAGTGGGGGAGGAGGGAGCATTATGGGTAAACTATGAGTATCTCTGGCTTTGATGGCTGGGAGTTTATCTAGGTGTTGTGCTGTGTTTGGGTGTTTTGAAGTGTACAGTGCATTCAAATTGGTGTGCATTTTTATTCATGTATATTATCGCTTATTATTCGTGTATATCATAGCCTAGTAATAATTCATGGGCTGTATAACTGACTAGTAACTAATAAGTTATGTCTGTGAAGTTTGTCTCTTTGGGGGGTGGGTGGAGGGGCAAGGAGAACAGCGTGGGTGGAGTAGGGGAAGAGTGAGGGGAAAAGATATGGGGTTCGATATAGGGTGTGGGTGTGGGAAGAAAACCACCAAGGACAAACCATTTTAACGGCGATTTGATTTGTAGACCTGGAAGAAATCGACCCCAGTTCGAAGCTGTAATGGAATCTTTTTTAGGACAAGCGACGTCAGATTTGGGCACGATCTGGTAAACATTCTCTTTCAGTCTTAAATTACCATCTGGGCACACCAAACATGGCCCTACCAAATGAAGAGAGCTACTGTGGATTCTCCATTGAAGTGCCTCCACGGTCAAGATTCTTGAGAAGACAGATCTTAAAGCTCCAATCAGATTCCCAATAATAGGGCATTTGATGTTTTCAAGCATTTTCCCATTGAGAATTCACCAACATCTCAACATGGAAGATATGTAGGTTGTGATCAAGAGTTGGCAGATTGGACTGTCGACTTAGATGACCTGCATAAACAAGAATGCTACAGCAAAAAATGCTGAATTCAAAGAAAAATATGTCTTCAGGTTAATTCTCTCTAAATATTCTAACCACTGAGCTTTTATTCACAGTTCTATTTAAGATAAGGTAAGTGTTGTGATTTGAAGTTGACAATGAAGAAAACTTCAGTAACTTACTTCCACTGTAACAGAGACACAATTCTTTACCAACAAGAAGTTACCACCAACTGTTAAATCACAGTTGCTGGAGATGTTAAAGGATACTCTGACATGGTCTTGTGGTCCATGTGCTTTTGAATTTTGGGCTATTAAGATTTATTTCATATGACTATTTCATTGATCTCTACTCAGGGAGATAGAGAACAGGATCGAGGCTGACCACCCAGTGGTAAGTATCTGCATATTAACATTTTATGCACTTACAATCTGTCCTTTTGTATTTGCAACTACACTCAGCCATTTAAAAAATCTTTATTAAGAAAATCTGGAATTCATCAGGGTTATATCCCTGTATGAATAGAATAAAGCATCAACATAAAACTGTTTTTCCTAATCCTGAACCCTTAACCCTCAAAGATTTAACTAACATGAAGCAGGCTTCAGGGCTTAGGGGTGGGGGGCAGAAGTAATTCTGCTAATAATGAGCACATAATGACAAATGATATAGTGTTTCCTATTTTCCTTTATAAAATGATTGTCCACAAAAACTTGTCAAATATCTGTAGACCCTCATATTGAAGGAAAAGCATAGAGTCTAATATAAAGAGCATCATCTGACCATTCCTGTGTGTCTGGTTCTCACGTGCCATGCAGCCAGCCCCAGCCTCAGCAGGTGAGGAGAGTGAGGAGGACCAACAGTTCCGGACCATCTTCCAGCAGATTGCGGGGGATGTGAGTAATTGGAGACCAGGGAGTGCTGGGGGGACTGTGAGTGTGAGTATGGCGGTAATGGGGAAGTGGTTACTTCATTTCTGTAGCTGACTGTCATACCTACACTCAGTACTAGTCCTAGACGGATGTTCACTCACACTGCAAAGTGTCGAGATGCCATCTGTGGTGCACACTCTGCAAATGCACAAACTTGCTGTGTCATTCTACCTCGCAGGAAATGGAGATCTCAGCTAATGAGCTGAAGAATGTCCTGAACAGGGTGGTTTCCAAACGTGAGTAAGACGATTCCTTGTTAAATGCCATACTAATGTGAATCCATGGCGTTTTTAACTCTCAACATTCGTTTTCTGCTTTTCTTGTCAATCTCTGTTCACAGATAGAGAAATGAACACAGAGGGCTTTAGTCTGGAGAGCTGCCGAAGCATGATTGCCCTCATGGACGTATCCTTTGTATCGAGAACATCAGCTAGCTCTATCTGCACTCTCACTCTGTCTCAAGGACATTGTCTGCGCAGTCAGGGCAAACTACGCTGATGCTAATGAAAAGATCAGAAAAACTGAAGACAACAACTGTACTTCCACATTAAGCAATGTCTTGTTTGTACTTAGCAGTAGGGGTGGGAATCGAAAACGGGGAATCGAGTAGACTTTTGAATTGAATGCTTCAAATCACCCTTTGACATTATCAATTCCTCTAATCAATGCCAACATGTTTTTCTGACCATTGTCAATGGGTCTAATGGATAACACAGCTCTACATGTTTTTCCTCATTCTAATAAGCTGCTATTGTCACCTTAGTGGTACAGTCTATATTATTGGCCTATGTGCTGATACTTACAACCTGTGCAGAATACCTTCTAAACAGTAAGGAATTGATAAGAGAACTGATAAAGAATTGGGCCGATAAACATAATTGACAATGGCAATGATATTGATAAAATCTTATCAATTCTAAGCCATACTTAGCAAAGCAATAATCCTGCTGCATCTCTGTGATTGGCTTATTGTTTTGTTTCTTAACCATTTCCATCAAGACGGATGGAACGGGCAGACTTAACCTGCAGGAGTTTAGGCATCTGTGGAACAAAATTAAGCAGTGGCAGGTATGTATGTATATATATGCGTGTGCGTGTGTGTGTGTGTGTGTGTGTGTGTGTTTTTAGCCGCTCACTCATTTTCTGTCTTTGGTTTTTCTCACTCATACTCTCATACTTTGTATGTGCAGGGAATTTTTAAGCATTATGACAGTGAGCAGACTGGATGCATCAACAGTTACGAGATGAGGAATGCTGTGAATGATGCAGGTTAGGCCAACTGAAATAACTGATGCGTTGAAAACGGTAACCCCCCCCCCCCCCCCCTCCCATTCCACTCAAACCTTACAAGGCTATGTCAAGTGCATTTCCTTAGGAGGCTAACATCCAATGTACTCTAATTGACTCGTTGTTGTACAGCTATGTGTTTTGTGTCCCGTCTAGGTTTCCGTCTCAACAACCAGCTGTATGACATCATCACCATGCGCTATGCCAACGAGAACATGAACATCGACTTTGACAGCTTTGTTAGCTGCTTAGTGCGACTGGAGGGCATGTTTAGTAAGTGTGAGCTCAGAGCAGGCACCTTAGACCAACAGCTGGCAGTCAGTCAGTCTATGCACTTTTTTTGTCATACACACTGCTGGTGCTACAGAATAACTAAGAAGAGAACACCCTGCAGTGCATAGTCAAGTAGGGCAATTTCATTTGTCATGCAACCACGGCTGAATACAGCTTATCCTCAAATTTCACATAATCATTGACATCATGGTACATGACACATTATATTTTACTGCAACAAAAGTCCACTTTGTGTGGAATTTGTGTTCAACAAAAACATTCAAGGGAATGTGCTTACAGTAAATCACAGGTTGTTCACCACAAAGACGTGTTCGGCCTGGCATTAGTCTGACGCAGACGTCTTTTGTTTCTTTTAGGGGCATTCCAGGCCTTTGACCAGGATGGAGATGGCATGATCAGGCTCAGTGTTCTTGAGGTAAGAAGACCATCAAACATAGAGTAGGGCTTTTCCAGTGTTTTGGATGTGACAGAACATGAGCGAGCAAAGTTTCATTATTCTGTGCGATTTGTTTAACCAAATTTTAACCGAATTTGAAATTTAAATAATTTACTTCATAGTAATTCATTTCAAATGTTACATTACTATTCACATCATAAACATGGATGGCATTTAGCCAGTAGTATGAATGTAAAAAAATCCACATTGCACAGAATTGTTCAGTAAGCCCTCTAGACTAGGTTTTGTATTGTAGACTTCAATAGATTAAACAACGTTCTTTCTCTATACGTGCACAGTGGCTCCAGCTGACTATGTATGCTTAGACTGGGCATCAAGGTGAGCTAAATCTGCGCTCTGCAAGGACCAGAAAATGACCTGCCTTTACCTCAACACTTCATGTTGCCAGTCAAGCCCAGCAGGAAACCAGTTCTCAGCATCACACAGTACCTCTGTGTCTTCATTTCATGTGTCGAGCACAAATTCTCTAGTATCCCCTGCTTCTTCTTAACACGTTACCAATCATTCATCGCTTCCTCAACTCTCATGGGGAGTTCTCCCTCTGTAGTTACCCGTCAGGTTTCCTTACTGCATCTTCATATCACCCACTCTTTTCATATGTGGATTGTTTACTTTCACCCCCTTTGAATCTCATGCAATGACTTCTGATCCATGTCCAGGATTTCTCTCAGGCACATCACACACGCATATAACCTCTGTTTTTTTTTCCTGTCACAATACAATACCTCACCATCATATCATCTTAGAACCCCCTCAAATGATCTTACACAGTCTGTGGGAACTTGCTTGACACCTTTTTTTTTTTTTTTTAAACCAAAGCTCGATTCCACAACTCTTACACCCATTTAGTTATTTTAGCTTTCTTTTGGTGTCTAAACCCCAAACTCACTTGTTTTCCACCAGACTGACCCTCTCTGGGTGTGCTTAGGAGGACACACCATCTTCACTCAGGCTAGTGTAATCATCACATTATTCTTGTGGGAGTGATGTCTTCTTCATTGTTGGTTTTGCTACCTGGTCAATGCCGGACTCCACCAGTTCAGTCAGACAGACAGACAGACAGACAAGCAGATCCTTTGACTGAGAGAGAAACACTATCCAGCAGTTTAACTTTCTATCCCATTACGGTTACTATTAGTGGATGAAATGCAAAAAGGATACTGATCAAGGTACTGCACCCACACTTAAGAGATTTAGTAAAGTCATCCAGGCTTTGTGAAAGGAAAGAAAATCACCTGATGATGGGGACAAATGTAGGTTTGGACTTAAGGTTTCTTGTTGTGGTTTCCTATTAAAAGCTTTGGGTCGAATGAGTGTACTGGATTTTTAACACTTTTAATGCATAACTGTTTTGTTCTTGATTGGAGTGCTTCTTAAGAATGCAAATTTTGGATGTTTTTAAGTTTTATTAGTGTCACTGTGAAACACTACCCTAAGAGTCTTCGCTGGAGCTCTCATTTCAGTCAGTGGACAACATTGTATGTATTCAACATGGAAAAACAACTGTGATGCTGCAAATCTTTTTTTATTTCGGTCTTTTTTTTTTAAATCTCTCAACAATTAATGTCTTACAAAAACATGTTATAAGTTCACAGCAGTTTACGAACACAAGTCAGTGAAGAAACTCAGGAGCACTTCTTTAGAGATAAAGTGAATGCTCATCCCAGCGCTACACACCAGAAGAAAAAAAAAGAACTCCACAGAAATAACCCCTGGAAATCAGTGTAACTTTGGGGGTCAATGGAAATAATATAGAAAGTTGCAAGCCATGCTGTCAAACTCTGTGACAAACAATTAAGAACGTGCTGGAGAAGCACTAGTTGCTTGAAACGTTTAAAATCGCTCCCATTTTAAAAAAGTAAAATGCAGAATCACAAAAAAAAGTGAGACTGCTTCCAATTACAGGCACTGATGGTGGGGGGGAGGCCACCATTGCGGAGTGGTGGCAGATTTGTATGCCAAAGTTATGTGCTTGTGTGTGTGAATGTATGTATGTAGTTGTGGGGCTGAGGAATGGCATGGGAGGGGGGATCCTGGTACTTTCAGCCACTTCCCTTATAAAGCACATCCACTGACAACCTCCATCACAAACACTACACAGCTAGAAATGCCTTCCTGCTGGCACAGCACCAAGCTGAGTCGTCCCACACTTCCTGCCAACACCATCCAAACCATAATAACACAAAAATAAACAAAGAAAGAAAACAATAAAACAAAAAAAATAAAATTTTAAAAAGTCAAAATCAGACCACATACAAAAACAATCACTCCAAATATGCAGGAATTGAAAAACACACACGCCTCTCATTCCACAAACAGCAAATCATGAAACTTGACCACTAGTTAAACATGGTGCTCAAACACAATACCTTGCACACACATTGTTGACGCTTTGGATAAGCAAAAGGTGCCATTTTTCTGGACACCATCACTGCAAACTCAAGTTCCGCACAACTTAAACCAAAGACTGAAATCACAGCACAGCGCACCACAGACCCTCTAATTCCTAATCCTTTCTTGGTGAGCAACTGTACGTAAATGGCAAAACATAAACACCACGACCACTTCTCTCATCTTAGAAACACTCAAATGTCTGAGAAATATAACATTTTCCTCATAAATGTCTTGAAGTGACAATTTGGTTTGAACAAAAACAAACAAAAAAAAAACAATTCAATGCAAAATCTGACAACATAGCCATACAGTATTCTACTGTATTTGAGAAAGACCACTTGAAATATCAGGGGGGTGCGGACAAAACAAAAACACACCCTTCAAAAAGCACCTTGGGAGTTTCTCCACCAGGCCCCAGTAACCCTGACTAAAGACACAATATAGTTGCTCAACAACATGCTTTCACAACTCAAAATACTCCAACTACAGATATATCCCTGAACCCATGCCATATGCGTTCATTTAAGGATGGAATAGCACACGGAAGAAGGAAATAAAAACAAAGAAAGGAAAAAAAAAAAAAAAAAAGTAAAACGTTAAAGTGAGTGTGTGCAGCTGGGAGAGCAAACTCTTCAATCTGGTCCTAAGTTTCTTTCATTAAAGAACAATAATCTTTTGTCGTCTTTTTTTTCCCATTCTCTTTTTCTTTCTTTTTCATTTGGTCAGATAATCTTTTGATCTTTCATGTGAACATAATCGTGTAAGATCTGAATCAACGTTATGCTGGAAAAGATCTGACTGAACATAGACTGTCCAGACTCAACAACAACAAAAAAATCCTGTCCGGAAAACAATTTTCACGGCATCCCTTTCCAGGAGACACGGACAGAGTTGCTATGGCAGTAGAAAGAGTGCTGGCTCTGGCCTTTTCTCCCACAGAGAGTATACAGTAGAGGGGAACGTCACAGAGACGGACATGGAAGATATGAATATCGAGTACTAGAGAGTCTCAAAAACAGCAGCCGACTCCACTGAGAAGGAGAGTTTTCATGCCCCTGTCGAAAGCACTTAGCGCTATTATTTTGTTTTAAAAATGTACTTAATTTTCTACAAAATTAAAAAACAAATTGCCCACTAGCTGCACTATCCAAGGAAGCCTGGAAGTTTCCAAGGAAGGAAGTATGGAAGGAAGTTTGTACTACTTGTCTCATGGTCAGCTGCCCCTGTGAAGACCTGGTGGTGTCCCTGGTCACCTGGTCAGCTTCTAAAATCCCCTTCTCAGTGGAGACTACTGCTGTCTAGTGACAGAAATACAGTGTGGAGAGGAGCAAGAGCTCCTGTATTGAGCTGCATACGGGATCTTCCCAATATGGGAAAAGTAGCATGAGGATGTGAGGAGAGGCAGCAATGCAGCTGCCACTCCTGCTAGACCTCAGCATTGGCCCCTCAAGGCTCCATTTTGCTGTCCTCCTCTGCGTGCTTCTGCATGTGCTTCTCAAGGCCCTGTATGGTGGGCAGTGAGGGACAAAACACTGATCAGCACTCAGTTCGCTAATAAGGAATATTCTTGTGCTATATATTATACATTATAATCATATATTATACTATAAATATACTGTCCTGTTATGTTTAACAAACAAATGAAAACTGTTATTTGTTCTGGACAAAAATACATTTTCAGAGTATATAAAGCACAGTAAAGCAAATATGGTTGTGAGCGAGTGTATATTATGCTAACACTGTCGTTATGCTAACACTGCACACATCTATGCATAAACAGCCATGGTGCATGTGGATGATGCATGTGAGTGTGAGTGGGCCTGTGGTCTGGTACCTGTTTGGAGCCGTTGCGAGCGCTGAAGAAGGCATCACAGCTCTTCCAGCGACACTTCAGTGTCTGCAGGCCAGGCGCGGCGTGATCCTGAAGCAAGTGCTGCTGGAGATGCTCCATCACGCCAAAGATCAGAGAGCAACCGTGCCACTGCAACACACACACACACACACACACACACACACACACACACACACACACACACACCACACACACACCACACACACACACACAACACACACACACACACACACACACACACACACACACACACAGATTAGCTCAGTGGGAACACTGATGAGCACAAATGTAACACTCTCCAGTTGAACGCAATAAAAGCATTATATTCAATTATGAGACACATTCCCCGTCTTACCATGCAGCGGTAATTTTGAATCAGGTTGAGTTTCACAGCTCGCACACTCCCATCATAACAACCTGTGTAAATCTGAAGCACAAACACAAAAGTCATCCATCACCATCCAACTTGTATCATTCACAAGATTGTCATCTTTTAAATCAGATGTGATAAATATCATCAATGTTATCAGTATTGGACTCACCATACTCTTGTGTATGACCATACACATCACCATATCTGAGTGTCCACCATACACTTGCAGTCGGTCATGAGACTGCAGAATCACAGAGAAAACAAGACATACATTAGAGCAGGCCCTCTGCCAGAACGGCAACAACAAAAAACTCAGCCCTAGCCCAGACTCAGCCCTAATAAGGTGGATAAGCCTCAATACAACTAAATAGTGAAAGGGTTTAACCATTCTTTTACAGAATCTGATCCACAGGGTTCCCACCCTTTATCACAGACAAAAATGTTATCAAGACTTTTCCATGACTTTAAATGACATTTCTATGATCTGACTGTGCTGTATAGAAAATCATCAACCGCCCACTACGGGAGACCCACCTGAAGCTCATAGACCCGCACCAACTTATCCAGGCAGGCCGTTACCATCACTTTACCCAGAATGGCCACCACGGTGACCGCATGGCTGTGGCCTTTATAGACACGCACCAGTTCTCCTGTCTGGACGCACATGCACACAAGAAAAAATGTGAGGGGCTTTTATTTCATATCTAAAACACAAAAACACCTACACGAGTTATGAGAAATACACACAAGATCCATAAATACATTTTGTTAAATACACAAATTGATAATAATGAGTTACTATGGCAACAACAGCTACCAGTTCTTTCATTTACGTCTTGAGCAATGAGCACATTTAAGGGTAAAACTGCATAATTAAACCTACGTGGATGTTGTGCGCATGGACAGATTGGTCACTGGACCCACTGAAGACCAAATCATTCACAACCTGATGGAGACATGGAGCAACGGTAGATTTAGTACTTCTTGTGATTCATGAGTTCACAAAACGTTCACCTCAACCCATTATGACGATACACAACACCCCTCACCTTCATACAGAGCACAGTCTTAGAATGTCCCTCCAGCGTGCGGAGCAGCAGGCCATTCTTGGCGTCTCGGACGCTGATGGTGCTGTCGTAGGAGCCCACCAGCAGAATGCGTCTCACGCCCTCTTGCGCTGTCGCCAGGCAACTCACCGCCCGGGGCCCGTGGCAGTCAAACACGTCCAACTGCCGATTGGTCTGTTGGAAAAAGGCAAGACAGAAACACCCAGTTAGCCATCAAGACATCAACCACCACAGTGTTTTTCTGCATTTAAACATATTAAACGTCATCTGACCTTGAGGCTGAAGGTCACCACCGATCCATTGGCCAGACCCACGAACAGCACTTTCCAGCGGCTGTGAAGGCAGAGGACTCGGTCTGGCAGAGAGAGCTGCTCCACACACTCGCGTGTCTGCCATAGAATACAAAACACACCAGCACTCACATAAGTACAGCTGCACAGACAGAGGAGGAGGTCATAGTGAACAAGTCTCTCACACACGGAGCAAACTCATTTTTTACTGAAGAAGCTCAAAATCAATATACTGTATAATGAGGTTGCCTTTCACTTGAAATAATATGCTTTAGACATCAGGACAGACATCTGGGAGCCACTGGCAAAGGCCTAAGCCATACACCCTCCAGGGCTTAGCTGCCATGAATCAACTTCATGATTGTCTGATTCATGGGAGTTCAGAGTCTGCAGGTACAAGGTTAAAGTAGGGTACCATTTCATTTTTCCTGACTGCCAGTGGTGGTGCTTTCAGCACATGGATGTTCATCGCACGTGCGTGCAGGTCGAGTGTTAGTACACAACCGACAAAGTCACCTGTGCCTTGGATGACGTCCTCTCTGTGTTCTAGCTCAGAGTGTTAGGTCCACCCACCTCATGTACATTCCAAATGACTGCCAGCTCTGCAAGGTCATCCTATACTCATAGAACCGTGGTTACCCCAGTAACCCTTGTTTTACACTGAAATTTCTTTATTCTGTATTTACTAATGGGGGGGTCTACATGGTTGAAAGGGCCCTGAGCAAATAGTGCAAGTTGGACTGTTACCCTGAGGCTGTAGCAGCGGACAGTCTGATCACTGGAGCCAGAGTACAGACGAGGGGCCAGACCGGGCCCCGACGACAACAGGATGCAGTTCACCTTGGATGTGTGGCCCTCAAACACATTGACACACTGACGAGTCTGCGGGAAACAATTCACATTTAGACATCACTGCTACATGGTATAATTTATCTGACAGCATACAGCACAGTGGGTAACACTTTATTTGAAGGGATCTACATAAGGGTGACACGAGCCTGTTATAAACATGACATGACACCTATCATGAACATTAATAACACTTCACTGATTTTTATGACTTGTCATTAAGGGTCATTCGTTTTTCGTAATGTCTGCATCCCAAAGTCTGCGTTTCAAAAACCGAATGACACTTGATGACAATGAATTAAGTGTCACTAATGTTCATTATCATGTCATGTCATCATGTTTATAACTGGCTCATATCACCCTTATGTAGACCCCTTCAAATAAAGTGTTAACGCATTGTGGTTATGTTTGGAAACTCCGCTGATAAGTGTCAATTAGTTTTACACAAACATATGTGGCAATTAGGGAGGTAAGGCTGAGGACTGGCTGTACTCACACTGAGGCAGAAGGCTCGTATGGTTCGGTCCCCGGAGCAGGTGTACAGCAGGCCCTCATGGATCTGCATATCGTGCACAGCCTCCTGGTGGCCCTCAAACGGGCCCTCCGTCGGGTCCGGCCTCTCCTCCACCGCCTCAGCATCTGCTCAGAGCACATTCAGAACACAACACTGTGTATCAGGGTCCAATAAAATCAGACACAAAGACTTCCACATGGTTGCAGCAGACAGTGGCTGTGTCCTTCCAACACCCTTGTTAGGATATTTGTATTATAATTATAGGAAGGAATCTGACATTTCATTCATCTGGATCTTTCTGACACACTAAACCTTAACAGCCTGCTGTCAAATGCTGCTTATTAAGATATTAATCAGCTCTAAGAATACACTGCCCGTAAAAGGTCATCCGGGGCTGTGGATGAAACTATTTTGGTCTATTCAAAGCGTAATGATTCTAATTCTGTTGCTAGTGCCATCACCGTCAGGGTTTAGCAGAGATGAGAGCTTCAGCTATCCTTCCCACCGTCCACCAGTGTTGGGTGTTACATTTGATAGGCACACGTTTAAAGGTCAGTGTTGGAGTCAGTTACCTTGCTAATAACACCTACCTGCTGAGCCTTTGCGCAGCTTTCCAGCCGAGACCGTTGAGGATTTTCTAGAACAAAAAATAAATAACACGTCAATGATGGACCGCGGTCAAACTCCCTTATTTTCCATTCTGCATCCTGTTCTATAATTGTGTGTAAAATGATCCCACATTAAAGCCCTGAGCGCAAGCACATGACCGGCACCTTTAACTCTCTCATATATACTAGTCAGCTGTCCCCGCTCCTAAACATTCCAATATGAAATACTAGCCATGGGTAACAAGCTCAGGTGACTCAAGTGCATTCAGAGACTAAATTAGTTGTCTAATGGCAGCGCCACTCAGTCTTCACCCACTGCTAACATTTACACGTTGCACTGCCCTCAACCCATCCAAGGGAGCCTTACTCATCGGTCTTGATGGCAACATCAGCTTTTGGCATCTCGCTGGTGGAGGTCACTTCATCACAGGCCACCTTTGGTGGCTCCTCTTTCATGTGGCCTTCAGGTACCACTGAGACTGGGGCGGTCATGTTGGCCAGAGACGCAGACTTGGAGTCCACTGCTGCCGCCGATGCCTCCTCCTCCATCTTCACGTCCTCACGGTCCGACATGTCAATGCTGATGACCTCGCTGGCTGCCGCCTGATTGAGCACCACCATCTCCAGTTCAGAGGAGTCGGAGTCACGCAGCTTTAATTCTATGGGTGGATGAGAAAGAGGAGAAAGAGCAGGAGGGGGGGAGGTCCTTGCTGTGGCAAGACCCTTAGCAGCCTCCATTTTGACCCCGCTATCTTCTCTGCCATTGTTGTTGTCCATCACAGCCTCCTCCTCCTCCTGCGGCTTGTCGGTGGAAGGAGGTGTGGAGGTGCTCACCAGGGAGCCGCTGGCTCTTCGCCGGGGCCGCAGCTTGCGCATGAGCGTCCTGGATGCCACCGACTCGCCCTCTGAGTTCGAGTCACTGTCGTCGGCGTGCGGGCTGACGCCCTGGGCCTGGCGGAGCATGCGCTTTTTCTTCAGTTTGCGCACCTTCTTGACGCCCTTGACCTGCTCCAGCTGGGACGTCGGGGGGCAGAAGGGGTGGAGTCCGGACGAGGCGTCAGCCAGCAGCAGCGACGTGGGCGGGGTGGTTTCCAGGGCACGAGAGCTCCTCCGACTCGAGGCGGCAGATGTCTCGGGCATCGGGGCAAAACTGGAAGGGATGCCGCTGAGGTCAGTGCTCGATTTACGAAGCTCCACCATCTGGACTGATGTGGACTCAAGGTCTAGACCTGATAGGGATTTGAAAAAAAGTTTCAAGTATTCAGAGAGTTTTAGATATGTTGTAAGATATCTACACCTACAGTTCACCATCAACACCACAAGTTAAATCATAATTATATCGTACTTAATAAAGCTAGTAAGTCAAGCAGAGGGAGTGAATAATAACTAATTGTGTGAATTTCATTTTGGCTTTCCTGCAGATTTCACATATTTGTTTTCCCACAAATCAAAGTGTGAAAGCACGGCAGGCAGTACCTGAATGCGGTGCAGCGAAGGCGGGAAGCTCTGGTGTGGTGCTGTGGAGCTTTGGCACTGGGCTCTGGGCTGACTCCGGCTCTGGCTCTGGCTCCTCAGTGACACTCCTGGGGGACATGGGCTCCAGCTTGATGACTATGGGCTGGTTGGTGGTGGTGGGGGTGGGTTGAGCGGGGGAGAGGGGCGAGGGTGGAGCAGCACGCCTAGGGAACATGGGCTGGCCCTGGCCAAAGGTGACAGTTTCGGGGAGAGGGGAGAAAGGGGAGGAGGCAGAGGCGACTGCTGTGGAGATGACCGCAGTTAGCGCTTTTCCAGAAACCTCTTCCATACCTGTTCCTCTTGGTGAATTTGAGTGTTGCAAGTCATCTGGAAAAGAACATGTCCATCTGTTAGACACCACAGCTTCTGATAAATTTAGCTAGACAAAAAATGTATTGTGTTTGTATCGGATTTACCTTGCATCCCTTTGAGAATTTCAATGCGCCTTGTTCGCAATGTGCTCATTTCCATTGTAACCTGAAAATAACATCACAGCATGAAGACCAAGCACTCTTTCAGATTTTAACATGAGTAACTGCAGACACAATGGGCTAATCCAAATCTAATGACTGCCTTGCCTCTAAAGACATTTTGCCTTGTTAATATATCTTTAAATGAAGTGCCTGTATCGAGTATCCTGAGGCTGGATAGTCATACCTGCTGTTTCACCACTAGGAGGCGCTGCACCTCCATGTACGCAGCCTGCAGGGCAGCCCTCGCCTGGATCAGACTTTGGTCCACAGCTTGCAGGTTGCCATTCAACTCTTCCTCTCTCAGAGAGACAGCCAATAACTGGTCCACATGAGCACGGTCTACAGAGGCAAGCACAGACCACAGCAGTGAGGACATACGGCATATCAGGCAGCAAATGCAGCATCTAATCAAACAACATCGTCAATATCAATATCGGCACTATGAATCCACACAATGACTTTATAAAATGAAAAATGCAACATACCTTTCTTGCCCTTGAGTTTTCTTCTCTTATTCTTTCTCTCAGAACATGCCATTTCTACAGGAGGAACTTCCTGCTCGGAGAAGAGTAAATATTAGCAAACAAACAAACAAACAGATCAAGGCTAGCAATATCCAGCTACAACAATTGCGGGCACCGTTCTACTGACCCCTGCGGCTCGTCTCTTTTTCCCTCCGTTGTGACTCTCGTTCAGCTCCGTTCCCGACATGCAGCTGCTGTCTCCTTCCGCACACTCAGGAGCCCGGGCCCCGGACCCCACAGGCACTTGGGCTGACACTGGGGGACACTCTGTCAGGGCCTGGCCTGGGACCTCTTCCGGTCTCGGGTCAGAATGGCTGTTAGAGTTTGGTCTGGAGTCTTTGACGTTGCCGGGTGTGGAGAAAAGTGATAGGCTGGCAGAGGTGCGGTCAGGAGCAAGGCTGCTCTCTGATAGGCTACGCTTGCGTGATGAGAGGGGAGACATGGTGCTGCACACCAGCGAATCCCAGTGGTATCCTTCACAAAGGGGCTCTTCTCTCTCCGGCCGACCTGCATTCTCCTGTTCACTTGACACCATTTCAATCCCAAACCTGAACGGTCAAAACAAGTGACAGTTCAGTTTTCACAGGCAATATCTTTAGAATGGCTAAGGACAAGTAAGAGTTAGCATTCCTATATCTAATACACTCCACATGATAAATAGGATAACACGGCCTTTACTCTATAGTGCAACAAAAACCTTGCAATTGGTGTTTGGTGACAATGGAAGATTTGTAAATCTTACATATTTACATGAACACAATTTTCCAACCTTGCAATTTGTGTTCACTTTAATTTAATTTAACTGTTGAATTATAAAGTTAATAAGAGATTTACAAATCTACCACAAACACTACAAGCCACTGAACGTACCTGGGTAAACCTTTGCCTTTCTCCTGCTTCTTCCTGCTGACTTCCTGGTACACCTGATTCCAGTTGACATTGCGCCGCGTCCCTGTGGAACTGATGAGCTCCCTCACAATGGGCTTCAAACCAGAGTCCTTCTCCAACTCGCTCCTCCTCGGGCTTGTCACGTTACGGATGCGGCGAGCACTGTTCAGATTGGGCTCGTGCCCCAGCATGGCCTTCCCTTTAGTGCCAATGTGTCGGCCAAGGTCCCGCTTGAGGCAAGCGGGCAGAGCCAACTTGCTCAGACTGGGCACCGTGGCATAACCATCAGCGTTCGCCTGAGTGCTCGCATCCTCTTTCTGAGCGGTGCCGTCAGAGCTGAAGCCCTCCCCCACGGTGTTAGCAGACGCCTGGGCTGTAGCGATCATGCTTTCGTCATCTTCCTCCTTCATTTCCTCCTCATCCTCCCGGTCGGCGGTGGAGGTACTAACCAGAACAGACTGGAGGGACGGGGACTCTGTCTGGCTGCAGGCGTACCTGGTGCCAGGTGAGGATCGATCAGCTGCACAGTGACCATCATCGGCAGATAGTTCAACCTGACTTTTGTCACTCTTCCCTCTGCCTTGGTTTGCCTGGTCACTCCTAGTGCTTGGTACACATTCGTCCAGTTCCTGGATGTGCGGTGGCGTCCCGGCACCCTGCTCTCCAGGAGGCCAGGGGTTTGCAGCAGGCTTCTTGACCAGAAGAGTCTCTTTGGCTCTTTTCAGCATGTCGGAAAGCAGACGTTCCTGCTCTGCTATGGAGGCCGAGTTTCTAGATGTTGATCTGGAAGTTCCTGATTCTTGGAGTCCGGAGGACGCTCTGAGGTGAACCGAGTCCTGACTGGATGCTCGACTAAGGTTAGTTCTAGGGGAGGACGGGGGAGGTGCCTTATCCGTGTGCTCTGCTGGCGTCTCAGCCTTCTTGCTGTTGCTGGTTGAAGTGGTATTAGGACTCTCACAGCTGGTGCTGCTGCTGTTGTTCTGGTTCAAACTCGGTCTTCTCTTTTTATAGTCTTGGTCCTTATTGTTGGGAGGCTCTGAGGGCGGATGCTTGCTAGACGGCTGTCCTGATTTCGGATGCAACTCTGGCAGCTGACCCCCATGGTCTGGACTGTTCTCAACGGCGGCGGGCTGACGATCTACTAAAGATGATGAGTCATTAAGCTTGGATGCTGGGTATGGCGCCCAGCGATACTGCTTGTCCACCTTCGGAGCACCAGGTCCTTTGTTACCAGGTCCTCGTTCTCCACTTGAACTTTCTCTGCTCTGGCAACCATTTCTTGGGCTGTCCTGCTTTTGGTTGTCTCTTACTAATGACTGCAATGACTTGAATGATTTAAGGGATTTGTTGGGGAGATTCCTGGAGGTCTCAGCCTGTTGCCATGGCTGCACGGGTTCCTTAGATGCCCGCCACTGGAACCGGTTATCTCTGCTACTGCCCCCATCCCAACCACCCCTGTTCCTCCCCTGGAGATGGTCAGGGTTCCCCCTGTATTCATTCGGTCTGCAGCCATGACTGTTTGCTTGCCCGTACAGGTTTCCTCCAGAGCAATTCGCTCTGTTCCATTGTTGGAAGTTGGGGGGCACCTCTGCATGCCACGTGGCACTTTTGTTCTGCCTGCCTTGGTGGTGAGGCCAGTGGCCTTGGTCAAAATTGCCGCCTCCCCACACGTTCTGCCAACCCGACATGTCTCCAAACCAGCCTCTAGGGGGTGGGGGCACAGAGAAGTTCCAGTCCAGTGATGTCCTCATGTGGCGAAGCCACGGCTTTGACCCATGCCGCATCTGTTGCTGCTGTTTCTGCTGCTGCAGCTGCAGCTGCTGCTGCTGCTTCCGCCGTTCCTCTTCCTCACGTTCCTTTTGGGCTGCAGCTTCCTGTAACCTGAGTAAGTGAATCCGTAAATAAATAAATACAAACAAACATACAACTACATACATACACACTTACATACTTTCATACACACATAAGACAGTCACAATAGTGACACACACACAAGTGAGTGACTACAGCAAGGCGATAATGGAGTCTAAGCAATCCAACATAACAAGATTAAGACTGCAAAAGACTATCTCTGCAACTACGCCTTTTCAACATTTTCTTTTTCCTAGAGACACTGCAAAAGGGTGGAGTGATACTGCAGTGGCATGCGCCCAAGAGCAAAATACTGAAAGTGAATCACGTGCCACTGGCCAGAGAATCTGACCTGGCGTGGCTGGGCAGTGAAGGATGGGCTCTGGCATGTGACAGCATGGCAGCAGCTGCACCCCCAAACTCCTGTTTGTGACAATCACACACACACCATTCCATGACCCTCCCCCACTAGCACAGGATGTCAAACAACTTTCCCTGCCCAATGACACATTTGTGTCTGGCTAATATAATAATAATAATAATAATAATAATAATCTGGCTAATGGCAAAAATATTCACTTCTACATGTCAACGCGTCATTACGTTAAATGTGGAAGTGTGATTCCACATTCGCATACTGTGAAGCTCTAAACAGGAAGATGTGGCTATTTTCACAAGTAGTCCTCACTCTTACGCATGGAACTTTTCCCTGTGTCTAAACACCATAACCCAAATTCTCCTATTTGCACTCCATGACACTTTAGAGACTCTGTGGTTTCCTTTTCCTCAACAGTATTTCCATTCGGTAACAAGTGCAAAAAACTGTTTGCTAAAATAAATTAACCTCTCATGAAACAACTAAAAATGTGTGAAATCTTTGCTCTGTGGAGGACTCGGCTCAGCTCATATGGCAAGGTGAGATGGTATGTATAGAAAGACTGCGTGTGACGGTGTGTGAGTGAGTGAGAGAGAACAGTCATGGCTGTTTTAGGCTTGGTGTCTTGCCACCTGACACCTGACTCTGGCGGCGGCAGCAGCAACAGCCCTGTTTTGCAGCACGGTCTAATTTAGAAAAGAGCACCATGACGCATGCAGGAACTTCCAGCCACAAGCACAATATCAGCCGCAGTTTTGTTAACTCCTTGTTTACATGTGCAGAAAGGTTCTACACAAACAAACAAAAAAGCCTTTGCTTTATAATACTTCAATATTACAGAAAATAAAGACAACATTTTAGAATGAATAGAAAATGTAAGGAATGGACCAAAATATGCAAATTACGTGTTGTGCATTCTAAAACATAACATAATAAAATAACGAAACACTGAACTTTATGTAGACCTACCTTATGAGCTCCTTGCGTTTCTCAATCAGCTGCACCAACTCCTTATCGAAATAGTCCTCCTCATGGTCACTGCCTCTCATCTTCTGCTCGTGAGCCTCCACGCGTTGCTTGTGGAGGGGGCTTGAGATGTGGTCAGCGTAGTTAGTGAGGCCCGCCACCTTGACTCCACACACCCCACACTCATGACCGCAGTCCCTGGGAATGGAGGGGGACAGCGGGCGATCAATAGAACCTTCTGGCATGGTTACGTGCTGTTTCTCTCAAGTATGGTTAGATTGGGTTTGGCTTATCAAAACAGCCAATACAAGAAAAAAGGCGTTGAAAAGTGAGAGATTAAAAAAAGACAAAAAAAGACTCTTTGACACTTGAAAATTCCCATAAAAAACAAAGAAAAACCAAACCAAATCAGAAAAAAAATCTTCCTTTAATGAGATCAGGAGGCAAACACACTTATTTTCAATCTGAAAAAAGGGGGAAAAAAAAACTCCCCTCAAAAAGGAAACAAAACCTTAAGAATGAAAAACTAAAAAGCTGGATCTTCCTGATCTAACTGGGCCCTAGGCGTTGTTCTTTCTTTCCTGAGTGGCGGGGCGATGCCAACAAGCCAGGGCAGCTTTCAAGCCCGTCTCATGCTTGGTATCGAGCAAAAGACTGCTGCAATGCTGCTGCAGTGCAGTGCCCACTTTAAGCTGGGCAGTGCAGGCGAGCGAAGAGGAGCAGAGTGGAACGGTGCCCAGGCCTCTCTGTGGCAGCCGGGGGGTTGCCGGAGCTCTAGCACGCTCTCATGGTGGTGTCCGCCTGGCTCTGACAGCTGCAGAAGGGCAGCGTCTGCTAGACTATCATCTCTGGATCTCCTTTCCCTGAACAGCCCCTCCCTTGCCCTCTCTCTCTCTCTCTCACTCTTGCCTGCCTTGTCCCTCTCCCTCTCTCTCTCTCTCTCTCACTCCCTCTTTTTCCCTCTCTCCCCCCTCTCCCTCTATGTTTTCCCCTCTATCACTCACTCTCACTCTCTTGCATCTCTCCTTCAGAGAGCGTTAGAAGCAAGCAGCCAATCCGACAGTAGATGCAATCTGAGCTCGCTGCAGCTGCACCAACAACGCCTCCCTTCCCCCCACACCCATGCCTGCTCAAGTTACCCTCCAGAATGCCACTCTGGTGCAGTGATGAGAGAATGCTGGTATTTGGCAGAGCTCAGAGTCTCGCTCTCTATCCCTCTCTTCAAAAAGTGTGTCATGGCAGTGGGCCATGCAGGTCTTGCCTGGTGGCCAGTCTATACTGCAGTGTTTGTTTTTGTGTTTGTGAGTTGTGTGGCTGTTGTCTTCACAATCAAGTTTTACATTACATTACATTTAGGCATAGTTTTAATTCAAATGGTAAATATAGCAAATTTTTTAATAAGAAGAAAAAACCTCGGCACTAAAGGGAATGCTATCCAAAAATATCCCTTCCATATTTAACAGTCAGCAGCACTATCTTTTTTTGTGTCGCTTATGAAAAGAAAAGTTTCAGTCTGTCAGTCAAGTTTAGGCCTAGGAGAAAGAAGAGAGGGACCAAACAGTGTCCTTGACTACTTCAGATACATAAATAGCCATGAGTTTTAAATCAAATTGAATGATTTCAGAGTGTGACCAACTGTTCTGCATGAAAACATGGCCCAGAAATCCTCCCTGCCCCCAACACACACACACACACACACACACACACACACACACACACACACCTTATCATGACATTTCACTCATTCAAATACTTTAGTCAGTGAACTCTCAACCAGACATCTGAGATAGCCAGTTGTCATGAGTATCGCTTGCCTGTTGTTCCAACAGTATAGTGCCTATATATAAGCTTGAGCGAAGACAGCTGTCCCAGCTTCTTTCCAGAAAAACCAAAGGGGCACGTGTCTACCAGGACACGTGCTCCATAACGGTTTCACGTGAACTTTCCAGACCACACAAGACAAAAGAGCATGAATAACAACCACAAAACAACCGATGAATGACCTTACTTCTACCTGAATCTTACTTGAGAACATTAATGTCAATGGATTTCTTAATGGTCTGGAGATTAGGAAGCTGTGAAAGTTTCAAGGTGAAACCGGGAGGGAGGGCGAAGGGGTAACTACTCAACAAATAAGGCCTAATGGGTCTGCCTAGCTGCCATTAAAGGTATTCTATGGCATTTGCAAGGTTAAAACATCCCAAAATGACCAAGACACACCTATAGAAGGTAAAGAAACTTGCCTACTGTACCAGTGTACTGTCCAAACCACCTAAGGTTTGTGTTGTGCAAATATCCACTGAAATTAGCATGCACAGCAACCAACACCAGACAGATGCTTCTACAATATCACATTCTGACATGTGTGGCTGCTGAATAAAATCCAATGCAAGTGACTGCCAAAGCAGTGTACAATACTTCCAGTGAAAATCCTCCATCTTTAAATGAGGTAAAATACTCACCGGCCCCTGAGGCTCTCGAGCTCTCTGTGGTGCAGCATACTCCTCATATGCTCATCCATTTCCTAGGGACAAACACAAATGGGATGACTTTTGAGATCAGCAAATGCAATGCTATGTACATTCACTGACATTTCCAAGGGAAAGAAATGTGGAATATTTAGCAACCTCAGATACACATGATTCTCTGAGAGATGTTAGATCACCAAAGAAAACCTGCTGTAGACTAATACTGAAACTGAAGTTCAAGAAGACTGTACTAGTAGTAGCCAATGTTCATTGTTCATAGGCTGCCAGTGTTCATAGTTCATAGGTTTGGGGCAGGTTTAACATTTGCAAGAAAAAAGTCCTAGGTGGGGCTGGTAGGTTAGATTTACCTGCTTGGAGCTGTAAACAATTTCACACAGAATGCACTTCCGTTCTTTTCCCATGGTGGCCAGTCATGAGTCAGGCCATACCTAATAAAAAGAGACCTGGAGAGAGAACCAGAGAGGAGGAGCCAGAGGCCAAGAGGAAAAATAATGGATCATGTCATATACAACACATAACAAATGGCACAAAAGAAGTGCCTATGAAAGACTACAGTCTCTGTTAGTAGGACATAAACTTGACCCTCGCTGTTTTGCCATCCCCCACCTGCCCGACAGCAACTTTGGCATCCCTGTGGAGAGTTCATTCTGGACCGTGGGCTAATTCAGGCCTGCTGATAGTGCAGCACCCTCGCCAAAGGCAAGGGTGGCCTGTGCCGTTGCAGTGTTGTGTCTGAACAAGTTCAACAGCAGTTCTGGAAAGTTAGCACCAGAGGTAGGCCCAACACGTGTTTTATAAATAACATCAAAAAGCGAACAAGTCGTGTACGATGATTTTACCTTACATGGTAAAAAAAGGGGGAGAAGTATTACTGTTTGAGAGAGACTACACTGAAAATAAAATGTAGGCTTTCTGAATGAAATGAGAATCACAGATAAGAAAACGACCTACAAATGAAAAAAATCAAGGTCATTGGTGGACTGTTATGTAGAGATATTTTTATTGCTGATGATAACAAGCATGGTTATCTTTGCTGACCTTGGTAACCTACTCCTGTCATACACATGGTCCAATGGTAAAACTTTGATAATTATATTCAATCATGAATAAAACAGAAAAACTTCCCAAAACTCAATGCCCTACAGTGTGAGACTGCCCCCTACCCAGCAACTACAATGGCAGTTATTTGTGGTCCATTGGGAATGATGAGAGGAGATCCTGCAGCCTAACACCCTTCCCACAGCAAAGGGAACGGCTGGCATGTGGTCTTGCTACCCACACTGACACACTATGAAAGGAAATACTCCTCAGCTGACCCCCACATATGGTATACCATACTGTCCAGTGACTGGAGTTAGATTTCATTCAATATTCTGTCTAAACACAGCAGCAGCAGCAGCAGCACAACGCAGGTCGTTTCCCTGCACCCTTTATGTTTATTCTGTGAGTGTGCAACATGTACAAAGATCATAGATAATCTTTGGCTTGAATACGGGTACTGCAGGCGAAATAATCACATCAGGAGAGCAAAGGTGTTTGAACACTCAGGTCAACAGTACTCTGTTCTGCTCTTCGGTTGTATTCAGCTGTGAGAAAGTTTTGAAAATTTAAGACATTTAATTGCCAACGTTTAGGCTAGATGGAGGTCCGTCACTTACCCACGTAACCACGTATCCCCCACCCCCAATGTTGACGTGAAGTTGGCGCCTATACCTCTGGGCAGATTCGGTTGTATTGAGATAGATTACCATGTGAATGAGGTTAGCATTTACAAACCAGGAAACCATGCTGCAAAGGACTACTATGAGAAAAACTTACGTTTAGGCTAGATGGATGTCCGTCACTTACCCACGTAATCAAATCTATGTAATTAGAGCTCTAAAAAGTTAACAGCCACATTCCCGACTTGGTTATGTTCAGATATAAAGTTAGGTAATGGTGGCTATCATAACTAGCAAACTGTTAGCTCAGGGAAGTTGCCCAAATAATATACAGGGAGTTAAATGGTTTAACATTAACAGAACACAGTAACGACCGTTTACAACAATGCACTGCAAATGCTGCCTGCAAACTTACAGCGCAAGTTTTGCAGAACTTATTTGCTAGCTAGCTAACTTACCTAAGGATCAGTTAGCCCTTTTCCTAGGCGTGCTAGACTAGTGCAATCCGTAAGCTAACAAGACTTGATCAACTTCACTGCAAATAATAACTGAGCAATAACTTCTGTAATGTTATACCAAACTACGAGAAACAAACCATGCATTACGAAAAACTAGTTAACCACTTGCAAAGAAGGATGTACCGACAGTTAAGCTAGTCTAGCTGCAGGGCAGCTAATTTTAGCTTAATGTTCTGCACTGACACCATCAAAACATCAGGAAGATGACTTATTTTCTGTGATTTTCAAGTTCTCTACAAGTTCAATTTTTTCCACATAAAATCTATTG
The DNA here is from genome assembly GCA_015244755.2 of Tenualosa ilisha. NCBI lineage: Eukaryota > Metazoa > Chordata > Actinopteri > Clupeiformes > Clupeidae > Tenualosa > Tenualosa ilisha. Next base: position 2,811,636 of record PYXC01000630.1, on the reverse strand, counting down.
TCAATAAAATGTGAAAGATGACCTCTTATTGCATTGCCTTTTTTTCAATTATACTGTTCATGAGTACATAACACATTTACCAATTAGGCTATCGGCTGCTAGCTGGCTAGCAGGGCAGGACAAAAACATTCGCATGCACACATCAAAAACACAAGTTTTTAACTCGTTTTAACGTTACTGCACTTAATTGAAAAATGAACAAAACTAGGATATACCTCGGCACTACTGTGTTGGTCCATCGATTTATTCCCAAGTATTCCCATCATAGCGAAGCGCACTTCTAACGTTAAATAAAAGTCCTTCGATTTGTTGTGCACATAGGCAGCGGCTCGCGACGAATCTGCAGTTACCTAGCAAACATGTCCCTCACTTCCGGTGCTCCGGTGGTCCTCTGGCACAGATTACCTACGTTGTTGTGCATGGATATGTGCAGTAGGTCTACAACATGCAATAGATGTCACTTTGTTGATACATGGAGACGGACAAAGGGTAATTTGGCAATCATCAGTACAAAAAAAGTAAAACAAATGCAGTGTTTCTTTTTCTTCAAAATGTGTCTTTCAGTTTTTTGTTTACATTGAACAGATGCACACAGTTTTACACAGTAACATTAAGAAGACAATCACTTCAATAAATAGCAGTCCCTTATGTCCATTCAGATTATTTTACAGACACATCAACTGGCAATGTATTATGCAACTGTCCTTAGTTTTTGTTTAACATACAGAACATGTTTGGCTAGGTAACAATTGCATGTAACATTAGGCCATTTACCAAGGTGCTAATGATTTAAACAGTTGTACAATGTTCTGCATGGCACATTTCCAATGTCAACATACACCTATATTAACCTTACTTAAAAACAGAAGGTCTATTAAAATTCAGCAACAGGTAAATATTTTCCAACAGCAGTTAGTTGTCCCTTTTCATTTTTATGCAATAACAATGAATTGTTTTTACATTTTTGTATCAGCAGGATCTATGTGTAATGGTCATTTATACCTGGCAGTGAGGTAACTTAAATAAATATGGGATTTGCAAGAATGGAGACTGACATAATCAATGGGACTGCCAATATAGGTTGAATGCAAGATCTAATGCTCTAGCATTCATTAACATTCACATCAAGATGTGCATAATCATGAATGATGATTGATGACTTGATCATACTACGTTGAGTCCACAGAAGTCAATACACAATTTGTTCCTTTACCTGGCAACCAATCAGCTTATTTGGCTCAGTTCCCTATTTCTCTTGTTCTTTTTGTGTCTTCTGCGCATTCTAATAATCCAACGGATAGTGAGTTTAGCAAAGTTAGCAGCTTTAAAAAGAGCCATGAAGACTCCACATAAAATGGCAAACGAGTTCCAAGGGTTTGCTGTGATTATCTGCATAAAAATGGGGAAAAAAAATGTTTTAATTTTCTTTACAAAAAAAGAAAAGTGGACTGAATTAAAAATGAAACAGTTGTAATTTTACGTACATCTTTCACTTCTTGAATAAACGGATCCCGCCACTGGAACACGACAAAGAAAAGTTCATCTGTTTTGTTTGGTCTTCTGTCATTGTACTTCACAACACTAGACTGAAAAAAAAGAAAGTTAGACAGCTAGAAATAGAATTCTATTTCAGAGAACACTAGAAGGCACTTTTGGGAAGTACATTACCTCTTGTCGAAATTCCACAGATTCATTTCTCCCTGATGTCTTGACTAAAGACATTTTGACCCAGGTCCTAAATCCTCCAGAAAAGGTCCACATGGAGTAGTTTCTTTCACATTCTCTCATAAAATCTTCCTTGTGCAAACTGGAACACAGGCACACTAAAATCAAAATGTATGTAGTCTACGTATGTACGTATGTGTGCAAGTTAGGCTGACTATATCCCAGCAAAATTGCACTTATTTCTATACCCTACATCAGGGCTGGCCAAAAAGTGGCCCTCTGCTCTCTTTCATGCAGCCCGCCATGAAGCAAAAAAATAAAATGTAATGTGGCCCATTGCTACATTAACCTAATATTATATATATCCATCGCACATCATCTTTTCAGTACTGGTGTGACACGTTTGCCAATAGTATCATTAAACGGTGTAGCATTGGACAGCCTACGGATTTTCTGATCTAATGATTTTCTGATCGTTCTTTTACTTAAAACTGGTGCTTTCAATTTGGCGTTGGCCCTGGGCAGCTTAGATTTTTCAGTATGTGGCTTGAAAACAGAAAAGTTTGGCCACCCCTGCCATACATGAAACTTGAGAGTGTATAAAATGTCTGTTGTACCTTAAGGACATGTCAGTGTATCTGGAAAAGAGCATGTAACTGATAGCACTAAAGTCCTCTTCAGTTGCATTCTGACTGAACTGCAGAAAGATTAGCTCCCGGTTCAGGACATCAGTTGGCCCTTGGACCACCAAGGCTTTCTGTAGAAAACAAATTATAAGTACAACCTACAGTCACTCCTCTTCACAGGGGAATTTTGAAAAACATTACAACTGTTCTCACCTTTGTGTCATTGGAGTATGGATCCATGTAAATGACTGTTTCCATCGTACAGCCCCCTTCTTCATACTCCCCAAGAGACGCCAGAGGAGGAATGTGGTCATGATAGTAATGCATACAGCTCAACAACTCAGCCGTTCCAGGATAAAGAGCAATACCTACAATACGTAGCATTCACATGCAAACCAAAGGAACTTTACAGTGTGTAATACAGAATAACCATTTACAACATTTTCATAACCAGTAAGGGGCATGGGTTAAAAAAAAAAATTAAAATAGGCTATGTAAAGCACACTCAGTGTTTTTAAAATATCTTACTTGATCACGACTGTAAATGTTACAAATGGATAATTTCACCCACCTGGGGGGTCAAATTCATCTACTTCTTCGTATCTAACTGACATAACAGGGTGGTTGAGTTTTTCCAGAAAATCAGAAATTGTCTGATAGGCTAGAAACCCTGCACCTGCTGTCAGAGAGAGGTATATGAGGATAAGTATAACTGTAAAGAAATTCTTCAGACAAGACTTGTTGAATGCCAGTAAGGGCATTGCTTCTGTGGGATCATCCTCTATAAAACAGAAGTGGAAATGCGAACATTAGGATCCAATTACAAATGTTTGTAGAATATATACATTTCTTTTTAGTAGATAAAAGTCTACTAACCAGGCAGAGCAGAGCCGTTGGCCTCAGATGCCCCATAATTGTCTTCTGCATAATTCTGATAAGGTTCAGCAATGTCCGCACCATCATCGTCATTGAACTGTAAAAAAAACAAAACATGGTTTCCCACTGATATAACACTTGTCTAACCCACTTGAAGGCCTACCTGACTCAACTCGGTGGGCAAATTTCATCAATTCAGCATATTAGTTTAATTCCATGTCAGTTTAATTCCGTTTCAATAGTAGTCTTATTTGCCACAAAATACAAAAAAAGTAAAGAAAAGAATCAAGTGACAAGCTACTCATTAACTTGTAGTAATTAACGGTAGCTTTAGCTGCCGAATCACATGACTTCGCATTTCTTTAAGTCAGAATTCAATTAAGTTCAGTTAAGCTCAATCAAGTTCATTCTCTTCTTTTTCAAAACACTTTTTTACTAAATGATAATAATGAGTACACATGGATAACGACGCCCAACAAAGTCGAGCATTAAAGTAGCCTACCTCTTGGTAAGACCGCGACGTCTCTTTTCTAAGCATTGTAGTTTAAAATCCTAAAGAAAACAGCCGCCGTGATTTGCGTTAACCTGCAAATTATGGTACACTGCATGGTAAATAACGCATTTCGTATTGACATTGTGGTGCCATCTTTTTCAAAAGTTAACTTTAGTCCAAGTCAGGTAAGTAAGGACAACCATCCAGTTTACTGATCCTGCTTCCTGTCGTAATTGAAACGTAACATCACATGAGGAACTGCTGCTGGATGCACGGGGGGGTTGGGTGTCTGGTCATGTTGGGAACCTACCCAACCTTTTGTTGATCGTTTTCAGTTCACTCTGTGTAGGTTCTTGCAGAATAATGCGTAGTTGTCATGGACAAGTCGATAAAAAACAATGCAAAACAGCCAACTACAACCCAAATTGTGTGTGCGCATTGTATTGTGGAATTCCATTGCATTGTAGATATCCAAGGCCACACGAATAGCTGACACAAGTACTATTTAGTGTTTTGAATCGCTCTGATCTGACCCCATATCAGTGAGTGGCGCTGTGAGACACTTGGGAAACAGGAAATCCGCCAAGTTAAAACGAAGTTACCTATACTTGGATTATTTTTGTGTGTTCGATAAAACTTAAGTTGAAATGTATGGTACAATTACATTTATCTCAGTAGTTTTACATGTTTGTTTAGGGAGTGACACGAAATTTAAAGAAAACATCTCAAAGCCTGTGAGACTGATCACCGAAGAAGAGTTGAAGACTTATGATGGAAGTCGGGTATGTTTGCAAATTCTGTCAACAGAGAGGCTAGGCTATAACGCTATGATTTTGGTAGTAATAAATCATTCCTTGTCGTTGCATCTTCCTCTCAGGATGGACTGCCTATCTATATGGCGATAAACGGAGTAGTGTTCGATGTTACTGCAGGAAAAGGTAACGTAAGGGTGTTATGTCTGAATGTCGTTTGGTAGTTAACTGTAGTGTAAGCCATTTAGGATTCCAACATGATGCATATTATGTCTGTGGAAAACTGGAGAGGTTAACGTTATATCAGTTCAAAACATTTTTGGTCTGTGAGTAACATGAGGTAGGACTTTGCCATACAAGCAGCCAATCAGCAGCAACCCATCAAATAAGCCCTCTGCCCGTCAGAGGTCCGACCCACATGTTTATGTGGTCTATTTTCCACTGGCTTATGTGTTGGTGAAATGACCTCGCAAATGGATACACTTACATTCCGCTGCGAAATTATCCGGCTATAATGTAGAACACGTTTGTTTTTCCAATGATTGCAAGGTGTCCTTGTCCTGAAGCAGTAAGACTGTCTGTACAAAGTCATTACAATTCATAATCAGGCGGGCACAGAAAAGTAAAGTGTGAGTGGACGCGTGGCAAAACAAATTACTTCTGCTTTGCATTTAAAGTTTTGGTCTAAAAAAATCAGTAAGGGCAAAGGATGGACAGGTTACATTAATTTGTTATAAGCAAGCATACTACCTTCCATCAAAGCTGAAGCCTGAGAGAAGAAGGTAGTAAGTTGGCTTTGAAATGTTTTGCTGCCTCAGGAGTGAAATGTACCACACTCCAAAATCTGTGTTCAAGAGTAAGAAGGTGCCACTGACAAAAATACTCTATATGCTGAACTGTGCTAAGATATCCTCAACCCATGTTTGAAAAGACAATTGCAAGTCAGTATGCAGAAAGAAATATTTCACACCACACTGAACATTTTGGCAGAATAAAAGTCTGGACCCCCTCCCCCATAGTTTAGGACGGACCTTTCCACCACATCAAAAGAATCTGAATTGTCTGCAATTTTTTTCTTTGTGTAGAGTTTTATGGCAAGGGTGCACCATATAATGCCTTGGTGGGAAAAGACTCCACGAGGGCTGTTGCGAAGATGTCCCTTGATCCAGCAGATCTGACTCATGACACTGTAAGGACTGAGACATTGGGTCTGATATTACACCTATGCTCAGACATCTCCTCCTGTGATATTTATTGTGCAGTTGTTTTGACAAATGCACTCACTCTTTTTTTTTTTTTTTTTTTTTTTGGGACAGACTGGTCTGACAGAGGAACAGCTAGAGTCTCTGGATCATATATTTACTGGAACCTACAAAGCGAAGTATCCCATCGTGGGCTACACTGCACGACGTATACTCAACGAAGATGGCAGCCCCAACGAGTCCTTTAAACCAGAAGATCAGCCTCATTTCACCTTTAAGCATGAGTTATGATTTTCTGGCCTTATGTGTGTTTTTCTCTGAGACTACAGTCATCAAAAGTGACCGCATTGTGTCAAATCGGGATTTGGATTTGTGTCAGATCAGTGCATATGTTGAGTGATCACACCCACAGAATCATAGATGATTGATAGGTGCAGTATTGGTGCGGGAAAGGGATGGAGTAAGGTGCCATTTGAGGTTGTCCCTGTTTCTCATTTTTGGGTAAGGCAATGTTGAAGCAATTATGAAGTGAAGACTTGATTTACATTGAAGTAGTTTACTTGTTGTCTACTTTTTACTTTACGTTTTGATTTTTGTTAAAGTCTTTAACGTTGAATAATGTTGAGTTTTTGCAATAGTCTTTAATGCAACAATGAAACAAAGACACTACTTATACAGATTTTACCTTGGATTGTCTTTGATAATATAGACGCACAAATACTTCTAAGAAATATCTCAGATGATTAGTTCAGACTGTCAATAGAACACCTTATTGCCTCAGATAAAAATAATAAATTTCCAGTAACTAGTTAGCGCTGTACACCTTTGTAGCTCTTCACTTGTCTGTGACGGAGGTGGAGAGAAAGTCACTGGGTGGTCTCTCCCCCTACACAGTGGTTTGATGATGCATGTTTGACCTTGTGTGGGGTTTTTTCCCTGGTGGGCTTTGTCAACTCAGCCCCTCAGCGTGGGGAGTGTCAGACACGCCTCTGTTGTTTTCATAGCCTCTGTGTAATGTGTGTAATTATTATTTATTTTTCTATTGTGATTAAAATGAAATTTGATAAATCAGTCCCATTTCTTTTATTATGAATATTGGCAGTCATTTTGTTAATGTGTTTCCCTCGATTCAGAATTGTGTGTTTGTGGTGGGCAGTAGGCATCAATGCAACATGCTTTATTGTTTCTTCATTCTGTATGTCTGTATGTCTCTCTCTCTCTCTTTCTCTCTCTCTCTCTCTCTCTCTCTCTCTCTCTATATATATATATATATATATATATATATATAAAATTAAGAATTTAATATCAGTATTACACTAATGATTATTTCAAAGAGAACAACTGGATTTGAGACTTCAAAAAGGTAGATTTGTTCTTGGAGGAACAAAACTTGTTCTGAAGTGCATTTTGATCAAAGGAGTTTCCTCTGCTTTACTGTCACCCTACCGTGTTACATCAAAGAGGGTGTAAGGTGAAGACTGCACATTCACAGACCAACAGTGGGCAGATGGAGAAAAACAAAAGCATGCATCTCCCCACTCACTTGGCTGCATTGCTGCCTTATGGAACTATCTTTATTGTACCTTATTGTAAGCAGAATGGACATCAGCGTGGGTTGATGGATGTTTGAGAAAGTACTGTTAGTCAATAATCATAATATACTTTTATTTTCTCAGAAGACAACTCTCAGTATGAGTCCTTTTCTGAAGATGATTGAACAGTCAGTGATTACCATAATGTTCAGTAACAGTAAATCTCTCTCACAATAAGAATGGCCACCACAACAACATTTTTGAAATGACAATATGAGCATCACAAAAATATTCATGTTCAAAGTATGTAGCAGTTTGTTTACTGACATAATTATGGTTCATTTTATGTAGAGTGACAGATTACATATAGTGTGTGTAATACATGTAATCTATATATATGTAGGTCTAGTTTTTTATGATGACAAGTGTTGCCTTGTGCCAAATCAGTATGGATTACTACATGCCAACTCTACCACAAATTTATCATGTGAATGCACTGGTCTGTGTCATTCCTGTATTCGTTAACCTTTTCCTTATGATGATACAGAGTGGAAATTAAATCTAGGTAATAATATGCATTACACGATTCCTTCCAACATGAAGAGGGAAGGATTTTATACTTTTAAACTTTTGTTATCAGATTAGGCTTTATATTAAGATGTCCCCTTCTGTGTTTTCTTAAAAAAAAGAACTTCATCAAACATGTGCCATAAGGTCAATCAAAGCAGAACTTATTGTGTGACTTGTATCACTTTCCACCCACCGACGTCGTCACACCATATATGGTTGGAGGAGGTGTTTTTGGTGGGTGCCCGTGATGTTGCTTCCTGTCTCCATTGCACATCAGAATTTCCCCTTTGACAGCCCACAGTTTTGAGCGCTGCAGTGGGTTGTTTCAGTTTAGTCAGTCAGCCTCAGCTCTAGTGGATGGATGCTACTTTGTGTGTTGCGACTTTGCCTACGCTTCTATAGGATAAAGAGTAAACACGCTTAGATGCGTCCCACAGGTAAGAATCATGTACAATCATGTAGAATCATTAGAAATTATGCGTGTTAATTTGTTATGGACTTTTTTTGTCTGCTGCACTTAATGTAACAACTAGTTTGTTTATGATGGCATGTGTAGATAAGATCAGAAATCTATCTACAATGCTATGTTAGTCAGTATTATGCTGTCAATACTGCTACATTTTAACCTGAAATGTTGATTGGTTTGATCATATCGAGACCTGATTTTTTTTTTTTTAAAAACATGTTTTAAGATGTAGAATTCACGCTTGTTGACAGGTTGCGCATGTTTCAAAGGAGAACTTTTGCTTTTCAGTGAATGTATTGGTGTCAACCAAATATGAACTTTAGATTTAAAGGCTTAATGGAAATGACATCTCTTACAGTGCTTTCCTAAGGATCCCCAAGAACCTGTTTTTGTTACCATCTGAAGATATACCCATGAAGGTGTTGAGCAGTCACGTGGTAGGTTAACACTTCTCAGCTGTCTTTATCTATTGTCATATGATTCCATCAAGTAATTTAATTATCACATTTCATGAGGTTTGTTTTGTTTTCTGACAAGATATCCATTCTGACTGTCATCTTCTTTGTTTCCTCCAGTCTAAAAGTGTTTCTGAGGGTGGCATGGACACATTCATCATGGTGCCTTCAACAGTAAGTGTTTTATTTTGTTCATCCACATGTTCACACATGCACCTCAAGAGTTTCTGAGGAAACATCCACTCCTATTTCATGGTCAATAACAGAAAAACTCAACATTATCGAGACCGTTGTGAGTAGATGGTAGTCTTATGTTGGTGTTAATTGACAGACGTTTTCATAGGAAATACAGAAGTGGACAGTAGTATCATTTTTAACCCCTCGGATATAAATAGATTCAGTTGACTAGGTTTAGGGAACTGCTACTGTTGACATCACTACATCAAAATTTTCTGGTCTTTCCCAGGGACGTGTGAAGTTTGAACACGCTTTCCCAGCACAGACAAACAAAACAACTCCTGCAAACATCTCTGCCACTGGTAAGTCTTTGAAATCTCTTTGGTGAAGGGCAATGCTGTTTATATTAAGAATATAACCACTTTTTGGTTTACATCTGTGTACATTATAATGACCTCAGTCTCTTTCCCCTGTACAGAGAATATCAATCAAAGGCGATGGCGGAATGTGTTCCGGAAGATTCAGAAGAAGGAAAGAAAGTCAGTTTTGTTTGGCCAGCCACTTTCCCATGTCTTCGTTGACAAAAAAACACCTCCAAAGCCTATAACAGTAAGTATGATTTGTTTCGCTCTTTTAACCATCTCCCAGTACATCTGACACACACTCACACACATACACACACTTTTAGTCAGCCTCATTTACATAAATGGTCATTGTTTCTGATGTTATTTTGCAGGAGATTCTAAGGATTCTGTGCAAGAATGGCACCAACACAGAGGGAGTATTCCGGAGAGCAGGGAATGCTCGGATCATGAAGGAGACTAAGGAGCAACTGACCACTGGAGTAGAGGTGGACTTAAGCGACAAGCCAGTCTTGCTGCTGGCTGCCCTTCTGAAGGTAAGAGAAAGTCAAGATGCACAGGCCCCTCTTAATCATTAACTGTACTAGTGGCACCAGCTCAAAGGCTAACCTGCTCACTTTGTTCAACTGCAGGACTTTATAAGAGAAATCCCAGGTGGTTTACTGATGGAGAAGCTATATCAGGCCTGGATGACAGCAATGGCAACCAGCAACATTGCTGAGAGATGCAGTGCACTGAAAAAGTAAGTAATTCACAATAATAAAAGTAATGTAACATTTGATCCTGTATTTCTCTGTCCATTTGCTACAGACCTGATGGGAGAGTATATTAAGTTTTTAATTGGTTTTCAATTTGTTTGATTTCCTAGGGTGATTGAACAGCTACCAGAAGAGAACATCCTCCTTCTGAGACACCTGTCTTTCATGCTATATATCATAAGCCAGAATGCAGAACAAAACAAAATGAACCCCAGGAATCTAGCTGTCTGCATCGCCCCAAATCTTATTCAAATTGACCAGGTTGAAGCAGTTGAAAAGGTGAGTCATTTCGCCCCCCGTGTACATTTAGGTTTATTCTTTTTGGTTGAACGCAGTTAGGGAGGAGAGGGAGTGTGACCACATGGGGAAGTTTTTGAACATGAAACCAAACAATCACTCTTCATGGGCTCATACTGCTCTATTTTCAGCTTGAACCAAACAGAAATAGCTTGAAATTCTAAGAAGTGGAGACAATAATTCCCCTCTTTGTTATGAAAAACATGATTTTTCACATTGTTTAATAAAAAAATGTGTTTTGGTTTTAGGTCACAGACCTCACTGAGTTTTTTATTGAGAATTACTGTGAAGTGTTTGGTGAGAGGATTCAGCACCTCCTTGATGACTCAGATGAAGAAGAAATTAATAACTCACAAGGTAATGGTTAAAAATAAGTAGTACTTAAATGAAATTCTGTGATTTATATTTTGAAACAAAAGTACCATCTTTCAACCGTCTCATGGTCCAGTTTCCAAATGTGATTCCTAACTTTACTTTTGTTTTGGACCACTTAGATTCCCTGAGTCCACTTCAACATGACTCAGCCTATGAAACTGATGGAGAGAAGGGCAGCTGTGTTCAGTTGGCGTCCTCCTTAGATGAAAGTCTAATCTCAGGAACCTCCACCCCAGCAAAGGAAACCTGTAACACCTTCACAAGGTCCTTCATCCGGAGACGCTCAGAACCAGTTATCACCCTGCCTCAGAGTGTGAGAATCCAGCCCCCTCTCACCAGGAGTCACACAGCCTCCCTACTGAGGATGGAGGATGATGGATGCTGCTGTCAGAGCATGCTGTTGAGAAAACAGATCTCAGATGAGTGCATTGTGCAAAAGAGCTGGAGGTCATTGGATGGCAGTCTGGCTCATCAGCAACGCTGTGTACCATCTGCATCCGAAAGCTGTCCTTGCGGTTCCTCCCACTCCCTGGAGAGCGCCTTCTCCAGCGCCTCCGAGAGTTCTGTTTTCGCCAACTCACCCCCAGTCTCACCTTCCTGTCAGAGGAGGAGCCTTCCGTGTGAGGCAGTCCCCACTCCTTCTTCCTACAGCCAACCCCAGGGGCATCAGGAACGACGGGAGTCCACCCTTCAGAGGCGTTCCCAGTCGCTGCGCTACACAGCCACCCACAACCGGACCGCCTTGAGACGCGGAGGCTCCAGCCGCATGACAAGAGACAAAAAAGCCTTGCTCCAGAGCTGTGCCCTTCCAGAGGACATGGAGGTCTTGCGCAAGCCACTGGTTCTTTCCAGTGCTGAGGTGTTTCAGCAAGTGGATAGCAGAATCCCTGGACTGCCACCCTCTTATGAACAGGCAACCCAAAGCACCTCGCTCTCCTGCTCTCCACCTGCAGGCCACTCACTGACTGTCCAGGAGGCTCGGCGCCTCAGCGCTGAGAAACACCCTGCCCTCGACACAAACTTATCGTCCACTGTCGTCAGTGGACTTGACAGTGCCTCATCAACGATGTCTGCGACCGAATGTCGGTCGAGGTCCATTTCAGAGTCTAATTTCAAAGCCCCTGCTAAGAGTTTGCTGCGCAGATGTAGCCAGCCTCTGTTTGAGGAACTGATGCATGCACGAGAATCATATGTGTAGACGGTGGGGCATCCTCACACAAAGACTTATGATCAGCTGTAAATAAACAGATTGCATATGATGTAGTATATACCATGTTGACAAAATTATTGTATATTTCAGCCTCTTATAAGTAGCTAAAATGCTGTGCATTAAAATGTATATATCATTGTATAACAATGGAAAGTTCTTACAAGTTCTGACATTAAACTTGGAAATTTTTTACAGATTAAGTGTTTCCTTTGTGCCTCCTTAGTCACGCTATAAAGTTTAGAAAATGTTAAGATGTTTCAAATAGCCTCTGAGGTTACTGAGTTTAACATAGGCAGGAGTGAAAGAAGACAGATATTGTTCAAAAAATGTCTTCACAGAACCCAAGCTGTGTAATAAAGAAAGGCATGTAGAGTAGAGTCTCAATTACACCCAATGAGTCAAACTGAAACCTTGCGTAGGTTGCTGGGACTGTACCATCACGTTTGTGTGGCTTTTCACTTTTACAGAGGTCTGTGGGCTGAACACAGACTCACACTATGGTCAGTTTGACCCCAAAGGACATGGGCCTTGTTTTATTGAGGACATTTTTGATCCCACCACAGCCTACCGTATATTGGCAGTTGGGAGACTCATTCAATCCATAACATCTGTACACGGCTATTTGTTCGCCCTGGTGCCTTCTGTTTCACCAAAGACGGTGATGTGCACTGTGAAATACCGGTAAATTAATACAGACATCCCAAGTCTCCCAGATGCTCCGGGAGTCTCTTAGCCTGACAAGCCAGACTATAACATCAAAATGTATAGTCTGACAAGACCGAGCTCAATCCTACGGTTATCTTTTAAACTGGATAGTGCTTCGACCAATCAGAGCAACATCAGCAAAACCGCAAATACGTCCTTGTTTGAAACTAAAGCCTTGGGTACCTTTTTCTGCAAAACTTTCAAAGAAAAGCCCAGGTGTAATTCGTCCAAAGTCTATGCCAAAGCTGATTCAAACGGCCGCTATTCCTTGGCCACTTAGTTGATTTGCACCGACAGCCCTGCCATCATCAGTGTAAGCCTGCCCAAATGCTCTCTACAAAGACATAGGGTTGTGACTGGTCTTCCCAAGCCTGTGTAAGACCAATGGTAGACCTACTAAGGCTCCAATGGTGGACTATCTGCTGAGCAACGCTATTTGCTACCGCAAGGGTGCGTCTAGATTTCTAGGAGTCTCCTATTTAGATAGCGGCTCACGGGCGCACGCGATTGATATAAAATCTCCCGTTAATCGCTCATTTTACTTGCGAGTGGGAGAAGCAGTCAGAACAAGTGGCAGAGGCAGCGCCAGTGAGTTACAGTGAGACGGGGGAGCGAGGGAGAGAGTATGTGAGCATCAGTCGCGTGTAGTATTTTTGCAGACGTATACCTTAACGGACGACCTCTGCCTCTCTCATTATCAAATAATTTCATCATTAAATAAAAGCTTCTAGCAGCATGATTGAAAAAAAAAAACGCAGTTCACCCTCAAGTGTGCTTATGCATTGTAGACCTATGTATAACACCAAATATCTACTGTGCTTGGTAGAAATGTGGTAGACATACAACACAATATTTCCACTGTATTTGTTTTAAATACTGCTGACGAGATTTTAACAGTTCAGTCCATTTTTATGTATTGCCTATTTTAAAATTGCATAATTGCATCTGCATTGTAATGCATTGTGCATCTGGGCCAGTAGTAGCATGAGGCCAGTACTAGTATAGACTGGTTATGTACTGTAAAAGCCTATATGACAGAGTAGAATAGAATGGAATGGAGTAAAATAGAGTCCCCCCTGAAATGAATTTCTGAGAGTTGGGATATCTGTTAATGTACAAATTAAGTATAAGAAGTTGAAAACATATATGTCACTTTCTAAGTTCAGGCACGCCTGTCGGTGCTCCCTATGCAAAATGTTGATGACTGAAACATGGGTTAATACATTGCGAAGTTGTACCTGGGCTACCCGTGACGCTTGCGTTGCTCGCTCAAAGGTCAAACCTCTCAAGGTGCTGAGGTGGGTTATTACTCCAAAGGGTGGAGACAAGAGACTGAGAAGCCTTAAAGTTTAAGTGCTGTATAACTTATCGTGGCCATCATCAGGGTGAGGCTTAGACACAGCGTATCAAAAATGAGTCAGAAATGAACGTCGACTCGACTACTCCTCGCAGTATCGCTGAACGCACCACTCCGCTCTAGGTACCCTCTGCGCTCGGGGCACCCACTGGTCACAACGACTGACAAACCCAGTTGAACTGCGCTGCACTTCGAAAGTTGAACAAAATGCCGCGACCGGTAAGTTTGTTGACCATTTTACACGGTGTAGTTTTCTATTAGTGTAGTCGAATAAGATCGAGATGAAAGTGTTTCAGCCCATCGGTAGAGCCCACATTTGCTGTTTGAATTCAGGTTTAAGAAATTGTGAGCTGTCCTGAAGCATAGTCCATGAATTTGCCTGCTTGTGTCGAACAAAAGCCTACTATGAAAAAATATCATATTGTTAATTTACAGAATTTGTTTAATTGTAAGTGATTTTTTCACATTGCAGTTTGACCCAGCAGTTAGGAAATAGCAAAAGCCAACATCAAAATTGAGTGCATCTATGAGAGTGGTTTGATTCAATCCAAGTTGTAAAAAAAAATTAGATAGTGAGTTGTTGGACTCTTTCAGGGTCCTATAGGACTGACTAGGGGTTGATTTTTGTGATGTAATCACTCTTGAGTATGAGTGCTCGCTCGCGCGCATGTGTGTGACAGTTTGCCCTTTGATTATTTTGAGGTTTTATTTCCATTTAGTCCGGAGGCATTGCTTTGAAGGGATTTATGGCGATGTGTATTTCACACAAACTGAGCTGCTCTAGTCCTGTTTTACAGGGGAGTCATTGGACCCTATCCGCTTAATGATATATAGGCCCACTGCACATTTTGCAAATGTAGGGTGTAGGCTCCTCTTTGAAAGGATTGACCCTGAGTCGTAAAGACGCAAGATAAAGACAGGCTTTATGACTACATAACTTTATCAGTATCAGTAAGGTTCCTATGGCAACGTTAAATATGGAAAAAAATTAAGGATCGCCTACCCGGAGTTCTTTGTATAACCTAGTTAAACATAAAATTGCATTGTCTTTTCTAAACAGTAAAGGAGGAGAAGTTTCCACAGAAAATTCCACAGCTCTTAACGGGTGGTGTGATATTCGTCATGCTTCACTTCCTCTGAAAACTATTCATTAACTTGGCCGAGGTCAGCTATGAAGAGCTGCCCTTAAGTCGCCTGCACGGAGTAGTGCTATTGGCTGCCTACTTGCTTGGCTTTAAGTGTCCTTTGGTAACAAGGAGCATTTCTGAGGTTCCATTTCTAGGTTCCTCAGTGAGTTATGTCATAATCTCTTAGTGTCATAAATCTCTTATCATGTTACACTCTTAACACGAAACCTCCCCTTCATCTGATGTAAACACCAAAACCAGCACCAAAAGAAATTGATATAAGTTGAAGTGGTGTGATTTACAAAAGGTTGCAAAATGATGAAAAAAAAGGAGACTCACACACACTTTTGCTGTTTGCATGTCATGTGACATCCTTTTTATCCCTAGATAGACATGGTGCTTATGCTACCAGTGTGCTGGTCACTTGATCTTAAAGAAATAACCTGAAGACAGTCTTTAGACAGAGAAACAAAAGTGTGTGTGTGTGTTGAGGCAACTTATTGCTATGGGAAAGGCATTATAGAAGGCCGGTGTATTAGGATATCAGGGTTTGAGCAGGAACACACAATCCTCCCCTCCTGAAGGAGAGAAAGGTCATGCTGACATCTGACGTAGTTTCTGTGATATTCTTTGCTTTAAGATAAAGAGTTTTTTTTGCATTTGTGATAAGTAGTTGGTTGCCATGGGAGAAGTGGCAATAGAAGGGTGGAGGGTGGAGTAGTGTCTCCAGTGTTCTCTCCATGGAAACAAGTAATGAAGAGAAGCTGGGCTCTCCATTGGCCCACAGTGCTTTGGCAGATTAAGACACACTATACAAACATCACCAACAACATCACAATAAATTTTACTATGTGACCATAACAAAGCAGTTGCACAACCACTTCAAAGATTTCAGAGATGGAAGTGTTTTTATTAGTTTTCTTTTTTCTT
Organism: Tenualosa ilisha; assembly: GCA_015244755.2. Lineage (NCBI taxonomy): Eukaryota > Metazoa > Chordata > Actinopteri > Clupeiformes > Clupeidae > Tenualosa > Tenualosa ilisha. Next base: position 2,795,701 of record PYXC01000630.1, on the reverse strand, counting down.
GTTCTTTTTTATAATCATCATTTATATCTTGTCAGCTTGTCTTGCAAGGAATGTGAGGCTTGGTAAGACATGTCAATTTTATTTCCTGCCAAAGAGATCAAATTTATATTATAGTATAAACTGAAAGTCGTTGGAACTTTACATCAGACAGTATTTATGTATTTTCTGCTGTGCAATGTGTAACTTCAGCTAAAGAAAGGCTTCCGTCATTCATCTGCTGCCATTGCTTTTCTGCTGAGAATATGGAAGACACGATAAGGTGCACTTCACAAAGGGCATGATTAGAACACACATGGAAAAGTCAAGTTGAATTTTCATTGCTCAAACTCACATGGTTTTATCTTTACAACACAAGAGCTGGAGTTTGTTAAGGTGTTGTGTAATCACAGCAATTTGAAAAAGCCTGTGAAGGTGAATGGACTCTTATGAAATGTGCAACAAGTCCTGTGTGAAAGGTGGACATGAAAATGCTTTTACTTAATTTTTTATCACCATACACATATTTCATATTTTTACCAGGTTTACAGATTTAGCTATATTATAACAATGGTTGTTGATGGACTATTAGTCCCTTAAATTGTTCACTCAAAGCTCCTCCTGGCTTTGGTCCGTCTCATAACAATGCATGGTTTTCTAGTCTAGATCTTCTAGTTATGTATAGTCTGAAATGACTGAACAGCTGAATGAATGACTTAAATGTGATCTATAATGTCACCATGCATCCTATAGTCTTCCTTAAGCTCCTTCCCACCATCTCCCATCTGATGTCATTGAGTGTGTTTGCTCTGCACAGGTCAATGTCCGCGTCACTACAATGGACGCCGAGCTGGAATTTGCCATCCAGCCCGTCACGACAGGCAAACAGCTTTTCGACCAGGTAAAGATGGATTTAGTTAGATTCACATCATTAAAAACATTGCAAAGTTTTTTTGGGGTTTGTTTTGTTTATTTTTTTTTTACACAGACGTAACAACATTGATCCCTTTCCCTGATGCACATTCTACTATAGATTGTGTACATATGTATTGAAGAGTGTATTTGAGTAGATCTTTGAATCTGTTTGGTCTACATTGCAGCACATGGCGCAATAATAACCACAGCATGTCAGGAATGATGAACAACACACTTACAAGGTCTTTCAGAAATGTCCCACACCCTTGCTAGTTGCACCACTCGAAGGCCACCCTTGACCCTAAGATTATTATGTTGCAAGTCTCTTATTGTATGCACATGGTAAATAAGCACAACCATTGAAAACTATAAGCATTTTGGACATTTATTATCACTGATATATTCAAAAAAGATGATTCATAAAATCTGATGGTGATCCATAAAATCTGATAGTCCGAAGTCTGATATGGTGATCGATAGCATCTGAAATCTAAGTCTGTTTGTGGTTATTTTATGTAAATGATGTGACAAGGAGATAACACACGACTTTACAGCATCCTAAAACTCTGTGGTTATTATGATGCCATCTGGGTGTGTTGCAGAATAGAGGCCATTTGGAGAGTGGTCCACCCATTCTTCTTACCTACTTCTCTGATAAACCAGGGGGTGGTGGTAGTTACAGGCCCAAACAAACAACCCCTTAACTGTTTGAAATGACTCACCTTCTATTGATTACTCAGCTCAAAATGTAGGCACAGCTGTCTGTTGTGCTCCTTTCTGGAGGATATCTATTATAGAAGTGTCACAGGTTATCAAACTGTGTCTTGTGTTTGACAGGTGATCAAGACCGTGGGTGTGCGTGAGGTGTGGTACTTTGGGCTTCAGTACATTGACAACAAAGGTGTTGTTTCATGGCTGAAACTCGAAAAGAAGGTATATTGCTTACATTTTGGTAGTTTTACAAAGTATAAACATATTTGTAATTTCAAGGAAGGTTGCCTGTAATTTCATCAAATAGATGCAGAAGTACTGAGGTTGCTGTTAGCTGTAATGCTACAAATAATGAATGAATTAATGTGCTTAATGATTTATCCTAGATGTGATTTGCATACTTTTAGAAAATCTGCCATGTATAATTTTATCTCTCATCTGTCTGACTGACTTAATTTCTGTAACAAACAATGTCACAGTTTAAAATGTGACAAAGAGATGCAGATTACGCAGAGTGAGTGCAAATAGTGAAGCTTAATGCCTAATCTAATCGCTGTCATTACCACTCTGTTTTAAGATAAGTAAACAACTCTCGCCTGTCTCTCTCTCTCTCTCTCTCTCTCTCTTAATCAGTCTTCTCTCAGTTGTCCTCTCTCTCTTTCTTTTTCTCTCTGCCTGTCTTACTCTCTACACCCTATTTATTCACTTTTGTTGCACTCTCTTCCTGCTGTCCAATTTTAGGTCATGTCCCAGGATATGAAAAAGGAGGTTCCCTTGCAGTTCAAGTTCCGTGCCAAGTACTACCCCGAGGATGTGGCTGAGGAGCTGATTCAGGACATCACCCGCAAGCAGTTCTTCCTGCAGGTGAAGGATGCCATCCTGAGTGACGATGTCTACTGCCCACCAGAGTCTGCAGTGCTGCTGGCATCCTACGCTGTGCAGGCCAAGTTTGGGGATTTCAACAAGGAGGTCCACAAGACTGGCTATCTGTCAGCTGAGCGCCTGCTGCCACAGAGGTTAGTAGATCTTTCAGCTTGTGATAAAGCTGGTGGAATGTATTTTTACATTCAAACTTACTGTAACTCAGTGTATGAAGGGGTTGGTTGGATCAGTTTTACATGTCAATGTCTGTAATCTTGAGTGTAGAGTGTACTTTTTTGAAAATATAAAGCGCATTATTAATAAAATGTATTTTAATGTTGACATTGCTCGCTGCAAAAGGGTAGTTTAATAGCAGCGGTTGTCGGCCAAAGCCACGGCAATACAAAACAACTGAGAGGCGCCAACACTGACCCAGTAACGAAGCCTTTATAAAACTTTATACATACAAGCCTATCTAAATGGAACGGCACACGACAGTCACAAACTTAGACACTACATTATTTTTAAAATGTATCTGTTATTTATTATACATATATTATTGCCATATATTCATATATTATTAGCAGTGCAAAGCAGCTGTAACAGGATGTGATTTTGTACACAGAGTTCTTGACCAGCACAAGCTCTCCAAAGAGCAATGGCAGGAGAGGATTCAGATCTGGCACGAGGAACACAAAGGGATGTTAAAGTGAGTCATTTGCTCACACTCACATGTGTGCCTGTGCATACACACACACACCACACACACCTGTGCATACACACACACACACACACACACACACACACACACACACACACACAATTACCTGTGCTTTTAGTAGGTTAAGGTGTGGGTGTGTCCCCTATGCGTTTATCAATCTATGTTTTGTTGTCTATTGTACATTTTTGCACAATCTGTTCTTGATAAATGGGTTGTGGATTTGTTGAGTGATTTGTGCAATTTCTTTCCAGAGACGACTCCATGATTGAGTATCTGAAGATTGCTCAGGATCTGGAGATGTATGGTGTCAATTACTTTGACATCAAGAACAAAAAAGGCACAGACCTCTGGCTGGGTGTCGATGCATTGGGCCTGAATATCTATGAGAAAGATGACAGGTAAACACAAGCTTTTAACCTATAAGTAGGGCTTGTTTTGTAATACATACGAATGGGCTCTGTGCACAGGAGATGTAAATCCCAGAAGGACTTTCGCTCAGGATGGTCATTCTTTCTGGTGAACATCTATTTTTGTGAAGTACAGTTGGCTAGATTGATATTAGGCATAAGTATTAGTTGTACAGTGTAGTTATACTACTTTACTATTCAAAGTAAGCCTAACTAATAAGCCTCCATGTTCCTCGCCATTTCACAGTGCAATTTGTCGTTAGCTCGTAGCTATAGCCTCATTACACAATTGTTTACATAAAAACGTAAAAAGCTAATTACCGAAAAAGAGTGACCATCCTGAACGAAAGTCCTTCTGAGACTTTCCATGTGCCGTGCACAGAGGCCATTGTAAATCAGTTAATTGTTGTTTCTTTGTTTGACACCTGGGGCAAATAAGCCAAAATACAGCATTGGCTGTTTAGCAGTGCATAGGTTTCTGCACTGAGGTAGGCATATTGCAAGATTTAAAATTTTGTAGGACGCAGCTTGGTAGCTCCATCCATACATGTATATGTAGTGACCAGCTTCCCACCACTGCTACAGGAAGTACCTGTGCCAAGGACTGGGTTCTGATGACATTGCTGATGTCAGTTCAAACCTGAAATGTACCCAGGACTATTTATAAGTAGGAGTCAAAATTATTATCCTGCTTTGAACCATCATTGGCAGAGGTCAGCATTATGAGGGTCAGTGTGCCAGCAGTCACTCCGGTCATGTCGATAACCCCCTTTGTCAGTCTCGTCCTCAAACATGGCTGCCTGAGCAAACATGTCCCCCTGGTCATTTGTTTTGGAGAGTTCATCGACCTCAGTCTCATCATAACCAACCTGTACTAAGATAGTAGTAGAGTTTTGTTCATCTAACACAAAGGTAAACACAAGGAGTATCCAATGTTCATTTCCTTCTTGTCATTCTCTCTCTGTTTCTCTTTTTCACTACAACTGTCCTTCCATTTAGACTGACACCAAAGATTGGATTCCCCTGGAGTGAAATTAAGAACATCTCTTTCAATGACAAGAAGTTCATCATCAAGCCAATAGACAAGAAGTCTCCAGTAAGTAATGGACAAAACTTTATTTTACTTTATACACTATGACCTGAGGGAATCTTCTTTGTCTTTTTGTCTTCTGTTCAAACTGTAGACTGTTGGCAAAAAAGAAGAGACTGGGGCACAATGAATACATTTTGCAGTCTTTGTGTTTGTGCAAACAAGACTAACATTTCGACACTTGTGTGTCTTTGTCAGAGCCTTCTGTAGGCAGACTGTAGACTGTGGCAATCAGTTAAAGATATCATTAAAGCATAGCCTTAATGCTATCCATCAAAGCATAGCCTAAAACACTATCCCATGACTTAGACTTAGTAAAAGACCTCTTTATTTCTCTATGACTTTTTTCCCGATTGTGTTTTTCTTTGAAAGATTGCAAGACTGCCTGCCGTTGGAGGAGCAATTTATGTGATATCTTGTTAACTTTGTTCTACCAGGACTTTGTGTTCTATGCCTCCCGCCTGCGGGTCAACAAGCGGATCCTCCTGCTCTGCATAGGCAACCATGAGCTGTACATGCAGCGCCGCAAGCCGGACAGCATTGAGGTTCAGCAGATGAAGGCTCAGGCCCGCGAGGAGAAGCACCAGAGACAGATGGAGAGGTAAAGACATATATATATGTCTATACTTATATAGTATATTTTGGGCTTTTTGCCCTCATTCAGATGAAACACCAGAGAGTGACAGAAAATGAGGGAGACAGAGAGACATCAGGAAATGATCTGGGGTGGAATTTGAACTGGGTCCCCGGGTTTATGGTATGATGTATGTCTTAGCCCACTGCTCCATGGCACCCCTGGCATCAGATGGTTTAAACAGGCCATGTGTAGTAGTTTTAGGTTAAAATATCCAAACAATGACCTCGAGACAGCAACAGAATGTGAAGAAACTGTATTAAAGATATACCAAGACTTACATTTAGCAGCGCTAAAGTGCACAAAAAGGCAAACAAAGACATGCAGTTGATATTTTTATCCTGTAGAGATACATCTACAGTTGGTATGGCCCAGTGGTGCATGCGTCATTCCCCAGTGCATCACCAAGCCCTTGGTTGTTCAGTTTTATGTGAACTGGTGCATGTAGATATGCGTAATGGCAGTGGCAATGACAAGTGTTTTTGTTGTCTGTCACCTCAGGGCCCAGCTGGAGACTGAGAAGAAGAAGAGGGAGGTGATGGAGAAAGAGAAGGAACAGATGGAGAGAGAGAAAGTGGAGCTCATGATGAGGCTCAAACTGTTTGAGGAGCAAACCCTCAAGGCTGAGAGAGGTCTGAATGTTTTACAGGATCATGATACTTGATGATGACTGAGCAAGTTACTGAAATATATACAATAACTAACATTAGCTAACATACATTTTTACAAGAGTTCAGAAGTCATTTATGGAAAAAAATTATATTATATGCTAGTGAGATGAGAAAATCAACTGACATGGCTAATAGATGCTGCATGCTGCCCCCTGCTGACTGAATGTTGTTACTGTACAGATCTGCAGGAGCAGCTGGACCGGGCAATACGGCTGGAAGTGGAGCGCAGGCAGGCGGAAGAGGAGGCGGCTCGGCTGGAGGCTGAGCGACAGGCAGCCCTGCAGGCTAAAGAGGAGCTGGCTAGGCAGGCCGAGGACCAACAGAAGACCCAAGATCAGCTGGTGAGACTAGCAGTTTAGTGTAGTACTGTACAGTGTGCCGTAGTGTGTGGTAAGGGCCAGCACGTCTAAGACCAGACCACTTTTTTTTAGCCATTTGGGCCTTTCATTTACACACAAACATAATTTTAGTCACCTCAAACTGATATTATTTAAAATGCTTTTTTCAGATTTTTAAAAAATGCTGGATTCTGTGAATTGTGCTGAATACATTTAAACACATTAAAATTTATTTTATCCAAAGCAAATGGATAAAAAAATATCTGTTTATAAAAATTTCTAGATACTTGTAAACAAGCCCCAAAAGTACGAGGTTGTGTGAGAGTCTCAGTGTATGCAAAAATCTGATGTCCTGAGTTTTTGAGGATGACTGTCAGCCAAACCTAATATGTGGCAAAACTGAGACTTGTAATGCAATATCTGATGTTTTTTTTTAAAGGTGGGCTATCTTTCCTTTGAATGGGTTATCAGACACTGATGATTGTTGTTATTTTCATGAAACTGTATAATATTATGATTGTTTTTTTAAATAATTCTCCATCAAATAGTTAATATTTCATATATCTTTAATGTCACTTATTCCATTGTATAGTCTGCTGAGCTTATGGAATACAGTGCCAAGATAGCCGCACTGGAAGAGTTCAAGAAGCAAAAGGAGGAAGAAGCAGACACATGGCAAATCAGGGTGAGTTGAAAGCAGTGGCATCTGTAGATTATGTAAGGGACAATGCATTGTCATTATAGGAAAATATTTCCCAACAGGACAAACAGGACTTGGACAGGACAGGGTCTTGATTCGTCCTGAGGAGAAATATTTTTCAATTATGACCGGAGGACATTACATTATCCTGCTTATTATACGTCTACTTGCCAAAACGATGACAGAAAACTTCATACAAATAATTAAAAATACATTTAATTTGTTACCCTTTTGTGGCTTCCGCAGGTAAACAAATACTTCTTTAGAATCTTGCTGATCTCCTTTCACTTTCAACACAGTTCCATTGTGTTAAGTGAATGATCTCTACATGCAGAATGAAATGCAGATGTGAATCTGAAGCAAAAAACCCATTGCCATTTACAGCAGACATTATACTTTTGCAGCGGTGATTATACAGAACTAATCAACTCTCCTTTTAATCCTCATGTAAAAATATGAAGGCAACAAGAAAAAGATACTGAATCTTTATTTGACCCAAAGTGTTTGATTATAATTACAAAATTAGGCATGACAAAACACAGAAAGGTTAGTCATTGTACAAACACATGCCATTAACATTTTCTACCAAAGGAAAAGTTGGTCATTTGGTTTACAATATTGAAATACATTATATAGATATTTATCATCTTGACATGCTGCAGTATTGGCTGGAGGACTGAGAATAAAAGGAAAATTCAATTTAGAAATGGTGTTCATGTTAAAGTTAAACAAAGCCATATATTAGCAATCACAAACACAACAGTTTGTTTTCTAATCAGTTAGTTATTTGAAAACAGGCATAAGAAAACTTACAACAGGTGGGCGCAAAAGGATTTCCTCGATTGCACAATCGGCTATAATTAGTTAATCAGACATGTTTTTTTTTTTCTCTCCCATTTTCCTTCCCTTGTTCTGCTTAGGCCAGGGAGGCGCAGGATGACCTGGTAAGGACTCGTGAGGAGCTGCAGATGGTGATGTCCGCCCCTGTGGAGGTTCCCGCCGCCGCCGCAGCAGTGGAAGGTTTCCTGGTGAATCACGAGAACCACGAGGAACACGAGGACCACGAGGAGCACAGCAGCACCCACAGCGCCGAGCTGCAGGTGGAGGGCATCGACGACCACCGCAGAGAGGAGGAGCGGCTCACTGAGGCCGAGAAGAACGTGCGCGTGCAGAAGCAGCTCATGGTGAGACGCGGTTGCTCGTGCGTTCCCCGCATGCAGTGACTCACAGAGAGTCAATAAGACACCTGTGTGCATATGTGTTTACAAATACACACACACAGACACATGGATATGATATGATGCAGTTCCACAGAAGTATGCTGAATACATATAGGGCTATTCCACAGAGAGTGGACTTTGTGTCACATCCATAACACCAGTAAAATGCCATGGTATTTGTGTGTTGTAAATGATTACATGAGTGCACTCGGTGACACAGCAGGGCTATGGATTTTCCTTTAAAAAGTAATGGTGAGCAATACTCATGCACAATCTCCCATTGTGTTTCCATAGGCTCTCAGCTCAGAGTTGGCTGCGGCCCGTGATGACACTAAGGAGACCCAGTACGACAAGCTGCACACTGAGAATGTGCGTGTTGGCCGAGACAAATACAAGACGCTGCGTCAGATCCGCATGGGCAACACCAAGCAGAGGATAGATGAGTTTGAGGCACTGTAATGCAATGTTGTGATGATGGAAGCAACATGTTTTAGTGCTAGCAACGTCTTTTAAAAAAACCTCCTCCAGAACATTCAGTTAACTGCCCCTTTCCCCTTCCCCACATAAGCAGGACAGTACTGAACAGTACTGAATAGTACCCCCCCCCAACCCCCACCCTGTCACACGAGTTAAGTTATGGTGTTAGGGAGTCAGATATTTGTGGCTGTGTATTACACTAAAAGAGATTCTTTCATTTCTTTTTTTTTCTTTTGGAAAATCATTGCCAAATTCTTGTATGTAACTGTTTTCATTTGTTTAAAAAATGTTAATCAAAGCACATGCGTTAAGCTGTTGGACCATGAAGACTTGCGAATGCCTTCACAATCCAATCAAGAGCCCAGAGGACAAATAGCATGGGTTCGTTGGAAGCTGACAAACCACAAGCACATTAAACTTTTGGTGGTGTGGTTAGAGAACAAAGGATCATTTGTGTCTTGATTTGAAGAGTATTCTATGCCAATTTTGTGAATATGTTTCTGCTTTCTGCACATGATGTAAAGGTTTACTGAATTTGCACCAGACCTCTAATGTTATCTGACACTATTTTGTGAACTGTATTTTGTCACGCCTTAACCACAAGTGTCAGGAATCCCTTTAACACAAAGTTTTTTTTTCCTTATAATTTTCCTTAGATTAGACTAATATTGACATGATCTATATTTAACATTATTTAATTCTACATAATCCTTTGTTGGGGTAAGTACAAGGCAATACATATCATAGATATCACATACACCATTGATGGCCCGACCATTTCTTTTACACCTCTACCCTGTTGCAAGTGTCTGCCTTTAATTCATTGATTTATTTAACATAGCCTTGGCCTGTACTGGGTCAGGGACCACATTTGTCACTGGGGAAGCGACCACACTTGTGACCAAAGATTCTGGAGTGGAGCATAACACTCTAGAATCTTTGCTTGTGACCAAAGAGTGGCTGATTTGATCCCTCACCAGTAGTGAAAGTTTGGCCTATCCAGGGAAGTCGCCTACACAATATGGGCAAGAGAAGTGGATGAATATAGCTCTGCCATGCACACATCCATGGCTGTGGTGCCCATGAGCAATGCACAAAAACACTAACTATTCCCCAGACACCACTAGTTCTAGGTTTGTGTGTTCACTTTACCACACACTGTGTGTGTGTGTGTCTGTGTGTCTGTGTCTGTGTGTATTCACTAACCATGGATGTGTAAAATGCCAGGAAGGAACTTCCTCACAGGGATCATTAATTTGAGATTTTCTTTCTTTTTTTTTTTTTCTTTTTCTCTTTATTGAAGATTTGATATTGTGACTGCTACTAGGGCAGTATTTTCCCACGTTGCAGCTGTACATTTGAGAAGGGTTAAGGTGTTGATTTTGTGAAATCCAATAAATATGAATCACCATGTTGTTAAAAATAGAAAAGTGTCACTCATATTTTGATAATGTCAACGGGACAGCATTCAATGATTGGATTATAGCTAATTCCTATTGCACAAAGCACAAAGTTAGAGTGCAAAATTGCTTTTGGAAAGCAGAGACTGCCTGAGTGACCACTGATATTTACTCATGGACAAGAGTGTTAATTGTGTTGCTAGACAACAACTTAGGAAGCCTGGAAACCTTATCTGTTTAAGTAGACAGTGACTTCTGTTCAGCTTCATTTGAAAACTGTTCAGAGGTAATGCACTCCCTCTTAGCTGTGAGATGGATTACATTTATTGATGGCAATATACTGATAAGACTCCCTTTTAAAGTCAGCAGTGCTCTATGTAAGGATTTCTCTCCCATTCTCCATTTAATTCTCTCCATTCTAAGCTTCAGATCTTTTGTGGAAAAAAATATCAAGTGTACATTAGACTAAGTAAAAAAAAAAGATTTTAGAATATTGCAGTTACTATATCTTAATCGTCAACATGTTTGTATGTTTAACATGACAAAGAAAACATCTTGAGTGAGTTAATCTCACTAAAGGCTTTTTGATCACAGAATGCAGTCATGCGCTATTTTGCATAGTTAGCATCACGACCTGTGGAAAGCCGGTGTCCTTTCCGACCACGTCATCACTGAAGAGCGCCCAAATTTACATTACTGACCATATGGCCAAATAAGGCATAGCTACCGGACTCCTCTTCCCTTTCCACCTGGGTGGTGCTGAAGGGACAGTTCCTACCAAACGACCAGCTGTGAACGTGTAAAAAGTCGAGACATTGCAGGCATCAAGTTCTCGGAGTACAAGTCATGAACCAGCTATCAGCTTCGTATCCAAGACCGGGATTGCTACACGAGGAGGACAGGTTCAAGCCAGTCATATAATGAAGAGGCAAAACGTTCGGACCCTCGCGCTAATAATTTGCACTTTCTCGTATTTACTCATCGGCGCATCAGTGTTCGATGCGCTAGAATCCAAACAAGAAAACAGCCAGAAGAGACAACTGGATCAGCGCAAATATGAGCTGATGCGAAAATACAACTTGTCGAGGACCGGCTTTGATGATCTGGAGAAAGTGGTGCTGCAGCTGAAGCCACACAAATCGGGTGTTCAGTGGAAGTTTGCCGGATCTTTTTACTTCGCTATCACTGTGATAACGACAATAGGTAACGTGACAGATTTTATTATGCAACGTTCTTTGGTAGAAAGAACCACCAGAAACATGTTTAGAACAAAGCCAGGCAACACTTTTAATAAATCCCCTGGCAAGGTGAAAGGAAACACTGTGCCACTGATTTGATTTTTTGAGGTTGGCTTGTTAATTTATTTTATGGGGAATCTTGTGGCATTACCTTGTAACATGCAAGTCTGTTAAGAATATGGAGTATGCTGTTGTGGAAACAAATGCCACAGGTGTTAACGATCTTCTACTGAGGCCATTTGCACCTGTTGTCGCCAGCGTCCTTCCAGGTCAAATATCTGTGTTTAATCGTAAGAATGAAAAGGCAAAGACATATTTATACAGATACAAGGAAGTTTCATTTAATTCATATTGGTCAGTACAGAGTCTAGGACACATGAATGGCATATTTTAATTGGCGTTACTAAGCAGGACATAAAGGAACACAAAGGACATTAAAATGTAACTAAGGAACAAAATGAGAATCTAGGTAGAATAGAAGCCTTGGAAAAGCCTTAAGTTGTGAAATTCCTTGACTGTATTTTAAAGCTAATACTGACTGGATTAAATAGTAAATATTTTATTTATGAGAAGAGATGGCCTGACTCACACACACTGGCACACACACATTTGTAATATAGACACTGCTCCACTGAAGTTTGCCATTATAAGATACTTACCTGCATTAGCTATTTATTAGAGGCAAGCTTTATGGAGGGCCGACAATTGCTCTCTCTCCATGCATGCAAATATTTGCTTATTGGTATCAGTATTTTTTGTGCTTGACTATGTGTACATCAGTAATATTCCTAGTAGCATAAAACAAAATTACATTTAGTAAGAATACTTCCAATCTGGAGGATTAAATGCTGTTGAAATAGAAAACATGGATGTTTGCATTAGTGAAATGCCACGGTCAGAGGCAATAAAGGAAGAGTTAGTGATGCATGTAATCCGTTCAGGACAATATAACTTCTTTAGTGTTTGCGAAGTGATAAACCCCATGTGTAAAATGGCTGCCCTAAGAAGAAGCAGACTCCATCTTCATCCTGGGGTCTTCTCCTATTCAGGAGAAACACAAATCTTATTCTACCTGGAAAATATTTCCACAGAATTCAAATGACTAAAATTGCATTTGTTTATTGACTGCTGTAACCTCATATCCCTAATTCCAAATCGGTATGGGCAGTTCACTTTCTCTCTGTTTGTGTCTTTTCTCCAAGGTTATGGTCACGCGGCTCCAAGCACAGATGCTGGTAAGGCGTTCTGCATGTGCTATGCCCTCCTGGGGATCCCCTTGACACTGGTCATGTTCCAGAGTGTGGGTGAGAGAATCAACACCTTCGTCCGCTTCCTGCTGCACAAAACCAAGAAGTGCCTCGGCCTGCGCAACACCGAAGTCTCCATGGCCAATATGGTCACCATAGGCTTTTTCGCCTGCATTAGCACGCTCTGTGTTGGAGCGGCAGCCTTCTCGCGATACGAGGGCTGGAGCTTTTTCCATGCCTACTACTACTGTTTCATCACCCTCACCACCATCGGCTTTGGGGATTATGTGGCCCTGCAGAAGGACAATGCTCTGCAGAACAACCCCAACTATGTGGCCTTCAGCTTTTTCTACATCCTGACAGGCCTGACAGTGATAGGGGCCTTCCTCAATCTCGTGGTCCTCCGCTTTCTCACCATGAATGCTGAGGACGAGCGCCGTGATGCGAGCAGCGTGCACTGTTGTCCAGAGAGAAGAAGCACAGGGGGGGCTCAGCCCTCGTCCAAAGGCACCGCCATCCAGGGTCCAGCCTCATGGCTCCAGTGGCCCGGTGCCCAGATCCGGGGCCCGAGGGTCACAGGCGTGGTCTGAGGGATGTGTATGCGGATGTTCTCCACTTCCAGACCATGTGCTCTTGCCTGTGGTACCGCAGTCGTGAGAAGCTGGTGGTTCTGCCGCAGGACTTGTCGTTCACTGAGGCACTTATGGAGCAGGGTGAGGTGCCGCCAGGGGCCTTCTTTGAACCGGGGGTGAGCGGGTGTGCGTGTAGTCCCCACAGGTGCTCGGCCATTAGCTGCATGTCCAATGATCTGCACAGCATCACCCCCTTCAGCTTGTGCGCTCTGAGACGCAGTTCAGTCTAACAGAACACTGCTGTGCAGCTAATGATGTTATTGTGCAACAAGTTCAGTCTCTTCAGAGCAGAACAGAGCACTATAGACATTAAGATCAGATGATCAGAAGAACACTTATTATTCACCTCATGGTGCTATGCTATGATAAAAAGTGTAATTTTTTCAAAATAATTTATTTCAGTAATAACCTCTCAAAACCTGTTTCACTCATGTGCTGGTAAGTTTCTGTTGAAAGAACCTAAACTGTATAATTTACATGTGTGCTGTTAGAGCTAACAAGTTTATTTACAGATACATCTTGTAGAAGCCCTGTCTTAAGGCACTGGTATCTTTACCAAGGGCAATTTTTTGGTAAATAACTAAATATTTTGGTAGCTTGTATATCTTAGACACGTTATTAGTCCTCAAAGGCTAATATGTTAAGTCACTATTTTGTAGATTATGAATGCTTATCAGTATGATATGTGTTAAACAGCCTCATAAAATAACTGAATGTATGCATATGTGTGCTGATTTTCTGCTGATTGGAATGTACAAAACAGTTGCATATTTAAAAAGAAACTGTGAATACTGACAGTGTATAAAGATCAACATGACATTCATTTACAGGACTATACAATTGGTGGGGCCTCACATAAAAAAAATAAACTTGAAATTGGAATTTGGATTCATGCAAATCTACTATCAACACCTCTCAAACACAAAAAAAAAACAAGTCACCATTCAGTTGTAACCATTTACAGAGGAAGAATGCATGCAAACCCAGTTAAATCCAAATAATTTCTTCAAATTCACTGAAAATGGATTTAACTAGTTTTGCATCTTCTACACAGATTTACACTAGCCTCTTACATCCCAGCACATTATACAGCAATACTGTACGACTCCCTCACAGATTTGTCCAAAAAATGACTTTCCTGGTCCAGGCCTTATGTAACCTAAGGGGTCATGAAGTCACATTTCCACCTTTATGGCAGAGCCCAGTAGGCATGATTAGGCTATGTTTGGCCTGCGTGACGAGGGACTGTGCCATGTTTACTTGAAGCCAAAAGGACAGGGCACTGTGTCCAGGACCGAATCCTCAGCCATTAGACCTGCTTGAAACTGTGACAGGAGGGGCATCGTTTCAACAAATGCCTGTATCGCTCCCCTGTAGGGACAGCATCTGCTGTGTTCTTCCTCGTCCATGGCCCTCAAGGTACCGGTGAAGGATAAAAATAGTTTGGACTGCTGGGTCACACAGGGCGATTCTACACATGAATTCCGTTATTTTTTTCCTTTTTCACTGTACTGGCTCATGGAAATTCAATGCAAACATTGGCACATGCGAGTCCTCCAAACCACTCTTCTCACACACACAAACATGTTGCTACTATGCTGTCACTTTGTATGTCAGCATAGTCAACAGATCGTAATAATGCGATGCCATTCAAAGTTTGCAGATATTTTAAGGATTCAATTGTGAACGTTTGACAAGCAAACAAGGTTCATTTCAAGTCAACCATACGTTTAGCCTACATTAGAACTCCACAGCTCAGTGTCATAACGGCTAGGTGCTGAAAATGGCTTGAAATGTACTGTGTCTTTAACTGCGCCTTGTAGCGTTCCTTACTTTTATTGGTCACCGGAGGTAAGCCATTTTGTTCAGTTATGTTATCAGAGTTGAGCAATGAGCAATAGTGATATATCACTTGGTCGTGTCCGCAGGAGTTCAGGTTTGGTGTGTGCGACTGTGCATTTTAAGTATGGAACTAAAAGAAACAGTGTTGAAGGCATTTGAGCAAAACAGAAACGTGGTGCTTTACACAGTTGGGGCGGGTGTTGCATTGCTTGGTGTCGGAATCGGATACAAGTACATACGGAGAGCAAAAAAGTTAACTCAGGTCGGCGTTGTTTCGCAGTTGATTCTTCATCCCATAAAATCCGGGAAAGGACTCCAAGTGGCTACAGCTGAATGTCTGCGTATGGGTCTGAAATATGGAGAGCTTAAAGATCGGTGTGTTTTACAACAATCTCACAGATCGCGCAGTGATTCAATTATGTAACAGTAATTTGACTGACGATGCAGCATCATTTCTACATTTTTCATTTTTGATTGATCACAATCAGTCAATCAAGCAATCAATCACTGAATGAATCGAGTAGCCATGTATACAATCAGTGAATAAAATGTGCAATATATTTGACATGGAATCAGGATATAGAGTACTTCACTGAGTGAGTGTACCTGTTGATTTTATAGACACTGGCTTGTAATCACAGAGGATGGACATATGGTGACAGGACGACAGGAACCACGTATGGTGTTGATGTCCATGACGTCAGAGTGCGGAGAGCTCTGTCTTAATGCCCCTGAGATGGAGGAACTAAGAGCTCCTCTTCATCAGCCAAGCAATAACATAATCAGCTGTAGGTAAGACTGCGGTGTCAAAGATTGGTGGTAATTTGTCTTCATGGTACCGTTGAATATCTGTCCACTGAAGTGTTAGAATAAACCCATTTAGCACAAGTTAGGCATACATGAACTAATGAAAGACACTGGTGAATGTTCACATGTGGGACACATCTGAGAACACCTGCAAGACTCTTAGCAAAGTTACCTCAGGTGATACATTAGCCAGACTAGAGAGTCACTGCCTGAAGAACTACGCCATGTACTAAATCTACTAGATAGGTGTGCTGTTATACACACACTGTTATACAGCCAGAAAAACAATATTTCTTATTATTAGGTGATAACTCTAGACTAGTAAATGACATCAGATTTGTAATATTAAGCACAAATGTGTTATTGTTTTCTCCCCTCTACTTCACTACCACTTTGTTTACCCTGGTGAGATACATGAAGAGGTGTAAAATAATTGGACAAGTGTAGGAGATGAGAAAGTGAAATTATCAGGCCTTTGTGGCCTGCACAGAACATCTGAGAATCAGAACATCTGGTCAGAACCTGCAACCAGAATTATGTCACCGAATGAACCAGGAACATCCATATGTGTCCTTCAGGGTGTTTGGTGCTGACATCCAAGGGAGAGACTGTGGGGATGAGGTCTCACGATGGCTCACCCGTTACTTTGCTGCAGGCAAGACTTTCCGCATGGTGCACTATGAGCCTCAGATGAAGCCGCGGAAGTGTGCAAAGATTGAGTCACCCTTTCCTGCAGATGAGGAGGTAGCGTCTGCAAACCAAACGTGTTTAAACCTCTTATTATTTAAAACCCCTGTGTAGTTATTGCTGGTGCAAAGACGCTCCTGCAGTGACAATTTTACAGCAACATCTTTCTACGGCCTTTTCCTTCACTTGCAATTTATTTAAATACATACAAAACCTGAAGACTTATACTGGTATGTGGATATCTAAAACAGATTTTATGTAGGCCCAATCGGAAACATGTAAATCGCTCTGGTGGCATTCAACTACTTTCCATCAGAATGTTTTGCTGTTTCTTTTTTTCTCATTATGTGCATGGCGGTTACTCCATTTTGTCTGTAGAAATGTTGTTTTATATTGCAGCGATAAAGTTAAGGGCATTTTGTTGTCATGGAGTCTTTGTGTTGTTGCACATTGGTCATGTGAATTCTGGATTTG
This sequence comes from Tenualosa ilisha, assembly GCA_015244755.2. Lineage (NCBI taxonomy): Eukaryota > Metazoa > Chordata > Actinopteri > Clupeiformes > Clupeidae > Tenualosa > Tenualosa ilisha. The sequence goes on along the minus strand of PYXC01000630.1, from coordinate 2,778,653 downwards.
TCTCGTTATAATGGTAATGTTTTGAAGAAAAGTAACACACAACCAAAGAATGTGTATGAGTGCTGGCTACTGGCACCTAGTGGCTGGCTACATAGTGTAACTTTGAAACATCATTAAAGTGCACCATAGTGTATTCTTTGCATGAAATCTGCAGCAGGCTGTAGGCCAAAACATCGCTTTTACTAAATAAAATCCATATGTTTTCCTAAATTGCACTGTGTTTTTTTTGTAGGTGGCTTACCCTGACACTGGCCCTGTCATGCTGCTGTCTGAAGCATCAGTGAGCGATCTGAGCAGCAGGCTGGATAAAGATGTGACCGTGTCTCGATTCCGTCCCAACATTGTTGTCAGTGACTGCGAGGCCTTCAGTGAGGTAAGGGAAACAGTGGACACTGAGGATGGCCCATCATTGGCCATGGAGGGTTTAACTAATGACCTGTTTGAGATTAAAGGCATGCAAGATAAAGGATACAAGGATACAAGGAAAGTTTATTGTCACATGCATAGTTACTGGGTGTAAAAAATGAAAATTGTGTATGACTGTGGGGGGAAGGGGGAAGTTTTGGAAGGGGCATACATACAAAGTGTATATATATATATATATATATATAATATATATATATATATATATATATATATATATACTTTATGTGTGTATACATATTTCTGTCCGAGGGCCCAAAATTTATAGCAGGCCCCCTGCCTGGTTCCCCTTGGTCCCAGTCCTGTTCTTTGATTTATAAACAAATCCACGTCCACGTGCACCGACATGAATTTGTGACGGTGGTGTAAAGTATAAGAAGTTCATGACTATAGGGGAAGCTGATTAGCACAAAAAAGACACAGAAACAAAACTGTATAAGGTACATCTAATTTTGGAATGTAAGTGTTTGAATATATATATATTTTTTTACCTTCCTCAAGGATTCCTGGGATGAGATCCAGATTGGGAATGTGAGGATGAAGCGGGTCATGGCTTGTGGAAGGTAGCGTGTGCTCTGCCTTTTCTCTCAGCCCTACTTCAAAGCCTGTCAGTTCAACACTGATGACTAACATGTACTCATCCTCTCCAATCAGGTGCATTTTCACCACAGTGGACCCAGAAACAGGAGTGATTAACAGGAAGGAGCCGTTGGAGACTCTCAAAAGGTAAATATGAGTGAAGTGTATGTCATGCACGTGAGCAAACTGTTGAGGCCCATAATTTGTGACTCACTGAGACTTTAAAAAACAGGTAAGCAGGTATTTAGAACTTTTTGGACTAATTTGTTTCCGTTAGAAGTATTTTTGGGAAAATACTTAGCCTGCAAAAAAGCTTTTAAAATCCCTTGGCTCTATCATACTGATAGAAATGTGAAGGAAACAAAGACTAGATGGAACATGAAGAAAAGAAATAACCTTTTTTAATTCATTCTGTTTACCTCAAGCTACCGTCAGTGCAATCCATCAGAGAAGAAGATATATAAAACAGCACCCCTGTTTGGGCAGTACTACATTATCAAACAGACTGGGGTCCTTCATGTTGGCGAGCCTGTCTACAAGATAAGCTACTGAGATCATCATTAATATGTGCACTATTAGACTGCTGCTATTTAGAAATTGTTAATGTCAATAGTTATCAATAGTTATCATGTGCCTTATGTCTGATTGATAAGTAACTTGTTCCAGGTATACTTGATGAAGGTGACGTATGTTTATGTTTAGTTTAATTTACTTGATCATGTATCTTTGTATCATTGTAGAGCACACTATAAATATTTCTGAAGAAAAATAAAATAATTTCTATTCCACAGAAAATTAGTTGCTGATTATTTTATTTTGATGACCTATTACCTCAGGCAGAATTGTCCTCAAATGTTATAACCCACATATTTAGAAGTTCATGTAATACAGTCACCCCTAAATTTGAATCATCAGGCTTGTGGTCACTCTTAATTTAATTCAAAGCAGTTTATTTGACAGACTCATGTCCATAACCACACAAGAAAGGACAAATAAAAAGACACAAAAATAAAACCACAAATAAAAGGAATTAAATAGCATACAAACATTTCATCCAATCCTCATCAGGTTGTATGTGTAACGGTAACATCTCACAGTGGGATTTGAGAATGCAACCATGATACTGTTGGTGGATTCATACAGATGTTGCTTAAACTCAAACATCAGGTTTCTTAAAAGTGTGTTAAGTGTGCTCACTCCTACTGATACAAACATCAGTTTTTTTTTAATAAAATGACCACAGATGGCCAGTGTAGAGTGGTGTACAGTATGCTTCGCACAAAGCCACTTTAACTTGAGCAGTGCAACAACTTATGTGCAATGGTATCAACTTACAGCACTGTACAACACTTAGTATACATCATCATTCTTATTGTCTGTAACACAATGACCAAGGTATTTATCTTTTTACAGGCCTCAAGACTAATATTGAACAGTTTGAACACAGGGAAATTGAGCCATTTGTCTTATTTGGTTCTACATATTAAAATAGCACTTCAACTGAAATTATATGTTATATCATATTCCACACCATAGTCAGTATATGCATTAAGAAACTGCTGCAGCCCGGCTCTACTCGGAGTAAAGGTAACCAGGTCGTCTGCACGCATAAGGTTATTCACCAGCATGCCACCAATCATACCATCATATACCACCCAGATAATTCATCAACATGCAAATTACAAGTACAATTCAAGAAATGTCATCCGAATTAGGAGTGGTTTAAAGCCATGACAGGATGAAGACAATGAAGAGTTAGTGTAAATCAGTGGCTCTTATTGGAATGTTTTATTTAACTGAAAGTGATGTTGGTATCCACCATTTTGGCATCTGTTTTGGCCTAGTTTGTTGTTAACTGAGCCTCAACACAAGAGCATGGAGAAATATGCTCATTTTATCCACCAGGGGGCAATAGCTGTCTTGTTTACATTATCAAGCGCTCTACTGAGCCAAAGTTCATGAGGAAATATAGTCTATGGGGCTTAATCTTTATCTAAGAAAACTGCTCCATAAAGCAAAATCAGCAGCCCAACAGTTGGCAGTGCTGGCGGTGAGCTAAACATGGAGAGGCCCAATATGATGAAATGTTGTAACTTTTGTTTTCCTTTTCAAAGCATATTGTATAGTCTCTGTGCATTATGTATTATGAAGAGTAATGGCAGTCCTATCGTTTGTTTACTGCCTTGTTAAAATTGTCTGTAGTGCACTACAGTGAATCTCTCTCTCTCTCTCTCTCTCTCTCTATTAAGCAGAGATGTACAGTAACTAAGTATAAATACTTCATTACTGTGCTTAAGTATGTTTTGGGAGTAACTGTACTCTACCTGAGTTGTTAAAAATCTGTCAGCTTTTACTTTTACTCACTACATTTCCTGATTTAATTGTATTCTTTTCCTCCACTACATTTTCATAGTTCCACATGAAAATGAATTTGGTGACTGAGTGACTGACTGACTGCAACAAAGTTTTGAAGAAGCCAACAATGAACAAATTCTCCATTAAACTTAAAGATGTGATGCAGGTACCATTTTCAGGTGCCAGGTTCTTGTAGGCAACAAGTTTTAAACAGACTTTTTTAAAGCTTATCTTTAAAGCTTATCTGCACTTTTACTTTCATTACTTTCATACATTTATAATCCACATTTACAGTGGATTATGGATTACTCCCTATACTTAAGTACAGTAAATACTGGATACTTAAGTATGGGAAGTAATCCATAATCCACTGTAAATGTGGAAGTAAAAGTACAGTATATACTGGATATATTTAGACTTTTACTTGGGTAACATGCTAGTGGGTGACTGAAACTTCTACCAGAGTAATTCTTTGGTAGGGTATCTGTACTTTTACTGAGTGGGACTTTTGGGTACTTTACACAGCACTGCTACTAACTCACTCACACAAACACATGCATCACAAATAAATCTATAGGTTTTGCCACTGGAAGAATTTCTTTTTTTAAAAAAGAAAGAACACAATATTTATGGCACACGTTTCGCAGAAAAAGCACATGGAGCAAGATATGCCGAGAGAATGCCTTTAAACTGTTTGAAGTAAAAGCTCTTTGATTTACTCAGTTCTTATGTTTTATTTTTATTTTTTCCCCCCTAGTCTTGGCTCGGCAAAGCATGGCTATGGAATGCAGTCACAGTCTGCATCCGGATCCTTTCATTTCAACATCAGTATAGATTTTTATCTAGGACATCAACATCTCTTTACCAGGTGGTCTTTGTAGGACTACATGCATTTCCAATGACTGACTCTAGTGTCATCTTCACCATGCTGGGGTGTTTGAGTGGAGCCACTTTGTACAGGACAGATACAAGGGACATTGGGAGGTGCAGTGGGCCTCAGGCTTGTAGACAGTGCGGCTGGAAAACAAAGATTTATTTTCTGGTTCAAGTGAGTCCCTGACAGTGCAATAAATCTAACATAAATGTTGATCAAACATTAATATTCAGTTTTTTTTCCCAGAATGCCAAGACATTTGTGTTACTTTTAGTCCAAACAATCTTTCAATCTGTTTTAGACCTTCTGTAATCAATGTAATTTGGATTTATGATCTGTCTTGACCTAGGCTTACTACATATCCTTAAAATGTTATCCTAACACTAACCTGTTGAAGGAGAGCTTTTATCATTCCTCAATATGTTTCAAAGGATAAAAATTATGAATAAAAAAAAAAAAGCAAAGCATCTATCACTGACTGTTTGCTGATACAAATCTCATCAATTAGACATTGGAGGTAGGATAATGTTATATTACATCACTTGTCCACACATCCTCTTTTCTTTGCTAACTAACGTGGTATAGAGGACAGCTGGTCCAGTGGCTTGTGATGCATCTCCAAAAGGCTGACACAGGTAACATCTGCCTCCTGTTGCAGATGATAGTCATACATTAAATTTCAGGCATAATGGAAACCATCATGGAGATTGCCAATAACATCTGTTTGAAGCCAGCAGCACCATAAAATGAGGCTGATGTGTCAGGGCCAGGTTATCTAACTGCACTTTAAAGTTGTTGTGTTATGTATTACGTACCATCTATACGTACAGTTTATAATTTATGCGTCATTCAGCTTCTGCAGAGACATTGACTGCACTCTCACTCAGTGTTTCCTCCACTTGCCTGTGGAGTGTCTAGAAGTATACATGTCACAACAGCGCTTGTCAACAGATGCCATAAATCGCTTTATGCAATTTAAGAGGAGTCGCAATGAGTCAGTAATGCCTTGGGGAAACCAGAGAGCCATTATATGTTGATGGCTTTTATGGATTCTGTTATCATCCTGTGCCCATTAATAGCGTGTGTGTGTGTGTGTGAGAGAGAGAGAGAGAGAGAGAGAACTTCTATCAGCCTTTGTCAACTTAACTTTAGAGAATGATTCTAAAATACCTTTGCCCAATATGGGAAGATGTGCTGCCCTCCTGACTCTCATTTACTCAGTGCTTTTCTGAGTTGTGGTGAGGCTTCTTTCGTCACACTGACTGACGGCTTGCGGTCCCACGTGAAATGTCTCACGCAGCTGCCACTGAGCTGCAGCAGCCGAGCTGGGGTCAGAGGTCACGGTAATCATATTTTGGCTTTTGGGATTCATGACAAATGTTTTCCACAGTCTTCATTTGTCCGCCCAGTCAATGTGGTGATGCAGCAGTGTGGTTGGCCCGAATCGCACGTTTGTCACACACCTCAAGGTACAGTTTCTTGTTATTTACTAACATTGTGAGTGTGAATTATACTGATGAAGCTGATGAACCTGTCGTGGTGTTATTTTGCCTTTGAGTTGTCTTGAATGCAGCTTTTTCATTCAATTGCATTCTGCAGCCATATGTGGTTGAACGGAGGTTTGGATGCCAACATCAGCAGATATCTCAACAAGACGGAGCTTAGGAGCTTTCGACATAAAGTCAATACGGTCGTTTCTTTGCATTCCTCTGCTATTCCTATTTCATTTTTGGATGGTTTTACACAAACAAAGATAACACATATGACTGTCAAACCACTGAGAATCCTCACAAATGTCACCTCCAGTCAGTATTGTCCAGCTTATGGACTGTCTGAGGAAAACTCCATTTACCTGCAGGTATGAAAGATAACTGTAGAGATGACAGCCTGGAGTCTGCTAACTTCCTGCTGTTGTGTATGCTTTGTGAAACTTTCAAGAGATAATGGCGTTATTGTTCACTGAGTAACATGCAAATCCCACAACATCAACAGCATCCCGACTGGATGACAGCCCTTTTAGGTTTACATTAAAGCAAGGGGCCAGGCCAGGACATGCACATGAGATTTCAGCATTCCCCTCAGGCTCCCCGCCATGCCAGTCTGTCTTTAGTGTCATAATCACAGGATACAGACTCCTTAGAAACCCCCAGGAGAACTTACGTTAACCCCCTACTTACTGCCTCATACTCCCAGACATTTGACATGTGTGTCTCTGTGACATTTCTACCCGGGGGGACTGTCTACTACAGGATGTCTTTGTTGACGACAAAGCCTTAAGCCTTTTGCCAATTTTCTGAGCTATCTACTGTGCATGCCAATTTGGATACTTTGTCTAATACTATTCAGTTATCATGAATTGCTTTCTCATCACAGATCATCACCGATTTTATAAAGTGGCATTAGCATTCGGTCTAATTAAGGATTACTGATGGAATAATAAGGTCCTTCACATTCACATTCCATGGACAGAAATAATGCTTTCAAATGTATTTTTTTTTATTGGTGTGTCATTCTAGTGCAATACAACTGGTCTTGATATGTTATATTTACAACTGAAAATGTGTATTCTTGTTTATGTGGGGGACACCAACATTTTCCTGTCCCATTCCTTCACCACAGCCTAAAACATCAGATTAAGATTAGGGGTTGCTGTTAAACCTTCTGTTAACATGCACACAGAGTAGCAATGTTCTGGACACGAGTATACCTTGTCACCGAATGGAATCCATTTGGAATGGAACCAAGTTCACTTTAATTGGAAAATCACTATCCTTTTGTCTTTTTGCTGTCTGCTTGCACTTTGCTGTTTTTTACTTTTGGTTTTATAGTCCCTTTTCAACCTTTTTGGTCATTTTTGATTTCTCCACCCTCTGCTTTGGTGATTGTTTGTAAGGCCTCTTGGCTGTAACCTTCTTTTTCTTGTTCAGTAAACTGATCTTTAGTGCAACTTTCAAGCTGGGATGTCGGACATTTGTTTTTGCCTTCATGTGAGTGGTCTTCTTCACTTGTCTCTGAGGCTTTTGCTTGGACAGGGACTGGTTTGTGTGGTTCGTTTTTGAGGATGTGGTTGGGAAAGTGGCCTCATTTATCCTGAGTGAGGTAGTTTTTTTCTTAGTTATCAAAGAAGGATTGCGTGCATTATGTAGAGTGGTTTCAGGTTGACTTGTCACAGGCGCTAAGGTTGTAAAATTCCTCAGCTGTTTCTGCAGAAGTCTTATAGGATTTTGCTTGGAGAAGGTTTGGTTCATATGGTTTGGTTTCAAGGTTGTTGGAGAAGTGGACTTTCTCATAGGGACTAAAGTAATGTTATTCTTAGTTATCAGAGCAATGTTAGCTGTGCATGGAGTGGTTTCAGGTGGACTTGTCTTCAATGCTTTAGTCTGAGATGACTTTGGCTGTTTCTGGGAAGGTCTTGTAGGCTTTTGCCTGGGAAGTGTTTTGTTCATAGATATTACATTTGAGAAAGTAGTTGGTAATGTGGACTTACTAATAGGAAGCGAAGTGGTTTTGTCAGTTATTGGAGCAATACTACTTGTGGTGGGTGGAGACGTTTCAAGCTGACTTGTCACAGGTGCTTTCGTTGTAAAAGTCTTCGTCTTTTTCTCTGAGGAACCTGTAGACTTTTGCTTGGAGAGGATTTGCTTCACAGATTTAGCATTTGAGGAGGTAGATAGAACAGTAGAATTTCTTGTAGGGAAAGATGTGTTTTTTGTCATAGTTACTGGAACAATATTACTGGCAGTATGTGGAGTTTCAAATTGAGTTGTCACAGGTGCTTTGGTTGTCTTCTGCTTTTTCTGTGCATTTCCTGTGGGCCTTTTCTTGGAGAGTGTTTGGTTTGTAAATCTTGCAGTTGGTATGGTGGAGTTTCTTACAGAGAGAGGTGTACTGTTGATCTTGCTTGTCGGAAAAATATTGCTGGTCACAAGTTGAGGGATTTTAGGTTGACTGGTCACAGTTGCTTTGGTTGTAAACTTTTTCAGTTTTTTAAGTGGAGGTCTTGTAGGCTTTTCATGCACATCCAGGACAGTCACTATAATATACAGACACAATTATGTATGCATTAAGTGATGTAAACAGCACACAATTGTTTCTTCCCAAAAGACTTCTAGGTAGTCTTAAGACATAAATGGATAGATCTTTGACTCTTGTTTTATAAAATTAACCAGATTAATTAATAAATCAGGTCACAATCACCACATGAAAGCTTGAAATCTTATTTTTACAGTGTCAGAGAGAAGATCTGAGTTCCAGTCGAACAGTTACCCTCTAAGTTTATTTTCTTTTCTTTCTTTGGACATGTCTGTTCCTCCTTTGAAGTGCATTGAGTCTGTGCTTGTCATATAAAATGTGCTTTATAAATTAACTTTGCTTTACTTTTTGTGTAGAATGGGTTGTAACTGAATGAAACCATTTGTGTATCCAAATGGCAACCACAATACGAGCTGGCTGAATTCGTGAAGGACGCGTTTTCAAAATGCTTTCTTTCTTAACTCTCGTCTTTTTCTACACTGGATCTTTTGAAAATATAAGAGTCAGTGTTTGTCAGGTTCATTGAAAAGCATCGGGGATCAAACTACTAAATCAAGACAGGTGATAAAGAAAAAGAAAAGAAATAAAAAGTCAATGACTTACATTCTCTTGGAACAAAAGGCACTTTTTTGCCTCTCACTTTCACAGAAAGTGGCTTGTATTTACATTTCCCAGGTGGTGCTCTCCTGGAAGTAAAAAAAGAAAATCCAAAGTATAATAACTGTAATCATTTGTAATATTGGATATATTCTGTCAGGTGAGTTGTGCAACACTAACACGTAGACAGGCCATGTGACCAGACTGTAAATCAATGGAGATTATACTAAGAACTGCTGGAGATTCAATAATTGGCTCAGTGTTTTTGGCTGCTTTCTTTTTCCACTAGTCTGTAAAAGTGTGCACTTGTAGAAGCTGGGAATAAGCAACAGCTGGGACAAAGGCATGGTTTGATGATTATGAAGGTGGCTGTCTGGTTTGCAGATCATGAGTGGACGTATTCAAGGTAAACAAAGACCTTTTGATGATGAATTTGGGTGTAGTATGTGTCAGAATATTAATCTTCCAGAATTATGCAATGCTATTGCCAATTTATGACTATTTAAAACACTTGGGTAGATTTATTATTTGTGTGCCAACGACAGAAAATCAAAATAATCAGAGTGACAGACTTTCAAACACATTAACTATGGACTGCTCACAGATATTCACATAGTATGATCATCAGTTTACAGTGAATAATAACCAGTTTACAGATCAGATTAATGTTGGTTTCACTGAGCAGAGAGGGTTAAAAGTTGGTAAAAGCAGGTAAAAAAACGCTATGTAGAGGACAAAGCTTGCATTCCAAGATAAGAGGGGAAAGAATTTAAACCATGTGTTCAAATTACTTGTGGAAGTGACCGATGCTGGAACAGCTGGATATTTTAATACAGTAAGTTGTCACTGCTGAGAAGGGATTTAACCTCACTGTGGAGAACCTTCAGATTATGTTGTGATGCCTAATCGAATTAAGACATATTAAGAGAAGAAAGAGAATGGAGATGCAGAAGCACATTCAGCACATTCATGTGAGTTACTATCCATCTGTACATTTAACAAGCACTTTTGCCGTGCAGCAGCCAAGCACTTAAATGAAAGACACGTGTAAAGCTGAGTCTTGCTTGAATGAGTAACAGCTCACCTACTGAAGATGGACAGCAATGTGCACAATTTTCCGTGTGACTGTATCTTATATTTGCTACTGTTTATTGTGCCATTTAGCAGAGGCTTGTGTAATAAGTGCTGTATAATTACATTTAGTTAGCCTATAGGATACAGTACCTGGAAGGATCCATAAACTTGAATATTGTTCCAGAAGGGGACATGGCACTTGGATATGAGGTAGCCAGGAAATATAATTCCCCTACACAAGCACAGAGGATATTTTTTAAAAATAGAACCAAACAAACAAACAAAACAAACTCTTCTACTGCATGCATCTGTTAACGAACTTCCAAAAACTTGCCTGCTTCATCCTCAGCAAAAGAGATAATGAATTTATGGTGGTGGTTGATAAGACCTGGAAATGAGCAAGTGGGTGTGTCTCCCATGCAGATGCTCTTCTCCTTCCAAGTCCCCGTCTCCTTGTCCTCTTGTAAGGCCATCAATCGACTGAGGAACAAAAGCCAACGCACACACAGAAAGCCAATTGTCAAGTCATGCATTATGATCCCTTTCAAATCACTCATCCGAAGTTATAGATTTCATGTCACTGCCAGCCTACTATTCCATTGAATTGTATCACTCTCAATTTATATCTCACTTTCCCTGCTTATGTACAATTTGCATGTGTCTGGTATGTCCTATAGAAGAGTTTATCCAACTTGGTCAGTGCAACTGAGGCACAGACTTGAGAGCTTGTCTTGGTTTATTGTTTTTACCAGCGAGTATTTAACCACATGCATGACAGACCATAAACACAGCACATACCCACTCATGAAGTCTCCAAAGATATACAGGCCACTGAGATTAGGCGACTCACATCCTCTGTACACATAACCACCTGTTATGGATTTTCCAATGTGATGCCCATAAGCAAATATGGGAAGAATGTCATCTGTCAATTAAAATGGAAAGGTTCATTTTGGACCATGTGATGCAGAAGGGGGTTAAACAGCGAGAAAAAGGCCTTTTTAAAAAAGGACACGTACCAGAAAGATGTTTTTACAATCACTGATACTCACTCATTGAGGTATTCTGACACAGCTTAATGTCAAAGCACTCAAAGCCCTCTTTGGCTCTCCATCCATAGTTTCCTCCTTTCACAATGATATCCACCTCTTCGTAGCGGTTCTGGCCCACGTCGCCACAGATGATTCTGCCCCTGCCGTAGCCAGTGACAGGGTCACCTCGGTCCACTGAGCAGCGCCACATGTTTCTGACACCATAGGCATACACCTCTGGTCGGGCATCTTTCTCACCAATGAAAGGGTTGTCAGGTGGGATCTTGTAAGGTCTTCCATCAGAGCTGCTGCTGTCTACATCTATACGCAATACTTTGCCAAGCAAAGCACTTCTAAAAGCAGTGAAAAGAAACATAACATAACATTCTTCATCGTGTTTAAGTACCTGTTATTTTTGGAATACTAGTAGGCTTTACACTGGTTTAAACTTGCAGGGTACCCCTTGGGAGCACTTTTTAAAAAAATTGGCTTTGCATTCTAATCCTGAAGTCAGTAGATGTCTTAGTAAGTGTCTTGGAGAAAAGATTATGTTCAGTGCCATCATGAAGTCATTTTAGTGATACAGTATACTCACTTATTTTGTGCATTTCCAAATTTCCCAAAAGGATCTCCCGCTTTTCCACCATCTCCGGTGAAAATGTACAGGTATCCATCAAGGCCAAACAGCAGCTGTCCACCATTGTGGTTCGCAGCTGGCTCTGCTATCTCGAGAATAACCCTGCAAAAGAGATTAAGAACTATAAAAACATGCCCCTTCATCTAAGCTACAGCTAGATGCCAAGACTCCCCACTTCGGAGTCCCAGCAGACCTCTCTGAGTTGTGGTCAGCTCTGTTCATGTCATAGGCGGACGCCCCCATCTCGCTGATGCGGACCTTCTCCACGTTTCCCTGCACCATAATGGAGTAATAGATGAAAAAGCGGCCGTTGTCACGGTAACGCGGGTGGAAGGCCATGCCCAGGAAGCCCCTCTCGTCGCCCAGCCAGGGTGTGGTCAGCACTTCACCGCTCAGATCCAGGAAGGGCTGCTCCACGCGGCTGCCATCGCGCAGGTACACCCACACAAAGCCCACCTGCTCGGCCACGAACATGCGGTGGGTGTCGTCTCTGCTGTGGAGCATCAGCACCTGCAACGGTCCAACAATGGGTCTGGGTCTTTAAGGCATATATCTGCGCTGCAGACCTTATAAGATCATATCTAAGACTTTGTTTTTATCTGAGACTTCTTTGCAAGCTCTATCTTATTTTACAACTTTGCACATCAACTTTTCACATCCAAACTTTTGCAAATCAGAATCCTTTGCTCCCTTTACAATAAGTAAATTTGTGTAGATGCCTTTGTAGGCACTATCCCAATCCAACTCTACCATGCAATCTGTGTGATTGATAGCTGGTGCAAATGCCTCTATGAACTGTCCCGGTATAATACATACTGGGTTTCGTAGTCCATTGGCCACTTCTGTCAGGCAGAGTTGTAGACAGCCCATGGGGTCCTCTGTGACTTTGCCCAGGTTGCTGGAGAGATAGTTGTTTTGGAGCACATTTGGGTAGCAGTAATCCCTGTCAGGTAGATCAATAAGACTGCAGAAGGTGGTGCTGCCCTTGTCTGATGCCTCCCAAAGAACTCTGTTGTCTGTCAGGTACTTCATAATGGAGCCACACTTGCTGTGGAACTCATAGCAATAAGAGAAACAAAGGCCTGGAAGCTCCCGCACTGGAGTGTAGGGATTCTCAGCATCAAACAAATGAGCAGCGTAAGGAGAGCATTCCTGGAAGACAAATTTGATAGGAAATATGTATGGATGTGTTGTAAAGTTATTATTACAATTATTATTATTATCATTATTATTGAGCAAGAAATCCAGTAGGGCCAGCCTTCATGAATGTGAGTGATCTAAGAAAAAGAATAAAAAAAAAGAAATCTTTTACAGCCAGTGAGCTCCATAATCAGCAATGATTTAAACATGATTTGGAGTCTGTACTGACATTGCAGTGTTTTGAAATGATGAAGTTGGTAATGAATTCATGAATATTTAATTCCTTTGTTTGCTTCTTCCAAGATGCCTCACTTTTGGGAAAGTACAGTACATTACAAAGGCAATATATTTTTCAATTTGATGATCATAAGTATCGAATGACAGTTAAAGAATGTAGGGAATGCAAAATTATTTGTATCAGCCACTACCTACATAAATACAAATACCATATATGGTCAATCAGTCTGGCCTCTAGGGAGAAGATCAGAGTTGGGCTGAGGCAGATGATGGTGCAGAGATAGTTATTTTTCATGGCTACTCTACATCAAATTATTTATCTGTTTCAGCATACAAGCACAACCTTAAAGATGAAGACCTTACTGATGTGACAACAGAAGTTAAGGGCACCTGTGTTGTTGTTGTTGTTTTGTTTTTTGCTATCATTAGCCACAAGATGGCGTTTGGGGCTCCTCTTAATTAACATCATAGGCTACTGGATTTACAGTAGCCTATACTATGAAATAATACACATCTGCCAAACAAAAAAAGTTCTTTTCTGTTTACGCGAATTGCTGTAACTGTTATTTTATTTCAAGCTAGAAATGTGACAGTTCTAAATGGGCTACATTAGCATTAGATCTTCTGCCTTCACCATTTGTTCATTTTCAAATGAATATCTACATTTAACCTGACGAATAATAAACAAACAAATAAATAACGAGGGAGATTCAGTAAAAATATTTATGCAACGGAGATATTTCTTTGAAGGTAATGTGGACATAGAAGTGTTAAATGTTGTAGTTCACGTGTTTTACTGTATTTAGTCATCCTGCATTCCACCAAAATTGTAGCCTACTAGGATAAATACACTCAACTCCCCATGTTAATTCGAACTGCATTTCCGAAAGCGTCCTTGCGTAACCGCTGAGGTAACGCATCTCAGAATTGGTTACGCATCCCAGAATTGAAACTTGGGGTCATTAACTTTTTAATTTACATTAATTAGAAAGAATCAGCTTCGGTTTCAGTTATGTGTCCTTCAGACATAAAAATATATTTTCAGAAAAATTACCTGGCACATAATGTCTTTCACTACATCGCCACAGCGCTCGTACTCCTCAAGATCAACAAGGTCCATGAGGTCCCAATACCTCTCCGCGATGGTACTGTCAGCATCTTGATCACAGCATCCGAAATTGTCGTAATGGTTGCAAAACTCTAGGTGGGTTGTGGGTTTGAATGGTGGCTGAAAGTCTAAGCACTGTGGATGCGAAGACGTCTGTCGCACTAAATTGAGTATACTGAGTTTAACAAGAATAATGCCAAAAGTTCTGCTAAGGTGGACCCACCGGCTAAGGTAAGTCTTACATAAACCCACACTCTGGGTTCCATGATATTTCCGCAGACCCATTTTCCTGTGTGGAAATACACACAGGTAGAGAGAGACTAACCACTTGCATATGTACAGATGTATGTGTGAATGAGAATGTGGTGCGCGCGCGCGCGTGTATATAGATATGTTTACGTGTGTGCGTGCGTGTGTGCGTGAGTGAGTGAGCGAGCAGGCTCAGATCGAAAGATACCGAGCAAGCCCCTTTAGATATCAATCAATCAATTAATCAACCAATAATAAAAATGATAAAGCATGTCTAACAAAATGGTCCGGTAAATAGTGTTCCTACATTTACAAATACATTTTTAGAATTTCTTGCACTGCTCCATTCATCCATCAGACTTGAAACCTGACTCTCCATTGGTCTATTTTTCGAAAAAGAATGAGAGAATCAGAGAAGACCTAAAGATATGGGTGCATTTACAATGATGGGACACTATTGACACACATATCATTTTAATAACAACAACAACAACAACAATAATAATGATAATAATAATGATAATAATGATGATGATTATGATTATTGTTATTATTAGTGAGTGAAACTGTTGACAAAAAGACCAGTACAAATTTCCACGTAGCCTAGTTACTTGTCCCCCACCACCAGGTGGCGCATGTAGACAGCATGCGACTTGGTTTGGTGGAGAAGGGCGCAGAAATTTAAAGGGGAAAAAAGCCTGAAATTCAGAAATGGGATTGTATTGGAACAGCCTTGCAAAGTCGAGTTATGGTGTTTATTTTAAAATACGATTCACTATCGACAGTTAGTAGGCTTGTGAAATCTCTTTTCAGTTTTTATTCTTTTCTATGGGCCTATATCAAGTTTTTGCACTCCTCTCTTAAGGGCTTATATTGTTTTTATATTACTGTGTTTTATAATATGTAGCCTACTTATTCTCTGCCTGGAACAGAATCTTCACTGGAAATGTCCTTGCACTGACACTTTTGCACTAAGGTTATAGCACCCTCCTGCACATTCTACACTACGTCCACACCTTAGTACCCTAAATGTCATACATATTAGGATTAAAGCTACTACACTTTAAAACTTAAGTGGATCTACATGCCCACTGAGTTTCACAATGCCAGGTGTTTTTGTATCCCGGGGACAGATGACCAAAATCACCAAAAGGGAAGAAATGAAACTCAAGCAATACCTATATGTCTGCCATGCTAGCTATGCTAGGAGTGGTCATAATGAGTCAACATTCCTCATTTTGATCAGCAGTGGCAGCGACAGTGACAGACACTGTCCAAAAATACATTTATAAGGAATGGAACGATGCAGATAGATGTGAAATGTAAATTCATTGAGTATACTTTCCTGTTTTGACCTAAAAACATTCTCGTGTGTACGAACGAGAGTGTTTAGGATTCAGTGTAAGACAATGTCTCCTCAAGTAGGGCCATCAAGGGATCCTAATTCATTTCTACGTTCTTACAGCAAGCTGGAGATTATCCTAGAGAGAAAGTAAATCTCCTGGTATTTGAATCAGTCTCATGAGGAAGCTTCAGAAACCTTTGCCCTTGCAAAATCTCGTTTGCTAGTTTCTGCAAAATCTTCTTCATTTTGCAAATGATTCACTTATTTTTATCATAGTTGTGCACGATACTATACAGTCTTTCACTAGTTTAAAATCCTTCACTTGCTGGGCGTAATATTCTAAAGAGTGAGAGTGTAAAATGACAACATTACTGAATATAGAGCATTGGAAAGCATTTCAATAGCTGGAGGAAGTCATAAAAATGTTGACAGTTTAATAAGTGGCTCGGCGGCTGTGATGCTGGCACCAAATATCATACCAGCATCATTAAAAAGATAGTAAAACAACAGTGCACAATTGCAAAACTAGATGTTTGATTTTAATAGTGTGACGGGTTGTGTTTGTCTGTAGGTTGCTCTATGTGTGGTGCAGAAGGGATTGTACAAATAAACAGTGCTTACTCCTATTCCAGATCTCTGTTTATTCTGGTACATAAATCAGCAATATGCAAACATTAGTGCTTCAAATCTTCAACAAAGAAGCATTTTTCTCCCTTTTCACAAAAGACAAATATAAAATATACTTTTACTTTAAAAGGCATTGAGAACATTGTCGGTGTACAGAGAATTTTTGAGAACAAGTGTTTTCAACGCTTGAGTTCATTTATAGGGGTTCATAATACTACAACTGACATTGATGTCGAGCCCTCTTAGTGTTTCAAAAATAGTGATTTGGATGCGTCTGGCCAAGTAGTACTGGCGTGCTCATTGAAAGCCATTTGCCAGTAAACACACACACACAAAAAAAAACAAACACCAATGTATTTTTTCTTTCAGATGCAAGTTTGAGTCATGCTAACGCAGGGAAACAGCCTGCATAGATTTATTGCTATCGCTTTAACAGCCCTTTGATCTGCTGTATCTTCAGCGTCATGCCCTACAGCAAATTATCTAAAGTAATCTAAACTGCAGGAGAAACTATGACATGCTGACATTCGCTTAGGGCTGCGCTGGGTCACAAGATGAAAGGTGTCCTTAAACTAGTAAATAAGTATAAAATCTGTGACCTCCCTGACCTTGTTGACAAAATATCCAAAATGCTTTTTCAAAATGTTTTTCGCAAAAGTTTTCAATTTAGACATTTAGACATGTTAGCTCGCATCATATTGACCTTTTTTCATTCAAATTCATGTTGCTATGTCAGCGTTTTACAGCACCATGACAATAATTTACTACAAATGAGCTGCTTGGATTATCTGTAACAATGCACCAATGCTCAAAACACTGGGTCTTGGACAATGAACAACTACTTACTTGTGAGCTAATTGGATAATTTACAGCAATAATTTATGAATTTGATCCAATAGAGCAAAACCAGTGTCAACGATATTATGTGATTCATACAGAATCTATACTTTATTTTACTTTACTTACATTTTACTTTACATTAAAAATAAACTTTTTAGTACAATATCTATATGGGGATAAAGATACACTGATACAGTAATTTCTGAGAATTCTGAATCCTTCAATAATATCTCCTATGTGGAATTTTGAGTAATGTTTTGAAATAGTGTTTGTCATTTTACTGTCTGTAGAGGAGTGTGTATGCACGGTCAGTTTGGAAAACAGATTAACTAATCGTAAAAGATATTCTTTTGGCAAGAGGGTGGAAAGAGAATAATGAGGTCTTGACAAATAATGTGGTGATATGACCACTTTACTTTCACGGTATTTCCCTTTGTGCTGCTGCTTGCCATAATTACCAGTAATCTATCACTGCACAGTGTATTTATTTATTATTGCTGTGTCTTAACAGACAATATGTCTATGCATTTACTGGTAAAGGTTGATTGGTTGCATTGATCTGTACCATGACATAGCTGTATAGTTCGAGAGAATGTGTCCATATTTTTATATGGTGCCCAGCACCAGGAGACCTTTGTGTAAATCTCCCCTGTAATCTTTTTATTGCAAGTCTTAAATGCCATGGTCCAATTCAAATGGAAAATGAAACGACCAAGGTACTGTAGCCAATGCAGTGACACATTTACAAGGATGAAAACCCTCTCAATATTCCCTGTACAAGAATTCTGTACACACATTGTGCAGAGTGCCTGCATCTGAGTTTTTTTTTTAAATCAGAACCAGATTATTTCTTATTTGTTATGTTAACAACAAACAATGCAGCCAACTTATATTTATTCAACACCAGTATTTATGGATGTAAAACAGAGTGTAACAACCACCTGAAACAGTCAATACTGAGCTTGATTAAGTTTGATGGCATGCTGAAAGAAAATGCTCTGGTGTCTAGTATGGTTTTTGGGAAAATTCTATTGCACCTACAAGTAGAGAAAAGTGAAGACGTGGATTGATTTTCCCCAGTCCATTTCCTGGTTCCTGAACTGTCTCTCTCTTGAATGGAGTATCTTGATAATGCTGAGGAATTGGGTATCTTGAGTACCCTGATGACCAGTCCTGGACTGGTGTGAAGGCAATGCAGCTCAAATGACTTTTTCATTTGTGCAATCATGACCTGCTTGCCCGACAAAGAAAACTGCAGGGTGTTCTTCTTGGGCGTATCACAGACGCCAACGTCAAGACAGAGAATTTAAGTGCAAGTTTCTTCTTAAAGATTGAAATGTTGGTGGAGTGTCCAGTGTTTTCATATTGTTGCCCAAAGTCAGAGTCAGCTTATTCAGCTTGCAGAAATGTACTGACATTAGAAACACACAGGTGCACTTAGTATAGCCAAAGATTATTTAGAACCATGGTAGCTATATTCAGAGCTGGCTTGTTCCTGGTGTATACCATCACATTGCAGTTAGTGCAGTCAGATGTAGCCTATCTTCAAAAGCTCCACTTGATGCAATGATACTTTTTAAAAAATGTATGCAGTGTACACAATTCTTCTTAAAAATCATGTACCAGTATCTTACGATCCATGTACTACCTGTATTCTTACGTCACTTTGAAGTAGGCCATTGTATTTTTGGTTCTGTGTGCACCCCGGTGTTACTTAACAGTATTGCAGTGTTTTTCCTTCACTCTGGCTCTGTGCATGCTGGATGCTTTTAGGTGAAAACTTTACATGAACGAGTTTGAATGAGCAGTTTGTTGAAATTTATCATGACCAAATGCATGATGAAACAAGCTTAAAAGAAAAGTTTTTAAAACACTGCAGAACCACAGAAGTTCAACAAAGATGATTGTATGCACATTGTCAGCCTAGTTGGCTTCTACAACAGCTGTTACTGGTCCAAGGCTTAAAATAATATCTGGAAAATGAACAAGAGACCGTGACTAAAAACAACTTCATATTCAATGATTAGGCTAGACTACAATTGGCATCTTATAAAAGTTTTTAATTCCCCCACCCATATTCCAACTTCAACATTCTAAACAACCCATAATATTAAAATTATGTAAAATTAGTTTAAATGAGACCTTTAGTTTGAATTACCATGGCCATGAATTGATGCAGAGTCAATTGAAAGGTTTAGCAGTAAAGTCAGAGCAGAGACATCACTTCATGTGAGAAGACCCCTTGTTTAATGTCATCCAGATATATGCCCCCCGCCCTCCAGGTGTCAGTATAGTGTTAACTTTACAATTCCAGGCAGTTTTTTTACTAACAGAAGAAACATCGTTTCCGTAAGCTCAAGTGTACGGAAACTAGCAAGTGTTTGTTTTGGTTATTTGAAAACGAACTTAATTCTTTAATCTTTGCGCTATTGTTATGGAGGAAAGACTGATTTACGCGGTGTCCGTGTATCCTGAGCTATACAATTCTACTCTAAGTTCTTACAAAGATTTTAGCAAGAAAGCTGAGGCATGGAGGTCTGTAAGTCTGCAAACCGAGCTGCCAGGTAAGTGGCTCTGTTCAAACCGTTGTTAGCTTCTAACGTAACCAACCACAGCAGTTTTAGATTCGCTTAATGTTTGTTGGATGTTGTTAAAAAAAAGACTTTAAAATAACAATTATCTTCTGGGGGCACTTCAAGGGTTCTTGTGATGTAATGTTTATATGGGCTAGTTGTAGCTCACCATAGATATAGCGCCTAGCTCCAACGTCAGGCTAATGTACTGCATTTCGTTACCGGTATTTATACATGAGTAATGGCAATAAAGTTGAATCTAATCTAAAATCTAATGTTAAGGCAATATGTTTATTTTCTTGAAATGTCTTGTCAGCTCTCATGCTACCAAGCCATGTTTTCGCAGCCCCTACATTTTTGTGTATTGTGCCTGTCAAGTTTTATTCAGCCCTGTAGGTTAATTTTCCTGTTGGCGTTTTTCTTATTCCCCGTTCTGTTGCCACAGAGGAAGACTGTCGGAGAAAATGGAAAAGCTTGAGAGACCAGTTCATCAAAGAGCAGAGACGGCACGCTATGGGCAATAGCAGTCGGAAATGGAAATACACTGACCAGATGGCTTTCCTCACTCCATTCATACAGTCCCGCTCCTCAATGTCTAACTTCTCTGTTGTGGAACCTGACGACGACAGAGATGACGATAAAGAGATGAATAACAACACCGGCCATGTCAGTCAAAAGATGAGGGGGGACCTGCGGGATGCTGAGACACCCCCTAACTTTCCAGTTAGCAGTGCCCTGTGGTGTGGTCAGAAGAGGTGGGAACTGAATGGACAAGAGGGCAATGAGGATGAAATGTTTCTCCTGAGCCTCCTTCCCCACCTGAAGAAACTACCCTATGAGAAGAAATGTGCAGTCAAATTGAAGTTCCACCAGCTTCTTTATGAGGCAGAATTTCAGTAGCACGAGAGCCCGACATTATCTTTTGTATCAGAAGTCAATTTTTTTAACAACTGTTTAAAGACTGCTGGGGTATTTGTTCCAAGATGCTGTGTATGGAAATGCTTGGCACATTGGAAGAGGGGCATAACGAATGGCATTGTCCATCCACATCTACAATGCAAGTGCAGTGGCCTAGTTTCAGCTTCAGATATTATGTTGATGGCCCATTGTTTTTGTCCTTGTTTGAAAGTGTTATACCCAACTGTTACTGTGTTCATGAACCTTAAAACTTAAAGCATGATTATCTTCACATTCTTTTTGTAGAACAAACCTCTTATACTGTGAGGTATGCAGAATGTTGTTAATGACATTGTGTGAGTGGCTGTCTACATTTGAGTTTTTGTTTGTTTAAATACATTTCTGGCATTCAGGTGTTTTTCATCTGAAAATTTTCAAAAACCATTGAAGAAATTTTTTTTAACATTGCATTGAGCAATTGCACAACTAATAGCATTTTTTTTTTTTTTACATTATTGATGTTGAAAATAAATGATGGTGTGAATGACATTTTATAGCCAGACCCACTTCTTTGCTTCGATTAGACCCAGCTGTACCACATTAGAAGAGACAATTTTTGCTGCTTTGTGGTCTTTTTCAGTTAAGCATGCAGTTAAAGGAGAAATTAGGACAGATTCACCAAGTACTGTCTGTAGGACAACAAACAAGAAAATTTGGTACAACTTAGGCAGAGCAAATCGGCAGCTAATGTTCACTGAATGGGGCACAGGAAACTGAAACTGTAAGTGAGTTTCTGTGCCCCATTCAGTTAGTGTTAGCTGCCCATTCACTATTCAGTCTCTATTGTATCATATCTTCTCGCTCTTTTTCCTACTGGCAGCATTCGGTGATTCAAATATTGATTGATTCACATTGGATTTCTCCTTTAATGACTTTTTGCTGGCTTTCTCAACCTCCCTTTCAGTGTACTTTAAGAAAAGTATTTTTTCCACCTGAAGTCTAGATTAATTTTAAACTGTTTGAAAGGAGAATGTAGAAGAATTGCTGTCCATGACACGCTTAAATGTAATAAAGTTATGTATTACCCAGATCTAAAGGTAATTTTTCATTGACGGGATATTGCCTATATTGAATGCAAGTTAATGGCTGATTAAACAGCAAGTCAATAAAATGAATCCATAGCCGGCAACAAGCCAAGATTTGAACTTGAGGTTTTATTGCTAATTTCTCTTTGACATACACCTGTTTACCTTCCATTGTGCACTTTTGTGATATTGCAAGAAAGAGAACAGTCTTGTGTGTAAAATCAATACATTTGTGATGCAATTCATGTAATTACTGCATTAGTAATGTAACAATTAAAAGTCTGTTCATAGTCAGTAGTGGGGCATCAGCTTTCATCAGTTCCATCTTCTACCAGAGGAATTTCTGGAAAAAGGAAAACTGGTAAGAACAAACACCACAGGATGTTGGTAGACGATATAAAAATGGTCAAACATGATAATTTTTTTTAGAAATGTCTTAATTTCTTCAAAGTATGCATGTATATCAAATATATTTTCAATAATGCTAATGTTACAAAAAACGTTCTGGAATATTGATTTTAGAATGTAGCCATCAAGAGGAGTGCATTTTTTTTTAGAAAAGCACATGTGAATCAGTTTGGCTTTATGTTAATGTTACAAGCTGTTTTCTATGTGACAGAGGTTTGCGGCAAAATCCATATTTGTTATTGGCTGTGAGATGGGCAGATTACAGAGCAGGCCTACTTACCATCAGCAATGTCAACACTGGGGCTAGTGGAGGCTGTCTCCTCTATGGAGGAGACCACATTGGTTCTCTCTGAGTGGTTATTCATTCCACCTGCATTCGAGGATGAGGCCTGAGTGCTCTGAACACATTCAGAGTTGTCTGAGAAGCTCTCGTAGGTCTCACATTCACTGGTGTCTAGAGGAGCTCGGCTGGGAGTCTCGCTGTGTCCAGGGTACTCGGGAGGCTGGGGCTCTTCTTCCTGCATTATGTCCCCCAGACTGACAGGGGGAGCAATTCTCTGGGGCGGAGGTGGGGCTGCACTGCCCACTGCTTCCTCATAGGTGGGGAGTAGCACTGGGACTCCATCCACTACCACAATGTTTTGGTCTCGAGGCTCCTGGTCCTGATCTCTGTTCAAACAGGAACTTATGTGTTTACTGACTCTGAGGTTGAAAATGCATAAATAAAAACAATGCATGAAGGAAGAAGCAGTCTTCTCTTACCGTAAACTCCACTGGGGCTTACACTGAAACTGTGTCACCTTTAGTATCATGACCAGAAGCAAAGCCAGCAGAACACCAGAGGCAGTGAACGCCCCCACTCTCCACTTAGTCAAGAGGCTGTCCTGAAAGCCAGGCCAAGTGGTTTCTACAAAGAAAGAGAGAATAAAAGAACATCTGTTGTAGGCCTACTCTCTGAAACAGGTTAAAATTGTATATTGTAATGTCCTGTATACATGAAATATTAAGTACTATTTAATTAATAATACATAGGGTACTATTCATTAGTTATAAATTAAAGGTCATGCAAAGTGATTTGTTAACACCTATTTTTTTCAATTCGTCAAATTTCTTTTCTCATGATTCACAAGCTCCCAGTTGTCTGATAACACTGTAAAAAAAGGTACTCCACTGCCCTGGCTCTGTGAACTGGAAACTGGAAACACATTAAAGGAAGGACATCCTGTTGCTCAAACAAAAACAAAACTCTAGGGATTGTTTTTCAAAGAGGATGGTGCAGAGTGATCAGCTATGTCTCTCTTGTGCTCTGTCAGTTCTTTGGCATAAAAACACGCCATTATTCAGCCTTGGATACCCCACCTCTGCCAGAAATCATAAGTCACTTATTTGTTGTTGCTTTTTCCCACAGAAGTGTACAGTATGTCACCTACCTGTTTTGATGCAGTGGATGTGCAGCTGAGGAAACCACTCCCCATACTGACATGTGATGTACTTGTAATCATTTGCCAGGGAGTAGCCAGGATCACAGTAGAACTCCACCACTGTCCCGTGGATATAGCGATCACAAGGTTGTGGGTGACACATGTAATCACCATGCTCTAACATAGGGGGTAGGGGACACACTGCCACAGGAGACGAGAAAAGAACACATTTATAAAGTGCAAATCCATGAAGCAAATATTATTATTTTATTATATTATTATGTTTAGGATTGCCAGCCTAACCCTGCACATTTTATAGGCTGGACTTTGCTGTATTTTGAGTACTGGTAATGGTAAAGACCTATTATTACCTAGCCAACTTTAAATCAGTTGTGAATCTGTAATCAAAGATCCCTTTTTACATATTGCTCATCAACACCGGGGTATTACTTGCAAAGAGTAAGCTTTATGAGACACCTTAAATTTGTTGACTTCAGTGTGTTGTTTCATGTTGACTCTATTTAAACACACACACACACACACACACACTTACCCTCTACATCAAGGCACCGGGGTGGTGTACTGGACCAGATGAGGTTATACATGCATTCCATCAACTCTGCACCTTCTAGTTTGTAACCAGGGAAACAGTGGTACTGGACCACAGTCCCGACAGGAACAGAGAACTGTGTTTCTGACAGGTTCATGTAGCTATGTGGATTGATCAGAGGACGCAAGCAGCCTGTGGGGATGATAGCTGGTTAAGAAAACAATGCAATGGAAAATCCTTTGGCTAGTGGGACATCCCAAATGCTAAATATTTAGAATGTACAAATAGGTTCTTAAAAGTCCAGTCAGGAATGTCAAGATGTTTATCAACACAAAAGTTTTTTTTTGTGCTGTCAAAAAAAAATAATAAAAGGCTGCCGTTTTTATGATGCTCTGGCTCTGAGAACTGATGACAAAAACAAAGAAGGAGCAGCCTGTCCCCTAAGCAATAGCAAAACACTGCAGGAAGTTTCTCAAAACCTGAAAGGTGGGATGAGGCAGCCAGACTAGCGCTGCAGTAGTACCTCATGCTCAATATTGTATTTCTCTTCAGTCTGAAGGCTTCGGATTCTCCAACTAGGTATTCTTGCAACCAATCAGCAAACAGAAATTGATTTCAAAACCAATAGTTTAAAGTTTAAAAAGTCCACCCTTTGCAATTAAAAAAATGCCTCTCAAGAGAGCACAAGACTCTTTGCACAAAGAGGAAGAGTGATCAATCAGGCTACGGATGAGGTACGTATCTCTGGTAAGTTTTGTTTGGTTCCTGTTTGAAATATAACGTAAATTGTTGGACAAAAGCATCTTCTAAAAAATGTAAACACAAACATTAATAAATCATCCATTATCACTGACTGCAACTTTTATAGATCAAATGGATTTTCCTTGGAAATAGAACCACCTTGACAAGTGGGTTGATTATCCCAGGTGCCATCATCCTGACAAACAGACACCATGTTGTCCACATCAGGGTAGCGAATCTGAAACCCCTCATGACAGCTAACACTGAGAATATCTCCAGGCCTGTAGGTGTGGTTGGATACATCTGCATCTTCAATATAGGGAGGAAGACAATCTGTGGAACAAAAACATGTTTCAAGTCAGGAACCAACACAGGCCTAAATAGCTAACTTAATTAAAATCACATTTGTATAGAGTGTAGAGACAGAGGATCAAATGATATTTATGACCTTCTTGTAGACACACTGGCCTGTTATTCGGTCTCCAGCCAACTGATCCATTTTGAAATCTGGTGCAAACAATCTTTGCTGGTCCCTTGAGTCGGAATCCTTCCATACAGCGGTATCTGGCCACTGCATTGACAAAGAACACACCTGAACTTGGTGTCCGGCTGCCATGTTCAAGAAAGCCAGGGTCCACACAGAATTGTTTCCCTAGAGAGTACACAAAACATACACTTCAGGTAACATGTTTTAACATTAACATGTTTTCATAATCTTAAACTGTGATGAAGATAAACATCTCTGTTTTTGACTCAAAATCCTAGTACTACACTAACACTGGGAAAAGCTTTTCAACCGTGGTTGATGCAGGCCCATTTTCTGACACACCTTTTTTCTCTTGTGCCTTAATTATTGCAATTCCTTCTTTTCTCCATTAAATGGACAAATATTCACATGACTGTGTGGCTGCCCAATGTGTTAAAAACTAAAGGTGACACACCTGGTGACTTAGTACTCTGGGTCCTCCCATTCATATTACTTTTACAGTTTGCTATTTGGTATCATCTGTTTGATCATTTTCTTTTTTACTTTACGGTTTATTATTTGGTATCAGTCATATGTTTTCTTTGTGTGTTTACATTTTATGGATGCATTTATGTACATTTAATTGTGGTCTTCCTTTGTGTGATCAAGGTGAGAATTGTAAGGGCAGCTTCGCAGTGTGACATGTTAAGAAAGGCTACATCACTCACTCACATGCTCTCATGCATGTATGCACGCCCACACACACACACACACCTTGAATCTTGAAGCATGTGTTTTTTCTTGTACAGTGTGGCACAGCACTCCACACTGTCCAAAAGTCAGATCATCACTGTCAGATGTCTGTCATGTGTTGTCAGGTGACTAGCAATCCCACAAAGTTATCACACACTGAACAAAGCCTTTTCCCCCTGTAAAATGTACAGAATCTGCTACACAGGGCTTGAAGTGGTTAAATATTAAAAATATAACAGTATTTTCTAACACCTGAGCTCTTGGTCCTTAGGCATTAATTAATAGGGCATAGACTTCAAAGTGAGCTCTCGTTAACAGGGATTATAAATGGCAGCTTCACCTCTGTAAAACATTGATGAAGTAGGACCTATTTTTGCTGGTTCTTCAGATTTAGATAGCCATGTCTCTTTGAAATTTCTTTCATCTAATATGCCACTAACATTCATTATAAGATTTCAGCAATATACTGACCTAGTTATTTTTAGGCAATACAAAAATCTACTAATGCTAGTCAGTGTATTTGGATTCTCTGTCTCAATTAATTTGCTCATTGTTACAATTAGGGTTATTTTACATAAAGAACACTTAACACTGTTACTTTTATTATTAGGTGTGAACATCAGTGTCTTACACTGCTAAAGCTTTGTTGCAGACCATTGGAAGAGCCAGACCTTCTAGCACTCCAAACAACCTGCCCTAGGCAACAGCAGTGTTTTGATTTGCTGGGATTGAGATAATCAGATCCTTTGTGTTAAAGGTATTATAGTCCCAGAAAAAAATCACAAAATGGTATAGACTGCTGCATGCATATTCTGTATATTATAGCCGAGAACCCCATCATTGTCTTCAGCGGGTAACCTGCCTAACCTATACCCTGTAACAACACAGCCAAAGAGCCTTACCTATGGTAACATCTGAAGCTGTCAACACTTCATGTAGAAGAACGGCCGCTGCCAAACAAAACTGTATTCGCAGAAGGTTGCATCGAAATAAAAATGATTCTTTAAACATAATGACATGGTGATACATGTCTCACCATGTATGGAATCCGCCTAAATTCAAGTTAAAACATAACGAAGGCGGTGATATCTGGCAGAAGAGCTAGGAATTCCGTAAGCGTGGAGCTCCCATGAATGCGTCGGAGTGATCCTCAACATATTTACAGCTATGCTTTCACTGTAATTCAGGTTAGAACGCGGAACATCGACAAGACCTTTAGAACCAATATACGGGAAGCAATGATATAATTTCATACTCTATCGGCCGAAGGAAAATGCGTCATCCCACAATACTGCATCCGTGCTCCACCCCTCACCATAGCAAGGTTGAACCACTAGAATCAACGACTAGTAGGCTGCAGAAATATGCATATAGCGGATTGCATAGTCCCCACGATTTATCTAGCACATATGGTGACTGAAGATTGTAGGTTAGCTCGGTTACATTGTCTCATTATAGTTTAACAAATGCGCCCATAGACGCGCGCACACACACACGCAGACGCTCCTCTGGCAGTGGACTGGGTGCTACTATAGGGGAACATTACTGTGCGCAGTGTCACTGCATGTAAATGATAGTTTTCATCTAAATTTACAGGGCCTATGACCGTTTTGCAGTGAATAAATGGAATGCCATATGCAATTGAGAACTTGACAAGTCATATGATCTTTCTTTTTTCGACTTTTTTAAAAACTTAGATCAGTTTTGGTCAGTGTATGTGTGAGAGAGAATGAGAGATGTAGCCTACCTCTGTACATGTGTGTGTGAGACAAAAGTGTGGGTCTGCATGCATGAGTGTGTGCATGTGCACATGTTCAGTTGGCGCATGTGTGTCTGTGTCTGGGTGAGCATGATGTTGGGGGTGGAGATTCTACATTGTGGTGGGCCATACAGGTCAAGGCTGACTCCTCTCCTCTCTAAATTCTTTAATCTGAAAGTTGAGATACTTGTGTGATTCTCCTACCTCCTCTTCAAGTGTGTGTGTGACTGGCAGGGATGTTGCAAAATGAGTATCTGGGGACAGGAGGATGTGAACATAACCAACGAAAGCATAACTGATGGCTTTTCTTGGGTGTGCCAAACACACCCTAAACAAAAGGTGGAACAAGTCAGAGTCTTTAAATATCTGGGCACAAAGATTGACCACCACCTGTAATTCACACAGCATGCTGATGGAGTGTGTAAAAAGGCATTAGTGCCTGTATCTACTGAGGAGGCTGAAAGGTTTTAATGTCAGGAAGGACATTTTAACAACAGTATACATGTCACTTATTGAGTCAGTGTACACCTTTAAAATCACATCCTGTCTGAGAGAAGCATTAATTTTTTTTTTGAAAATCATCAAGCAGGCAACCAAAATGACTAGCACGTCTCACAATGAACTGTTGGATCTACACAGCCAAGCAGTGGAAAGGAAAGCAAAGTACAGTTTTTTTTTTCTTCAAAAAATAAAATAAAATAATGCCGATGCCTTATTAGGGCTGCAGTATGTAACAGATGATTTTCAAACACCATATTTTATTGACCTTCACATGCTTACAAGTGTGTAATTATCCTTCAAAAGCCGATCACACTTTACTTGAGGGTGTCGACATAAGAGTGACATGAGCCTGTCATAAACATGGCATGACATGTATTGGCACTTTTTTATGTTCATAACTGTTGTCATTAAGCGTCAATCGGCTTTTGTAATGTAAAGTTTTGGGATGCAGACATCACAAAAACTGAATGACAGTTAATGGCACTTGTGCTAACTTAATGACAAAAATGTTAACATTTTGAAGTGTCATTACATGTTCATGACACGTCATGTCATTTTTATGACAGGATCATGTCACACTTATGTCGACAACCTCAAGTAAAGTGTTATCCAGTGTTCCAATGTACACCACCTAGTGTGTATATATATATATATATATATATAAGAAATAAAACTGAAGTTAAATAAACATTGAAAATAAGATACAATTAGCGGTAGGCTGTGTGGTGCGCACAGACCCTCAATATGTCCAGATACTTTCAGCAAAGTTGCTGACAAGGTTCCTCAGCTGTAACTTTTTGTGTGTTTGTGCAGTCCTCAACACACGTTGAATTGATGCTGGGCTTTTCCTTTTTTTTTTTCCAGTAACGTACAAAAAACACAACTGCAACAATGCCCACCAAGATGAAAGCCATGACACCAATGACCTTGCCTGGAGCCACTGCTGCAACATGCCCCATGGTGTAATTCAGAGATGGCCCCAAGAAGTCACTATCAGTTGTCTGCTCAGTACTCTTCTCAGGCTTGATTTCAATACATCTATCCTCGCCCACAAGTGTGAAACCCTCTCTGCATGAACATTCGTAATCACCAAGTGAGTTAAAACAATAATGATCACAGCTGTTTTGCTCACATTCGTTGACATCCACACAGTAATGGACTTCATTTACTTTATCCAATATGTAACCCACCGGGCATTCGCAACCGGATCCTGAGCGCTCACACTGAGCCTGACAACGCTCTGAACAGTCAAGTTCACATCGCCATGGTTCTTTATTGTTGATTACATATCCCGTTGAACAAGAACACTTAAAAGATTCATCGTCGAGAAAATTGCAGGAATGTTCACACATGCCTGATAAACAGCCGTAAGGGTCATGTAAAACTTTGCTGTATCCCGGGTCCTCGAAACTAGAGCACTCGTGTTCCGGGACATTTTCGCACAAAAACCCATCGCTTTGCTTCACACATGATTTCTCAGTCCATTTTAGATCAACAGCGATGGATACACATACTGGTGAGCACAAAACCTCATTGCTTTTCCAATTAGTAAACGTCGTGCTTTGCAAGCCAGTAGTCCATATGTATCCTTTCAATGGCGTATCATTTGTGCACTGTCCATCGGGAAGACGCAGACCTATCCAGTAATCCCCAGGCATGTCTATGAGCAAGTCTCCAACACCATCACTCATGGCTTTCGATGTCACGGTCATTAACTGACCTCTCACCTTCTCGCAGAGTTGCTTAGATGTCTGGAAATTCGAAGAGAACTTAAAGACAGCTTTGCAGACATTATTGTTACAAGAACACTTTGGTGTTACGGCATTACTCGAAAAAAACAACGCAGTGAAAAGGCTTATTCCAACAGAAAACCGTAATAATCCCATTATTTTTGGCGACTAAACACTTGTCTCCTTGATCTCCACGTATTTCAGCCCACCTCAACTCGTCACTATAACCGTCAACCACACTGGTAGGGTTGCGTTTTAATCATTCCTGGCACATCCCGAGATAGGAACTGTTGAGGAAGGAAATTAGTTTGAAGTCGTTTGAACAGATGTGAACAGGAAAATATGAGGAGGGTAGCCAATTGCTGCGAACGTATCTAAATGCTCTGTAGTTGTTCTGTTCTGTATGAATAATACAAGTAATTTGATCAAAATGTTCCACTGAAATAGCCGCGTAATTATTATTTTCAATGTATTTATAACCGAATATAACTTGGAGTCATAACTAATTTATCACGCAATGAAAATACTCACTCCCAACCGACGAACAAAATAATCATATTGTTCTTTGCAACTTTGCAAAACTTTTGTCTGTTAGATGTCTAGGTATTTCAGTCCACCACAACTCTACCTAGCTTCAAAACCAGGCTGCAAATGGGTGCATATGAAGTCCTGCATAGCCATCAGAATTTCAGCTAAATACACTGTAAAATCTGCAGGTTCAATCAATTGCATAGTCTCTTTATCCTTTACCAAAGGCGTCCGTACGAAACGCGTCCATCCGCACACAAACACGCACACAAAGACACACTTGGGCGGCGGGGGTGGGGTCGTAGTGTGTGAGTATTGCTCATAGTACAGGAATGTCATCAGGGCTCAGGGTGGGCATAGAGCTGCTTCCTGTGTTCTGTGAAGTGGAGATTCTACACAGTGTCACACATGGATTAAAGTTCTCCGTCACCACGACAGAATTCCATCATTTACCTCTCTTCAGAAATGATGTATTAAACTGAATGAACTGTCGCTATTATTTTGATACATATGTTAGGGGAAGTAATGAGGTGGACTGCAATCACTGCTTGATCGCAGTGCAGATCCACTTTAGTTTTACCCTTAGGTGGGCAAGATGAATCTTTGAGAAGCCCCCCTTAGCCATGCCCTGAACGCAGGGTATTTAAATAACTGTGCTCATCTTAGTAAGGAACAACAGAGATTTTCGCGGGGGACTAGCATACAAAATAAGGCTTTTTATAACATTAACTTTGTGGTAAAATGTAACTTGTCAAATGAATCGCAACATGGCCAGTTAGGTTATGTAGCCTATGCGATGCAGTGCGAGTTTACTTTCACTTTTCCGGATAAAATTGAGAGTCTCCTGGTTGATGGCCGATGGGCTACGATTACGGATGTGCACGTGTCCTTACCTCCACATGTAGGCTGTAAGTAGCATAGCGATTTCCAAATAATCTACTGTTTCACTTGACTGAACTGCCAGGAGTCAAACTACCTCTTTGCTCTTAGAAGTGTACGTGTAGCTTGCCGCCACTGCAGTTAAATGCAATGGCTGCAAGCTAAAGTGCTAAAGATCGTTGAATATTGTCAGTTGAGACAAATTGAGACAAATTGCTGGTGGGCGGAGATACTGCGGTTGCAGCGAGCCTGCCTAGGCTGCAAAGTAATGTGGCCACATTTATAACGTCAAAGTAATAAGCGCTTTTGTGCCACTGAAAAGGCTACACACCAGTTTCCAACCCCGGGAAACATAGCCATTCGCTTGGTAATAAAACCAGGCCCTCGTCATACCTCGTTTCGTTTTGTGCAGTGGGTCTGGACATTCGGTTATGACATTCGATTGCTTGCTTGAGGTGTTTAAGTTTAAAATAATTGGAAGAGCCCCTGACTGATAACTTGCCTTGACTGATAGCATTCTAGCTCTGTATTCACAACGCCTCCATCTGTTTGCTGATTGTACAGGTTAAAATGCCACCTGAGACAATGAGCTGACTAACACTGTAGAGCGATGGTACATTTACATTTACATTTAGGCATTTAGCAGACGCTTTTATCCAAAGCGACTTACAAAAGAGGATAACATTCAAGCTACAACACAATGAACTAACAAGGAGTGCATATTGCTAACATAGAATCTGTTGTGTAACACAATGTAGAGAAATTAAATTATTAAGTGCATTCCCAAAGTTTACGCCAGGAGGTATTCTTGGAAGAGCTTAGTCTTCACGAGTTTCTTGAAGGTGGAGAGGGTATCAGTTGATCTGGTAGCGCTTGGGAGGTAAGCAGAAGTGCTAGGAAGGCAAGCCCAGGCGAGCCTTAGAAACAAAAAACTATGCATGGTGAACTCAGCAGTGTTAAAGAAACGTTATAAAAAACATTTTACGCAGATTGTGGGTACCTCTGTTGATTTCCACTGCGCTTGCGAAATCCCCATTGAGGTGATTGCCAAACTCGTTTCTATTCTCATTTACAAATTCATTTTATTTTCTCAAATAGCTATGGTTACGTATTTAAATCTTCGTGACAATATTAACAAGCATGTAACAACATGGATGGGTATTGGGTATTGCATTCTATCCTTGCATTCTGCCCTTTAACATTGGCGCAAGCTCAAGTCTTGCTCTGAAATCTCATGTGAGTTGATTGTTGCAGGAAGAGGAGCGTAACACATTCTCAAGGGAAGTAGGCTATCACAGCTAACTACAATCAAGTATTTCCAATGGGAGAGGGTCAGAGCACAAATGAGAGAGGATCAACAGTTGGAAGAGGGAGGCGGGAGGAGAAAGGGGGAGGGGGTGATACAAGGCCAGAGAGTTTGGGAAACTGGAGACCACAGAGTAAGTGTATATGAGGATCATGTCATTTACAAGATCATGTGATCATGTAAATGTAGTTACAGTGTCGCGTTTTGGCTAAGATACGCCAGTAGGTGTAGGCTACATTACCTCCACATTGTCTGCAAGTAGTGATGGCAAGACGAAGCTTCATGAACTGTTGAAGCCTTACAGCCAAATGTGTTGAAATAAAAATTATTTCTTGAGGCTTTATGTGCACGCTAGTGACACTTACAGGTCAATAAAAATACAATATAGAGAAGACCGCCACCAAAACAGTTACCAAATATGCTGCAAATGCTTCATACATTTATTTATATGCAAATACATATTTTGAGAAAAATGCACTTCTTCCAAATTGATGTATTGTGATATTTCTGACAAATCTTCAAGGAAGGAAATGACTATGCATCAGGTCAGATTTGATCACAGTTCACTCAGTTCACTCATTATGCAACAGCACTCAGGCTGATACAGGCTGAAAACCAACAGCACTTATTTATCTCATTTTAAATAATGCAAATGAGAGTTAGCATACAGCCACATAAATCTGAAAAAATAAAATCACGTATTGTAATAACCATTCTTCAGCTAAAAGGGAAGTGGTTTCCGGGCAACACTAAACGCTACTACAGTTAGTGAGATGGGCAATGGGCTAATTTTTTTTAACTAAAGTTCGATTGGGACATTATTGAGATTAGGAAGAGCATCCCACATAAATAAGAGTTATAAACACACTTTTGGAAAACTCTACCAATGAATCACAGGGCACAATCCCATGGGTCATGTCTATTATTCAAGCAAAGAAAAAAAGACAAACAAAAAATACAGTTTTGAAAACAAAAATGTAGGGTTTGAAGGCAAAAAAGTTTTTAAATGTTTAAGCCTAACAAATTCGATTGTGTTCTCATTTTCTTTCAAATCTGAAAGCTTTGCTTGCAGGCTGAAATGTTTTAGCATTTAAAGCATTATATTTGCGGGTCCAAAAGGTTTGCACATCTAACTCTTTTGCGAATCAAAAAGTTTTGCTTGCAACTTAGGCAAACAACTGGGTCAAAATTGTTTGTGAGTCAAAAAATTTTGAACATCAAAATCTTTTGCAATTCAAAAAGTTTTGGTTGCAAATTTCTCTGAACATTATGTGCAGGAGCAGAAGGGGTTGAATTATATTGGTGGCTTGCTTAGGATTTACATTATGCCAAGGCCCATCCTACTCTGACTCTGAAATGGCCGACAACAACAAATATAATAATCATAAAGTTGCAAGCAAACATGGACCTGCAAACATAACGTTTTAAATAATAAAACATTTCAGCCTGCAAGCAGTTGATTTTGATTTTCACAGTTGATTTTGTTGGGCTTAAAAAATTTGAAACCTTGATTTTTGGTTTCAACCCTTATTTTTTGCTGTCAAAGCAGTATTTTTTGCTTTCATAACAGTAGTTTTGGCTGGGCTTTTTTTGTTTGCTTGAATAATAAAGACACAAAATTATCTCCATACAGTGCAATACTGCAACAACCCACAAAACCTTTGAATCAGATTCTGAAGCAGTCACACGGGTAAACGAATCTTCGGATGTCACTCACACAAACCGAGGCCTTGTTTGGCATTGGTCACGTGTTTTTTTTGGTAACGATACAAGCCTCGAACTCCTCGAAATGCTGGAACGCCCCTTTTTGCATGACACAAGCTTCGAAGCCTGCGCTTCAACTATAATTCACTATCTTCTTTTCTTTCTTTCACTGTCTTTTCGCTCTTGGAACTGTGTTTCTCTTCAGATGCCAGCCCTTGTCTATTGACTGCCTGAAGTCATCCTCATCAAAATGTTCACTGTAAATGTTGTAGTCTTTGATGCACAGTGTAACCAAAGACTTGTCCAGATCAAGCCAAAACACTAACGGTAATAACCACAGCTTCGTTGTCTCACTGTCGCTAGGTTCTACCAAAGTCTTGTCTCTGATTCTAACTCAAGCTTCAATACTTCAGATATTGGCTAACTAGTGTAACATAGTGTTACTGTAAGTCTTTCAGAGCTCAGAAGGAAATTTAGCATCAGTGTCATCTATGAGGTTGGGTTGTGGTGTTACGCACAGCGCATTAAAATACATAGGGTAGGAATTCGTTCTCCTAGCATGAAAAAAGGCCTGAAGCGTGATCACAGCACGTTTGAATAGATTTTTATTTTGTGACAACTTCACGAAAAGTCGTGAGACCGGGTTGGGTTTCATGGGTGGCATTCTAATCTAAGTCACGGTAGGCCTACATTGTAGGAATAACAACCTCATAAGAAAGAGAACCCAACCTATGGCATTTTGTGTTTACAGCAATAGCCAATTGGCTGTGCATGGCTAATCAAAGTGTGATGACATGTTCAGTTGTGCTGAGAAATAATAGCCTATATGGCTACATGACTGTACATAAAAATGAAAGGCTACTTATCAAAATACTTGTTTTTGTACTGAACAGAGTCCATTCAGCAAATGTTTTCAGACAATGTAATGTAATCTTTCAAGTCCTCCTCTGGTTTAAGGCATAGGCTAATTTGTCATTTTAGTGGGCTAACTAACATTAAGCCCAACCTAGGCTATGTGTCTGCATACTGTGATTTTATTGATTAAGAAATAATTAACTTTAATGTATGGATTCCACTTAGTTTCTTTACAGGGTGAATCCATCCAGTCTGTTTGACCAAGGTCACAGAGTGCTATCAATAGAAAAAAGAATGAGAGAATTTGAATTAACATAGACTGAAGAGTGAACAGTCAGCAAACATTAACTGAAAGGGACATAGAAACTCCTATGCCCCATTCAGTTAATGTAAGCTGTTAGTTAGCTTTTTAGTCTATGTTGTATCAAATTTTCTTGTTCTTTTTCCTACAGACAGCACTTGGTGATGACAAGTAATAGGGCTGTGGATTGAATCACACTGGATTTCTACTTTAAGTGTTACAATATTCCTACAAATGATTCTACAGCGTAGCACACTGCTATGTTGCAGAGACACACCATCAAATAGTTTTAAGCTACAGACAAAACAAATCTGATCTGCGTATTTATTATAGAATAAGTGGTAGGTTTGCTATTTGGCTACATATTATTTGAGTGCCATTTGAAGTATGCCATGTGATGTCGCACCAAAAAGTAGTATTGCCAGGCATCACCAGGTTTCAGAGTACTACTGCTGCAGCAATACTTGCATTACTGAGAATGGCGGCCCTGTTGTATGTTAATGAATATTCTCTACCAAACAGAGCTTAAGTCATCGATCAGAGGAGGTGTCACAGTTTTAATCACCAGCACGTGCATGAGGAAACTGTCATCAGAGATGGTTGATCAAAAGAATGTTTGTCATCATGTTCCAAATCATGGAATGGTGTCATGATCCATGACCAACTGACCTTTGCAGATCACGTTGCCTCTGTGGCTCGGTCGTGCCGTTTTTCCCTATTCAACATATAGAAGATCAGGCTGTACCTAACCCAACATACAACCCAGCTCCTGGTTCAGACCCTGGTTATCTCTCGTCTTGACTACTGCAATGTCCTCCTATCAGGCCTACCAGCCTGTGCGGTGAGACCACTACAGATGATCCAGAATGCAGCTGCACGTCTGGTCTTTAACCAGCCAAAAAGGGCACATGTCACACCTCTGTTCATTGAACTTCACTGGTTGCCCTTGGCTGCTCGCATTAAATTCAAGTCACTTATGGTGGCCTACAGGGTGAATGATGGCTCTGCTCCCATCTACTTGAATACTCGTCTGAAGCCCTATGTCACCCGACGACCACTACACTCCTCTAAAGAACGTTTTCTAGCACGACCAACACCTTGTGCAGGTCAATCCAGACTCTTCTCATATCTGGTTCCGCGCTGGTGGAATGACCTTCCAAGTGCTACCAGATCAACTGATACCCTCTCCACCTTCAAGAAACTCGTGAAGACTCAGCTCTTCCAAGAATATCTCCTGGCGTAAATTTTGAGAATGCACTTAATAATTTAATTTCTCTACACTGCATTACACTATTGCACTTTCAACTTAAAATAGTGCAGATTCTATGTTAGCAATATCCACTCCTTGTTAGTTCTTTCATTGTGTTGTAGCTTGAATGTTATCCTCTTTTGTAAGTCGCTTTGGATAAAAGCGTCTGCTAAATGCCTAAATGTAAATGGAATGGACCGAGTCCCAAGGGCAAACCAATAGAACCATTAGGTTTCTCACACATTAACACAACCTAATGGGACTCATCCTACTCCAGCTATTTGAGATATGTAAGATTGGGTTGTGCAGTGACCTTACAATATGGCCCTTAAAAGCAGCACAATGAAGGTAAAATGATTTTACATTAATCACTATTAACTACAGCATTTTACAAGGTTAATCACAATTACAATTAAAAAGTGTAATCCATTGACAGCCCTAATTAAAACCATTGATATTCTCCAGCAATACCAGTTTTAAGCCAGATGATGGGGCTTGGTGTGGAAGAAAAAAATATGAGTATGCAAGTAGACACATCTAGCCATGTGGCTGCATAGGCGTCTTCTTAACCTTGGTGTTAGCAGTTACATGACAAGTACATCTTCTTATAGACCTTTTCAGGAGAGTTTGACTAGTAGTGTCATATCTGTTTTCAAAAGGTTTCTGGTTAAACATTTCATATGTTATCTTAATATTGCGGAAGTAGTTTTGGAGTGAAACGTTTAAGCATAGTTTTTGTTTATATCACTGAAACGGTCTTTAAGTTTAATTATAGGAAATGAGTAAAACAAAAACTATGCTGTGGACTCCATAGGTTGTTTCCCCTGACAACCACTTTTTGGAACATTTCCAACTTTGGCTACCCAGAACCTCTTTAATTTGTCAGAATTGAAGACATACCACAGATGGTCCTGATGTACTAAGAGCAACAGAAACTGAAACAGCAAATTTCTAGCATGAGATCAGTATCTTGTACTACTTGACTTGGAGACATGGAGGGACTATTTTCAAATGTGGGAATTCTTGGAACAGAGGCATTCGTCATCTTAACCATTACTCAACCGAACATTTCCTTTAACTTAAAATTCAGACGCTTTATTAAGGCTACAGTATATGATATTTGACATAACAGAATTTCAGAATTGCACTGCAAGTTAAATTAAGCACATGACCTTTATGGATTTAGTTCAAACATAGGGAAATCGGGGTTGTGAGTGCTTTACAGCCTCAGTTGAATAACGAACTGATGTTGTATTTGTCTTTTGTTTGTTTGCAATAATGTAGGCTACAAAAAACACTAGTGCGACAATGGCCACCAAGACGAAAGGTGTAACACCAATGACCGAGTCTGGAGATACTTCTGCTACAGGGACAGTGGTGGTCTTCACGCATTTACTCTTACCCACAAGTCGGAAACCATCTCTGCATGAACATTCGTAACTACCAAATGTATTAAAACAATAATGATCGCAGTAGTCGTTCTCACATTCGTTGATATCCTCACAGTAATGGTCTGTTTCGTCCAATGTGTAACCCTGCATGCACAAACAGTCATGTTCAAAATTGATGTCACACAGGGCAGAACAACTTGCCGAACAGTTAAAATCACACAGCGTTTGATTTTTCCTATTGATTACAAAGCCTATATCACAAGAACACCTATACCCGTTCGGTGTTATGTCGCATTTATGTTCACAGGGGCTTAATAGACAGTGTAAAGGGTCAGGATAGTCGGCACTGTATGTCGGATCCTCGAAAAAGCAATTGTCTTCCGGAACATTTTCACACAAAAAACCGGCGCTTTGGACCTCACATAATTTCTCATTCCAGTTTTGATCAGCAGAGACAGACACACATCTCGGAGCGCACACAGTTTCAGTGTTTTTCCAATTAGTAAACTCCGTGCTTTGATAGCCTGTAGTCCAGATGTATCCTTTCCAGGGCAATGTATCATTTGTGCAATGCCCATCGGGCAGACGAAGACCTATCCAGTAATCCCCGGGCAGATCCATGAGCAAATCTCCAACATCATCACTCGCGGATTTCGATTGCACTGTCATCATTTGGCCTTTCATCTCCTCGCAGAGTTGTTTAGATGTGTAAAAATCTGAAGAAAACTGAACAGCGGCTTTACAAACGTCATTACTACAAGAGCACTTTAGTGATACAGCACTACTCGATAAAAAACAGGAAACAAAAATACTCACTGCAGTAGAAAAACGAAAAACTCCCATTGTCAACAGCACTTTTTTGTGTAACAGATCCCTATGTAGGCAAGTCTCAATCTGGCACTAATCTCAGCTACCCTCGCAGCAAGGGTGCTGTTTAAATAGGAACTAATGAAACAGGAAAATGTTAGGAACGGATTGAGCAAGTTCTGGTAACTTTGTCACCATATTCAGCTGAAATAGCCAAGAAATAGATACATCATTTCCACATTATGTAGCAACTAAGAAAATTCCTGTAGATTTGACGTCATTGATTAGGCCTCCTCGAATCACTCGATACACCCAGTCTTCTGTTTAAATGAGTTCAGTTCAGATTAGTTTATTGTGCCAAAGGGAACTTGTCTCACAGTCTAGTACACAGAAAAGCACAAAGATACACAGACACAAGAAGGGAAAATACATAGGCTATTTCCATTGGCTCCCAGTGCGCCATAGAATAAATAGGCCTACAAGATTTTACTTTTAATTTACAAATCATTAAATGATCGAGCCCCTTCCCTACCTTTCTGACTTGCTACATAACAACACCCCACAAGAACTCGCAGATTATCACAGCAGTTATTAGGCAATTGATGGTTCCCCGAACTAATTATAAATGTTGTGGAGACATTGTGTTTGCAGCAGCCTCTAAACTGTGGAACAATCTGTCCCTTCAGATTAGAACGCCCTCCTCTCTGTTTTCACAATTTATCTTAAAACACGTTTTTATTCGCATAGCATAATGTAATGATAATCCCCCCCTTTCCTTCTTTTTGTTTAGTCTTACAGTACTTTGATTAACAGTTGATGTTTGTTAAGTGCTTTATAAATTTACATTGACAATGACATCGGCATATATGTCACCTAAATAATATACGACATGGGTTTAGGCCTATGATTCCTCAGTCGCTGCTGTATGTAATAAATAACATAACGTGTCTTGTAAAAATAATTTATGAGAATAGACCACTGATCTTACAAGGATAACATTTATT
Organism: Tenualosa ilisha; assembly: GCA_015244755.2. Taxonomy (NCBI): domain Eukaryota; kingdom Metazoa; phylum Chordata; class Actinopteri; order Clupeiformes; family Clupeidae; genus Tenualosa; species Tenualosa ilisha. The sequence goes on along the minus strand of PYXC01000630.1, from coordinate 2,738,597 downwards.
TGTTATGCTTCTATAAAATGTCTGTGGTATATATTCTGTTTTATTCAATATCAAAGACACTGCTTAGAGATAGAGAACTCCAGAATATCATCCAGATGTTTGTAAAGTCAGTATGTACAAAAGAGCACAATTGCAGGATGATCTGTTTTAATTCAGAGCGCTTGTTTTACATTTGCCGTAGCCTACAGACTTACATTTCGGTGCAGGCACATAGGAAGAAGACAACGTAATTACGCCTCACACCAAAAGAAAGAATGTAGCCAATAACACACTGGCCCAAAAATGAACCTGTTGCTGCAGCTGAGCTCATCTCATGTTGTGCCATTTAGTTTCTCAGATGTGGGTCCGAGTCCAGAGGAAACCCAACAATAACTGTCCGCTGTTAGGCTTTGCTTTTTGTTCTGGCTCTTTGCATGATTACAGCGATAAATGACAATGACAGCAGTTAGAAAAATTAAAATAATCAACGGTATAACGGAGGCTAAAACACAGATAATCACCCATGAATTTGGTGCTTTAAACACTGCGTCACTGGTGTTGCTGCGATCTCCAAATGGTGTCTGCGTAATGGAGTGGTTGGGTGGAAGTTTGGATGTAGAAGTAGGTGAATATGCAACAACAGGATCAACTGTGACCTGTGACACTTTAAAATGATTCTGGGTGATTTTGGTGTCCTCTGGTGTAGGCCTAATGGAACCTCCAGACTTGGCTGGGATGCATGATATCCCATTGCCCGATAATATAAAATGTGGTCTACATGAGCACTTATAACTCCCAACGGTATTAGTGCATTTATCTTCACATTTATTTAGAAGACATTCGTCAATATCGACACACGATAAGCCTCTGCCCGATGACCTAAACCCTATAGAGCAGTAGCAGGAGAAAGAGCCTAAAGAGTTAAGGCACCCTTGAGGACATATTGTTTGGGTGCACTCGTCTACATCCTGGCACTTTCCGTCCATCAAAGTAAAACCCTCTCTACATTCACAGGTGTAACTTCCATTGGTATTATGGCATATGTTGTCACCGCATGGGAGGGACTCTAGACATTCATCAATGTCAACGCAGTTGATTTGATCGGCTGCTAATTGGAATCCTTCTGGACATGCACACACGAACCCCGAGGGTCTAGTAAGGCACTTGTAACGGCAGGGTGCAGACTGACAATAATTTTTTAGAATGCATGACGTTCCATCATCTGCTAGATGATACCCATGCTTGCATTCGCAGTGAAATCCTGCTTCATCTTCAGCACAAAGTTGCTCACATCCTCCTTTCTCCTTGTCACAGCTATTTTTCCGATCATGGCAAAATGGTCCCGGGACTGTCCATGCGAAAACACCGTTTGTTTCTGTACATACTGTATAATCATAACTGCCAGACTCGCATGTTATTTCAGCATAGGTTCCATGTGGCCAACGAGCGAGGCTGTTATCTTGATTAAAAGGGGAATCCGTAAAGGGGACAAAGTAACTTTCACTCGAAGGTCCCATTACTGACAGGGCTGGACACGTTCCTTTGAAGTAAAATCGACACAAGTAAAAATGTTTTGTTCTGCAAGACGTGTCAATCCACTTAAGGTCAAGGCTGTTTGATCTCTGAGCTACAACACAGCGCTCTTCAGTGCAAGTGGTCTCTGGTTCTTTATTCCAGTTCGAATACTGGGAATCCTCTGCTCCAGAGATCCATTTAAAGCCCTTTAAATTTAAGTTAGTCATAGTACAGTTACCCTTTGGAAGCTGAAGTCCAATCCAAAACTTTGTGTCTTTTTCGTTAAGCTGTGAGACAACGTAGGACACATCAGTTAATTCCACTTCATCTCGAATTGTTGTTACGTCGCCTCCTAGTTTGTTACACATTGTCACAGTCTCATGAAACGAAAGTCCTTCACGATACCAGGTGAAGCAAGCCTTTGGCGAGCAAACAGTTGCCGTTGGAGGAGAATGTACTTCACATACAACAAAAATGCTACACAATAAAAACAATGACAACATTTTATCCTCTGTGAAATAATGGATTAATAGAAAATAACACATAGTTCGGTTATGTTTGCAGCGCATTACTGCTGGAAACGCACAAGTTACACGTCCCAAGGCGCAGTGATTGAATTGTATATTCAAACTGCGACATCCTGTTTTGTGGATTACTTAAAACGGAAATAATATCTAGCAGCAGGTTTCTTTTGTCTCGTCTCCATGCGAGTTCCTCTCTGGGAACAAAGAAGCTGCTACCAGTAAGTTATTTTTCCAGATGTCTTGTCGACATCCTAACAGTCTGAAAAGTATCATTCACCTTATTTGAAAATATACATTGTATATATTGGCTAGCCTACATATGAATTAGACATAAAAATATTTATTTACTGTTTCACAATGAACATGTAGGTCTTTGATTCTAAGTTATAATTGGTGTATTGGTGGCTCTGTAAACTTAACTGAATTAACTGAATAATTAATCACCATCTAATTCTATAATTAGTTTAATTCAGTGTGAAATATAAGAAATACATCTCTAGTCCCATGTACAGACTTAACCTAATTCTGTTAGGCTTTGAAGTGAGGCCGGGCCTCTAAGTTAAGGCACCATTCCAAAGACAACAAATACCTTTAGTGCAAAAAAAGTAAGTAAAATGACTCAGGTCAGATACAGCCTTGACCACTGACCTTAGTTAACAGAGGAAAGTATGGAAGGATGGGTGGTACACTCACAGACAGTGTAAACTGGCATGCAACATTGTCATTTAATGGAATTCAAACAAAGACAAGATTATTCATATCCAATTAGCTTTCATAAGAAATAGACGACTCAGTCAATTTAGTCTATGTATTACATTTCAACTGAAAAAAATTCTTCTCTGGTTTAGGCTACATCTGCAGTGGCGTCAGGTTATTGTTTCAAATAGACCACAGTCTGTAGATAAATCTAGCTGTGCATCCTGTGTTTGTTTAAAAAGGCGGGGTCACCATTTCAATGGAGGGAAATGGCCCAGCAGTCAACCATTTTCTACCCTGAGTCTCTCTTTCTCTCTGTCGCTCTCTCTCTCTCTCACACACACACACACACACACACACACACACACACACACACTTGATCTACAATGCTGATAAAATCTGATAAAACACATAGATGAAAGTGTGTAAGATATATTTGATAATTAATTAATGTAATATATTGATAACTGGAAACCTGCAAAGGGTGCTATGAGCAAGAATATGATATAAGAATATTGAGGTGTTTAAGTTTTAATACATTGGATCAGCCCCTGACTGATAACTTGTCTTGACTGATAACATTCTAGCTCTGCATTCACAATGCCTCCGTCTGTTTGTTGATTGGACAGGTTATGCCTAAATGCCTTCTGAGACAACAAGCTCAATGGGATCAAATCCAGACCAGCACTTTAGGGAGATGATAATCAAGCGGAAGTGCTAGGAAGCCATGGCCAGGCTAGGATTTTGCTGGACACACTGCATGACATGTTTATCTTAATATTCTGATTACTGGGTGAAATAAGTTTAGGCCTATGTTACACTGGATGGAACCTGTTACTGTGTCCTACTGATGCCACACTGGCAGTTCACAAGAACATAAAAAATTATGGCATATTTGCAATATGTTGTGTTTTAGACATCTGCCAGTAGGTGGCAATAGCCAGTCATAGGACGTGATGTCCCCTTGTGATAAGCCAGAAGAAGACTGATTACCACAGCCAGAAATAAAGAGCAAGCGTACTACTAGTGACAGCTTTTACTGCAGTCTGTGGTTTAGCCTGCACCTGTTAAGAGTTAGGCATTGTCATAAATTTAGGGCAGGCCATCGGCACTAAAGTTTTTCATACACGTTCACTTTTACAGTTTGCCTCTTACAAAACTTCCAAAAAATGCCCTGTACAATGTAAATCAGTCTCAGGTCACTTCCAAACTCATAAGTATGGGTGGCTGACTACAGCACACAGGTGCCCATAGGGACCCAGATTCCTATCTGACTAGCAGTCATTGTCCTGGTCCCAGTCTCTCTCTATCTCTTGCACTGACTTCATGTCTGGTTTCACTGTCCTATCATGATAAAAAGCTAAAGGGCAGATTAGTGATTACTTGGGGTTTTACTGCCTGAGACAGGACTGAGGGACTGGGTCAAGGTCAGTGCTTTAAGTGGACTGAAACGCACCAGTACGGAGTACCGCCATTTCTCAATTTTAGTCTCTAGCGTACCGGGACTTTTTATCACTTAATGATCTGTTGTTACCCACCGCCTAATTTACCTGGCAACAGTCAAATAAGGGGAGTTTTTTCCACTTAAAGCACTGGTCAAGGTTATGGCATCATGTGTTGGACCATGTATGTGTTGAAAAGGTGAAATGCTCCCAAAAATATTTGGAATCACTTTGAATTTTCTATTTTCCATGGAAGCACACTGATGGGAAAAGGAAATGAACCACACTGATGGTAAAGAAAATATGACAGGACGTACAGTCATGGTCAAAGCTAGAAATAATAACTTGGAACATAATTCATGGTAGAATAACATGCTGACGCAGTGTCTTTGGCATCAGTTAGTAGGTCAATTCCTGATCCCAACTATAGACAGTACCTCTCTCTCTCTCCCTCTCTCTCGGTTTTCCACTCACCTCTACCTTCACTGCTCTATCACAATATAACATATTTGTCATTTTCAATTTCCATGGAAACATGAAATACGTGAAACTAAGAAATACAAGAAATGGGGAATATGAAAATGGCAAAAAAAAAAAAAACATAAACAAAAACAAAAACAAAAACATATTTGGGATCACCTTTCGCCTGTTTTCCACTGAGCTACATTGATGGGAGTGGGAAATAAGACAATACGACAGGATGTACAACTATGATTAAAGTTAGAAATAACAACTGGGAAACAGTTGGCAATTTAACATAATCCATCTCCAGAGCAGATCCTAAATCTGCAGTTGCAGCTGCACTTTGCAGATGGCAGTCATTCAATCATTGACTTGGCCTTCTGTGGCATTGACCTGATTGTTCCAAGTAGATGAGGTGGTAACTTTGATAAACTGTTACTTCAATGTGATTATGGCATTACATCTATTACCTCACTTTACATCCTTTAAGAAATCCTCAGTTGGAAACACCTGCAAATTTACATCAGTCCCCTAATGCGAATATAAATTTAATTCGCTATTTGGGGTTGGCGAAAAAAAATAAAAAAAATAAAATTAAAAAAGTTGATGGAAACAGTTTATTTGCGTATATTGATATTTATCGTGTGTCTGTCCACAGACATTGATCCCATAGCAGAATTTTTGTTAATGTGAATAAGTTGAATCTCTCTCTCTCTCTCGTCCGCTAACCTCTACCTTCACTGCTCTATCATAATAAAAGGTAAAAGGTCAGAGAACATATTTGGGATCTTTTGTCATTTTCAATTTTTCATGGAAACAACCATATTAAATTATTTGGAATTATTGGGGGGGGTTATTGGCAATAGGAAATACAGCAAACCACACAAGCAGTCACTGTCAGAGTTAGAATTAATGCATTGTAGGATTTGATAAATGTGAAATTCACTCGTTGCTTTAGTCAGAAAGTAACCTTTTGCAGCAATTAGCTACAGACTGGCAGACCTCATTTGTGAGAGGCAGAACAAACGAGTAGATGCAAGAACAGTGCTTAATGCCATCAGTCAAGCATGTTGGGGGCAGTGTGGTGGTCCGGGGGTGCTGTTAGTTATTGCCATACATGTGGCCACAAAAGTAGTGCCTTACTGTAAACTAAAGTTTCTGTGTCTGTGCAAATTCTCACAACTGTCACTAGGAGGCACATTTAGATTTTTTTTTCCCCCTGATCATTTCTCAGATCAGAATACTATTAGTCGAACCTCCACATCATCTAGTCACTTGTGCATATCATAACAGCAATTTCTCATTACTTTGAAGAAAAACACAAATATTTGTCCACATTTGTGTAATTCATGGTGTACAATTGTCTTCTGTTGATTTTTTTAGGCATTATTTAATTGCTTGTCATTATTGAACCAACTGTAATCTGTAATATGTCTAGTAATGGGCAGCTATGACCTACTGGTTAGAGCCTAGGACTTGTATCCATAAGGTGATTGGTTCAATCCCTGATAGCAGGGAAAATGTGGGTGGTGAAAGTGATTGAACATGCCCACATCTCCCATGCTCCCATCCATGGCTGAGGTGCCTTTGAGCAAGGTGCCTAACAGTGTGCTGCAGTGGCACACTGGCTACTGCCCTATGATAGCATGTGCATTTACTTATTCATGGATGGAATAAATGCAGAGACTGAATTTCCTCACAGGATCAAACGAGTATATTTATACTGTACTCTGTGTACTACTATGCAAAGCTGCCTTGAGCATTTAATTAAACTCCTATCTCTATAGCACATCTGTATATTGCCCTTATATTGAATCTATATAACACATCTGTATATTACCCTTATTATCTCTTCACCTTACATGTATATTGCTCTTCTGCCTATTTATTATTACTACTCTTATCTGTATATAATTTGCTCTTTAACTTGCTGCTCTTTGCACTTCTGATTAGATGCCAAACTGCATTTCGTTACCTGTATTTACACATGTGTGATGACAATAAAGTTGAATCTAATCTAATCTAATCTAATCTTTGTACTGGATGTGTCAGGTGAGAACACAGTCCAATCAAATGCTTTGAATTCCAGTTAGAGTTTTTATTTTGGAATTACATGTCCCAGTACACTGAGGTAATGTGTAAAGGTGGAATGTTTGCGTGTGTGCTAGTGTAAGGAGTGTGTGTGTGCAAAGAGTAAGTGTGTGGTTTCTGAGGTGGACAGGAGAGAGGACTCAATCAGCTCAATGCCACAATAAGCCAAGCATAACATTGCAAAGAAGCCAAGAACACACACTGGCCCATAAATACTAAAATACTATGCAAAACACCACAAACTTAGAAGTTACCAGGCATATCAAAACTCAGTGTTCACTAAATAAGTTCAGCAACCTTCCATAGAAACAGGAAATGTAGAAATTACATTGTTCAATAACGCACACAAAGGCAAACAAAGGCAGCAGCCTGTAGACAAGTCCATGAGGCGTCTGAGCAGAGAGAGAATCTTGGGCACAGGTGTGTCTAATAAGTCTGTGGCCAGGCATGGGCTGATTGGGCCTAATTAAATAGTGGTGAGTAGGGGAAGTGTGTAGGAGCTGGAGATGGGCGTGGCCAGCAGGAGCAGCTGAGAAGGCCAGAACTCACAAACACCTTTTCTGGTACAACCAGTACCTCACTGTAAAAGTACACAGTAAATATAAATGTTGTAGCTCCTGAAATCCTTAAATCTAACTCAAGCCCTGTGTGTTGAAGTTATTTAGGTTACTAGCAAGGTTATCAGATACAAAGACCTGTGAAGGCCTCTCTGAAAGCCCATTTTGAATGACCTTCACATAAAAACATAGTGATACAACATGGCAGACCTGGAATGGACTCCCTTTTAGGAGAGGAGTGTTTGTAATGAAATCAAATGACCAGGAAATGAAAAAAAGTTATGAAAAGACATATTTTTAACTTGCTTTTGAATAGGACAGTGAAGAGTGGTACGAGTGGGGAAAGTGTCAGATAGATTCAGGTCTTTAGTGCAAACATAAGATAGATGGATAGATAGATACCATTGGATTTGGTGTTTCATCACCAAATGTTTGGGTTGTGTTTTGCCTTTAAGGTGAAGTTGTAGTCAGAAAGCCGATGACACGCTGGATCAGGCTCAGAATGAGGGTAGGTTTATTGAAGATGGAAAACAGGAAATTCAGCCGAAGGCTTAAAGGAAAAATCCAGAGTCAATCCCTGTTCTTTGAGGCTGCGAGTGCTTTCAGTAAGTATAAGAACGACAGCATTTGGTACAACGTAGACTGAACTCTCTCTGGAATTCACTCTGGATAATCCTTTTGAAGGCAAAGTCTAGCTGAATCACCTGGGAAGGTGCACATGCAGCATGTGATGTGTGTCCTGTGTCTTCCTGGATCTTTCTCAGGGTCTCCACCCTGAGAGTAAACAATTATACTAAACAAAACACAAAAACATGCCATGATTATGCCACGTTGCAGATGTCTGAAATGTGCTTGAGTTACATGCATACTTCTGTACTTACATACTTACTTTATTCATGGCAAAGGAAATTAAGGAAATTAAGGTTCTAGTAGATTAGGTCAATACACACTTACAAATGTGAAGAACACTCAGTGACAGTTGTGAGTTAATCCTAATTCCAGTCAGTATACATAGTGCAAGTAGTGCAGTAGGACTATATGACAGAATAAGCAGTCAGAATAAGCACACAGCAGTGCTAGAACAAAATGGTATAGGTAAAATGCTTTGAGAATACAATAGTGTGGTAGATAATTTTCTAGGAGCTACCATTTCACCTGCACAGCTCAATAACTTTAGCTAGGCTAGCGCTGCCACAGTACCTCAATTAAATCTTGCATTTTATGCATGTGTTTATTATGTTGACCTAAGTGTTGCTTGAGTTCCCTTTCTTCCCATTTTTTGTTTGTTAGTTTTGAGTTTTTAGCCGCCTCAAACAAGCAACAAGCATGCAAAAAGCACTCAGAGCACAGACTACCAAGGCAATATAGGGTCACTGATCCAATACAAATTCAAGATGGTGTTCCGGATCACCACCAAAAGTTGTCTGTTCCTTGGCCTAATGCCCACGATGTCTGAAAATTTCATCCAAATCCGTGTAGTACTTTTCGAGTTATCCTGTTCATAGATAGTCAAACGGGCAGGCAAACAGACAATGGATACAGTTTCAGGTTTCAGACAAGCGGTGAAAACATAACCTCCTTGGCAAAGGTAATAATAATGAAGTGGTAACACTTTAGATTAGGGTACAAATATTCTCCATTAACTAGCAGCTTATTAACATGCAAATTAGTAACATGCTAGTCATTAGTTAGTCACTTGTTAATGCCTTATTCTGCATGACCATAATAGACCATTAACTAAGAATTTCTCCAATATAAACTCCTAATTACTGTTTATTTGTAGTTATTAAGTAAGTGGTTGTATATGAATTATGATCTTCATATGTTTTTGTTAGTATTTGGTTTATAAGGCAGTGGTACAACAGGAACAGTTATTCTCCTTCAGTAACATTTAGAAAAGGTGGCCTATTCTTTGGAAAAAACCCACATTACAAGTACCCAATAGTGTCCAAATAAGTCCTAATTACGTCTTTTTAACTTTTGTACTACCACCTTATAAGCCCTTAACTGAGCAAAGCATATTGAGATCGTAATTCATATACAACAACTAGCTTACTTACTTTGAATAAGCAGTAATTAGGAGTTTATATTGGAGAAAGTCGAGTTTATGGTTTACTATGGGTAGAATAAGATCATGCAGAATAAGGTGTTAACAAACAACTTGGTTGACTAATAAATTAGATTAGATTAGATTAGATTCAAATATATTGTCATTACACATGTATAAATACAGGTAACGAAATGCAGTTTGGCATCTAATCAGAAGTGCAAAGAGCAGCAAGTGCAGTATATACAGTATGCAGTATGTACAGCAGTAAAGAGCAGATTATATACAGATAAGAGTAGTAATAATAAATAGGCAGAAGAGCAATATACATGTTAGGTGAAGAGATAGTAAGGGTAATATACAGATGTGCTATAGAGATTCAATGTAAGGGCAATATACAGATGTGCTATAGAGATAGTTATGTACAGATGTATTAGGTATATACAGATGTGCTATAGAGACAGTTATGTACAGATGTATGTAATAAATGGCTAGTATGTTATTAATTTGCATGGTAATAAGATGCTATTTAATAGTGAATATGTGTACCCTAATCTAACGTGTTACCAATAAAAAAGTATGTAGAACTGTAGAATCAAAAAAGATTTTTAGGTGTTCAGTAGTAGCAAACATGCTTGCTGGCACTAAAAAACACACCTAGGCTTCAGGCAAGCTGTGGCAAGATTGATATTTAAACTGGAATTCAGGTCAGATTGTCAAGTTTATGGCCAAATTCTATGTCTGTGTCATTTGCATAAAGCAGCAACAGTTGTTTTTGCACTGGACTTTAAACATGAGGCAAATTAGTTCAAGTGTGTTATGGATTTTCATTTTTTGTGCAATGTAATTATTAATTTGCTAACTAGAAAAATGAAACCAGAAAATAAAAATTTGGGTCTGCATATCCTCATGCTCTCCCAACCCACAGGAAAGCAGTAGTGAAGAATGAACTTGTTGAATGTTTGCATTTTTCATTATAGGTAATTTCTGCAGGAGATGGAAGTAAATAGGATAGGATAACCTAAAGAGGATTGCTTTGGCTCTCCCTGGCATTTTAAATTATGCTGACGCAAATCAGAATGGTTAAATGTCAAAATTAATATCAGAGGGTGTTGGCTGTATACCCTGGAGAAATGCCCATGCTGCTTTAACTCTGTCCAAGACTGAACAAGTTGAGGAGGAGTGAGTATTATGTTTTCATATTAAAGCATCAAGCAGAACAGGTTCAGTGGCTTTATTTCGGCGAGCTGAATATTGAAATAAAGATATTGTTTATTTGATGATATTTTAATGCCATTTACCTTTTTCATCGTTGTTATTTACATTCATTTCAGGTCTTCAGGGCAGACCAGTTTCTGCAGAGTCACTATAGTGCACATCACCTTGACATTGTCCATGACATTATCCAGACGTTACCTAGTCCATAGGCTGTCACACAGGATCTGTGCACTGTGAGAAAGACATAATCATGGAATCAACAATTAATTAACACTCAAAAACAAATTGGTTTGTATTTGGAACTTCCATTTCACCACTGTTTTGCTAAACAAAACAAAACAAGACAACAACAAAAAACAGAGGTTAAGCTGATCAGGGTCTCATTTCCTTTAGCAACTGTGGCATTGTGAAGCAAACCGCAGTCTGATATGCTGGTTACATTTGTTTTGGTGACTGACATATTTAACATTCACATTTGGGCACAACCAAACACAGGAGTGAAAATGTCACAATGGTGTCTTTCAGTAGAAAGTATAAACATGTAATCGTAAAAGTGCAGTCATTTCAACATAGTAATAGGTTACTTCAGTAAGTAAGCCCTGTGCACTGTGTCATATTGCGCCCTCTTTGTGCACCTCTATAAATGGGTTAAATGCTAGGTTAAGAACAATTTGTGCCTTTTGAAGTGATCCGGCCAGAATCTGTGGGAACCGATGGGAGCATGATTCTATCAATAGTCTAATAAGTTGTTATTCCTGCAGACAATACTGCAGAGCTATTTAGCATTTTCTCTTTCTTTTGAAAATGCCCCAGGGCCAGTTCTGTGGGAGTGAACATGTTCACATGAAGGCCAAACAATGAAAACACATGCAACATGAGCCTTGCTACGACTTGCAGCAAGTCAGAGCAGTATTTAAGGACCAATCACAGTCGTTGCTTGTCTCTGGAATCTCTCCTCCTTGGTCGACACCACCTACCTCCTCACAGGTAAGCAGAATTATTGCAGTGCACTTATTTGAACTACACCCGTCTTTCGTTTGTTCATACGCTGTAGAGAAGTCTGTAAAAGTCTTCAGAGATATTACTAAGGAAGTAATTTAAGTGAGTAAGATTAAAGTAGATTTTACAGCATTTTCTCCTTAATCTTTATCTATGGCATTGAGTTGTTCATTTGCATTTGAATTTTTTGTATTTTGTTAGTTTCTCTTTAGGGTGACACTTTCCCATCTGCCAAAATGCCTCCACCTGGTGTGTGTCTGAATATTATGAATGAACGACATAAGAAGAAGGGTAGAGGTTCTCTCAGCAACCCTGATAAGTTCTTCGATCAGGACTATGAACAACTGAAGCAATACTGCAACATTAATCGCATGAGGTACATCGATGACATGTTTCCTCCAGATAGCAGGTCTATTGGAAATGGAATCCTGGAACCACAGGACCTGGCCAGAGTTGTTTGGCGAAGACCAGGGGTATGTTCATTTCTTGTACTGAATAGGTATTGGTGCACTGTGGGTAATTGTCTTTGTGGACAATGTGGTACTATTACTGAGGTCAGCAGCTTGTGAATGAATGCATGCAAACAGTGTTCACTTACTTCAAACCATGGTGATGAGGAACATCAAGATATGGTCTGGATGCATACAGAATCACTCACTCATAAGACATTGGTTTGACCAAAAAACACTGCAAGGCTACGCTGCCAGGTTTAACATGAGTGTACATCATCATTTTTTTGTAGAAAATGGTGGATGATCCTCGTTTCATTTTGGATGGTTTATCAAGGTTTGATTTTGGGCAAGGAGCTGTTGGTAAGGTCATGCTTTAGTAGATTTGTTTGTAAATTTGAAGTAGATTTCTTTCTTTCTCTTTTAAAACAAAGAAAATATCATGGTTAGCTCTACATTTTATTTTCTTTGTTTCCAGGAAACTGTTGGTTCCTGGCTTCAATTGGGGCACTGACATTTCAGAAGCACATCAGAGACCAGGTTATCCCTGCAGAACAAACTTTTGATAGTGCCTATGCAGGCATATTTCACTTCAGGGTAAGTAACTACCCCATCTTGTTTAGCATGGCCATCATTGTAGCAAAGGCTTCAGAACAATCACAAAGTGAACTGACAATTTGTCACATGATGTCCACCATTTATTCATCAGTGTGAGAATATTTGAAGTGTTGTTCTCCTCTTTCAGTTCTGGAGATTTGGAAAGTGGGTAGATGTGGTGATTGATGACAAGCTCCCAACAATTGATGGGAGCCTAATATTTGTACGCTCAAAAACCCCCAATGAGTTCTGGGCTGCGCTGATGGAGAAGGCGTATGCCAAGTATGTGATCTAGCTGCCTTTTACAGTGCTCCTTCTTGTGTGTTTAACAGCTCAGTTAAAGCCATTTGTCATCTCCTCTGTTCCAATTACAGGGTGTGTGGCTCCTATGCAGACATGAATGCTGGGAGTGTGTCAGAAGCCCTGATGGACTTCACAGGGGGGATCCACATGACATTCAAGCTGGAAGAAGCCCCCCCCTGACCTGTGGGATCTCATGTTCAGAGCTGCTCAGTCTAAGTCACTCATGGGTTGTGGCACACCTCAGGGAGTAAGTACTCCCCCAAAATCTCCTGATACACTTCAAGGACATTATGTAAAACTGTCAGGAAAAAAAAAGAATTAAATTCTTTTTTTTACAATTCTTTTTTTTACAAAAGAACACCTCAGGGACTAAGTACTACCCCAAAAGCACAAAATCTCCTGATACACTTCAAGGACATTATGAGAACTGTCAGGAAAAAAAGAATGAAAATTTTTTTTTACAATAGCCCTGAAATTAAAATAGAAGATGCACAGATGTTAATAAAGGCATTGTGTGTATCTTCAATTCATGCAACAACTGTGACCTTTTGGTTGTAATGGCATTTTTGTGTGTATCACTTCAAGGCAACAGCAGCCAACACAGTTTTACCTAACGGGATTGTCCAGGGGCATGCCTACACTATCACAGGTGTCACCAAGGTACATATATCTCTTAAAGAAACATTAGCGGTTGGTTGTTTTTCTTGTCATGAAGTAGTTATTGTGTCATAATTCTGCTACAAAAGTGCAAACACGAGTCTGACTGTCACACCAGCACAAAGAGATCATTTATTACTGTTGGAACCTCCTAAATGTGTTTCATCGTTGCTGCCCACAGGTAATGAGTAACAATCAACCTGTGAAATTGGTGAGATTGTTCAACCCTTGGGGACAAGGAGAATGGAATGGGGCTTGGAGTGATAAGTAAGTTAGCCTTGATCAGAAGTAGTAAGAGTTTGATTAAACAAACAAACAAACAAACAAACAAACAAATTCATCTGATGGTTTTATGTCCATATACTTTTTATATGCATAGTTGATGTTGCTGTGGATATCCTTCCTTAAAATTAACTCCATCGATGCCACGGTATACCTCTGACATGGATAACATATTAAAGGAGCTATGTGTGTAATGCCGCAATCTCATGAAGCGTACATGTTGCAGATACAGTTTTGGGCCTATTTTTAGAATGCATGTTAACAGATCAGACCATGCACACAAACTGCTATGAATCTCAATTCAAGGGTTGGGCTGTATTTCAACTGCTCATGACTTAGTAGACAGCTCAAATACACTCACTCTGTACTACTACAGGCTAAGAATATGATATCTAAAAATCTCTGTGTTCCAATCCTGCAACAGGGCCTTAGCTAGGTCATGCACAAGCCTGCAGCATTGACCTTAGTGCAGGGTTTGGCTAAGCACACACTTCCCTTTGTTGATATTGTCAGCAGGCAACATTGTGTTGAAGCTTAGGGATTTTCAGAAGGGCTGGTTTCCCCTCCTTTAGTTTCCTGTAAATGAGAGCTTCGTCTTTGTTATATCTCATGATCTGTTTCATCATGGAATAGTTTCATAATAGTTCTAGATCCAGTGCTCTGGGCTGACCTTTTCTTATTTTGTCTAACAAGAGGTGTGCCGTGCCTAAGGGGAAGTCTTGACAGCATTAGTATGAAGGTAGAAATGAGGGTCCTAGTCCTCAATTTTGTAACAGGTCTCAACTTGCAGAGGTGTATTTCCTACAGCCGACATTCTGAGGTTCATTGAGGAAACACAACCTAGACTCAAATCCAAACCCTTTTTAATGACTGATGTGTGGGCGTGAACTATCTGGTTTTACAAAAGGTCAACATTTCCCCAGTCAGCAGAATTACATATGTGTTTATTTGTATTGTAGCTCTTACAGCTGGAACACCGTGAGCCCCGAGGAAAAGCAAAAGTGCGTCTCAGTGGCAGATGATGGCGAGTTCTGGTATGAAAATCAGTCCAACATTATTATCTATTTATTTAATTTGTTCCGTTTAATTTAATTTCCTTTCTTACATCCATAAACCTTTTGTCATTATTCTTCATATTAAGGATGTCAATGGAGGATTTCTGTCGGAACTATGCTGATATGGATATCTGCTGCTTGTGTCCTGATTTCCTTGATGGATCTTCGGAATGTCACTGGACCTCCAAATTCCATGACGGCCGATGGGTGGCCGGAACTACTGCTGGCGGCTGCATGAATTACAGAGGTACGTTCAGTAACACAACAAAAATTTTACCTTGTAACCTCATCTGACTAGATGTTACAACTTCAGCTTGTGCTCTTTTCTGTCGATCAGACACCTTCTGGACAAACCCTCAGTACCGGATCAAGGTGGAGGCTGTGGATGATGAGTGTGCTGCGGAGCAGGGGCCAAACAACATGCTAGTGTCCCTCATGCAAAAACCAGACAAGAGGAACAGGCGGCTGGTTGCCAATCTCCACATTGGCTTCTCTGTTTTTGATGTGCGCTCAAGTTTCTTTACTTCCCATGAATACATTTTATAAATGTGCAGAAGTAAAATGTAAGGTATCCCTTAGATCAATTCTATGTCTAGCAGTGAGTACACACCAGGCTGATGATCGGACAACTGATGGTAAAATAAAGTATGGTAAAGTGAAGCTGATTGGTATTTAGCAGTTGCTTTTATCAAAAGTGACACACACTTGCAACGTGGGGTTCAGGAATCGAACACAGGTTGCCATATTGTCAGTCAAGTGTGCTAGGGTCAGGGCATGTTGATGAATGTCTATTGGCAGTAGACTGAATAGCCAACAGACCCATCGGTAGTGGTGGTGTGGCAGTCGGTAACTTGGTCAGTTCTCTGAAGTCGGCCTGGTGTGAGCACATATAAGGCACCATTCACATACATAATGACTAAGTGACTAGAGGCCATGTAATGTCATGAAATGACCACATCACAATTCAAAGTTAAAATAGTTTTGAAATTTTGAATTCTTTTGAATCTGCAACTGACAGGCCACAAGTGAACTGTCATATACATGAACATGAACTCATTTGGTTGTTTTTTTGTGTCTTTAAACAGGTACCATCACAGGTATGTACTTCTTTATGTGGCCTCTTTGGGTGGTTAATGTGCACATACAGGTTAAACAGACTGAATATAGGGGGTTGTTGGACAAATCCTGGTGAAATTCTACCTTTGCTGTAACAGATCTGTAGGAGGCTTTAGCGAGGATTCTTGTCTTAAAACTCAACATTTTATAACTTATAAAGGCACAGTTCCATTCATTTGACTCACAGTTCCATTCATTTGACAGTTTGTATGATAAGCAACAATGTTGGAGGATATTCAGAAATGTTGGAATCTGCAGCCCGGGGGGGTGGGGGGTGGAGTTCTTTCAAGGCAAGTATTAAAATTATATGTGATATCATGAAGCTACTGTCATTGTACTTCAGTACAAAGGGAGGCGTGGGAAATTACCTGAAGAGTTCTTCATGAGGAACCCTGTTGCTTCATCCAAAAACTACGTGAATGCTCGAGAGGTCATGGAGTTCTTCAGACTGGTTCCGGGCGAGTACATCATTGTCCCTTCCACTTTCAAGCCCAATGAGACAGCTTCCTTCATCCTGGCCATTCTCTCCAAGTCAGACACCCACCTTGAGTAAGGATGTCAGCTTGCCCTCTATAAACAGGAATAATGGACTTCAATTTTTCAATCTTTGGGTGTAGCCCAGAGTGTAGTCTATATTGTGCACAAGGTGGCTCACTGAATCATAATTTTTCTTTTTTTTCAGGGAAAATTCCTCTCATCATGTGGAGATCCAGAAGGTAACTATCTTTCCCACCTCATTTTATTACTTTAAGTTTATTGCTTTTTATCAATGCAACAATCAAGCTCTGTGTAAACACTGTGTTTGGATGTGGATGATTATTTAAAAATATAAAAAATAAATATAAAAATCACTATAGCCCACTCCATCTGAAAATGGAGAAGATACCAACTCCAAAGTGACCTTGTTCCGTCAGTTCTCGGATCAGGTATTGTTTGTTTACTTCTTAGCATTTCTTTTATATATACAAATTGTCACGTCCATAACGTCAACAAAATGCCATGGTACATGATGCGAATGATAACGTGAAAAGTCGCATAAAATTTACAACCAAGAAGAGTGAATTCTCACATTTTATGTAATCATCACATGCATTGTGTTGACATTATGAACATGACAGTTTTGCATGGAATTATGTATTATATAATATTGTACATATATATATTCTCTTAGTGTCTCTGTTGAAACTGTAGCGAAGTGTAAAAGTTGCTCTTGTTTTTCACTGATGAAGTATGAGGAGGTGGATGCTGAGCAACTCCAGAAACTTCTAAATCAGAACATTCTTGGAGGTGAGCTTGACACACACACACACAAACACACACCCACACACAAAATACCACCCCTTCCATTTCAAATCACCCCTCATAATTATACCTCTAAATCCCACTTGACACGTTCAGGTGGTGTCCCAGCATGAAAAAGCAGGTTACCCAGTCCACAATGCTTCTTTTTCATATGTGCCCTTTCAAACAACAGAGCAGTTACATGAGCAAAGTTTGCTTGTTGATTCTTTAGAAATTCAGTTTCATGAGAGATTGAATCTCAATGCTTCTTCCCTCTCTGTGTTTACAGGCAGTTCCCCAGGCTTTGGTATAGACACCTGCCGCAGTATGGTTGCCATGATGGATGTATCCTGTCATTTCTATTTACTCTGAAACACAGCCTTATTTTGTAATAGACTTTAAAGGGATCCCTGGCTAGTAAGACATGTTGGTTTTATGAGACTGATGTTGGCGTCAGCCACATAAATGTGATTTGAAACACTCACAACATTTTTGGTTTAGAAAATCTTGTCATAGGTAAGCTGCTATTGTTGTGCAAAATGACATTACCTGATTGCATCTAATCAAGATCCAATCAAAGCAAAGCAATCAAGCTGTTGCTGTACATAGACGCCATCAATATCAACCAGATAATGTCACTTTTTACCCAGAAAGCATTGAGACATGAATGCAATGGCAGCTTACAAGCTCTGCAAATGAAGGGATTTTGTAAAAGTTTTAATTAAAAAAAAAGCATTTTGAGTGTTTATAAATTCTGCTAGACACAGCCGATACCAATGTCTTATAAGGCCAACATATCCTACTAGCCAGGAATCCTTTTCAAGGTACCCTATGCAAGTTGTTGGATTTTTAAACTGAGATTTTTAAACTGATTTTTATACAGAGCTCCCCCTACAGGCATACCTTAATTATTTCTGTTGACTGACAAGGTAATAAACACGATTACATAAGGCTAAATTGTGAGCTACTTTCAGTTAGTTATTTTGGCGAGGAGGCAATGGCTGATTATGCTAAAGTCTATAGGTGGAGCTGAGAAAGCCTTCATCCCCCCATGAGTCATTTTCTATAATAATAAGAGTGACTATGAAGCTGGTAAATTAACTAACATTCTTGCATGATATACCTTTAATACAGTATAAGTTATGACTGTTTATTATGCTTATTTATTTTTATTATTTATTATGCTTATATGCTTATTTATTATGCTTATATGCTTACTTAAAAATGACATGAGTGTCTGAGAGACTGTGCATTAGAAACTTTGCATACTTCCTTAACCCACAAACACTTTAGCTTAATGTCACGGGCAAACTGGATAACCGTGAGTTCCTTCGGCTGTGGGACCGAGTTGTCCGCTATAGAGTAAGTCATACTGCTCAGCATTGATTACACCGTGTTGGTTATGCAATACTGTTAGACAATGATGAGCAATGCTTTATGCTTATGTTTACGTCTTATGTTTACATCTTATGCTTATGCTTATGTTTATGCTTATGTTTACGTCTTATGTTTATGTCTGATGTGTCTCAACAGGATGTTTTCAATCTTGCCGATACGGCAAAAAATGGTTACCTCTCTCTCAGTGAACTGCGGACTGCTATGATTGCCACAGGTACGTCTTGAAACATTTTCTAGGATGGGTGTGTGTGTGTGTGTGTGTGTGTGTGTGTGTGTGTTGGGGGGGTGGATCTGTGTTCTGGAGAATCTGAAGCAGCAGAAGTGTCGGTACCACATTTAGAGTTGAGTTTACCCAAAGTCTGAATCTGATCCACAGTCATTTTCACATTCTGCCCTATCTCTCTCTCCACTCATCTGCTGCCACTCTTCATTGTCCTATCAATATCGTCATGAAAATGTGTGATATGGCATAAGTTTATACCACAATTATATATCTCAAAACAGGATTATCCTATATTATAAGTTTGTATGAAAAGAGGTGTCACAGTGTGTATGTCTGTCTGTCTGTCTGCAGGTATCCAGATGGGTGATGACATGTTGAACCTGATGGCTTTGCGTTACAGTGGCTCAACAGGAAATCTTTCCCTGGAGAGCTTTGTGTCCCTCGTCCTGCGCTTGGAGTGCATGTCCAGTAAGCAACAGTTTGCCTTTCACCACCTCTCCCCAGTAATGACCGGAAAGAAAACAAAGACT
The DNA here is from genome assembly GCA_015244755.2 of Tenualosa ilisha. NCBI lineage: Eukaryota > Metazoa > Chordata > Actinopteri > Clupeiformes > Clupeidae > Tenualosa > Tenualosa ilisha. Next base: position 2,719,176 of record PYXC01000630.1, on the reverse strand, counting down.
TTTCATAGCCTATTAATGCATTGTTAGCATAGTCTTAGTTGTGTGTAATAGACTGATTACAGGATAAGGATAAGGTAATTTAATTAATTTCAGAGTCATTTCAGTTTCATTCAACATGCACTATAATGCTTATCATGATAAAAGCAATGTTGCCTTCATGATGTCTTATATCTTATCTTGTGTTTGACAGAGATATTCAAAAAACTGTCTGATGGGATTGGTATTTACCTTCAGGAGAATGAGGTAATGAAAAAATTTTAAAATTTCAAAATATAAGTTTATGGGAATGTTTTTAAACTCTTGAACAGCCCTACAAATTACAGCATACATAATAGTTTATGAGCAACCTAAAATGTCAACTGAGCCTGTTCCTACATGTTCTTTATGGTCTTCATTTTTATAGACCTTGTTATGTCATGCACACACACATGCTTGCCACACACACATACACACACACAAACACACCCACACATACACGCACACACACACACACACACACACACACACACACACACTTTTTTTCTTTTTACATTTTTTAGTAAATTTTTTGACAAACTTTTTTCTTTATGTCTTTCTTCAAATTCAGTGGCTGTATCTCAGTATGTACTCTTGAATGAGTTCAGCTTGCAAGATCCCCTGTGCTGAAGATCCTCTGATGTTCCTAACAACAGCTTTAGCAATAGTGTATCCAACCATGCAGGCCAATACAGCAACTTTAATTTGAATATGGATCAACCAATTTCTGGGGAACAATGTCTGATGCAATAGTATGTTTTGCAGAGTACTGCAAATACAAGTGGATACAAGTTCTTTCAATTATACAATATGTGTTTACTCACTTTGGGTTAGTATCTGTTTACATTTGTATGCTTTAAGCTGGTATAGCCAACCACATAGGTTGGATGAAATGAGCAGGGCAGAATGAGGCCTGTCAATGTCAACATAAAGCACATTAAGACACCAAGGTTGTTGCTATAGTTTGTATCCAGTGATAATCTTTTCAGTATAACTTTTATTTCCAATGGTCATGTTATTCTTGGATTAACATTTTATGTGTTAATAATTTAGAAACCATTCGGACATATATGTTTCTGTCTTTGGTATAGCTAGACTCACATGTAATTCTATAGGATTTTAGTACATTTTTAGTACATTTAGTACATTTCCTATCAGAAGTATAATTGTATGATATAGTATATATTATAATGCCATTACCATAAGCTCTGTATCTAATATCTGAAAACATATTGACATCATAGAATGTGAATGCAAGCTATGACTGTCACTCCAGTAACGCAACGATAGGAAATAAACTCTGACCTTTTTTTTATTATTGCAGTGTCACGTTACCTCTCACATTAGCACACAATACTTTCATACTGTGACTGATCTACACACTATCTTCTGTGGAAAAACGTTCTGATATAAGCAATGACTTCTGACCTAGTCTACTGTATGAGAAATTACTTTTAAATAAACACTTCAAAAAAGATACTGCCTTTGTGCCAACCATATTTTGTTACACTTTGGATTCATAAAATGTATTTTGTGTCATGTCACCAATGAGGTGGAGTCGGTAGTTTCTGGAAATTGTCCCACACATTGTAAAAACGAATTTCAAATAAAATAACTCAATGGATAAATACATATACAGATGAAATCCACAGGCTGAAGTGTTTTTTATGCATCTGAATCCATATGCACATACACATGCATACACAAGGACACGCACACATTCACATGCACTGTTACACATCTGCTATCTAATGGACAATGTCAGCACAGCACTTCAGACAACAGAAAGTGCTTCTGTACAGAGTTCACCTTTGCACCTCGACCCACCTAATAAAGTGTGTAGGAATATGTTTAAACAGCAGTGTGTGCTTAAAGCACCAATCATCATGTGTGTCATCTAACTTCATGGAAAGAGTGATGTAACCGGATCCCACTTGGATCTTTTCTTACTTAAAAAGGATCTATTGTGTAGTTCACTTCCACCAGGAACCCAACAGGTAACAAATCCTCTTTTCTGTATGTATGATCTTTTCATACATTACTCAATTGGTTTTGGTACTTAAGTTATATAAATATTACTTAGCTTTACAATTGCAGTTTCATGTGCATTGTTGTTCTCCATATCTCTGCAGAGAAACACTTCCCCATCTGCCAAAATGCCTCCGCCTGGTGTGTGTCTAAATATAATGGATGAACGCAATAAGAAAATTGGAAGAGGATCTGCCACTAACCCAGACTTGTTCCTGGGCCAGGACTTCAGTGAAATGCATCAATACTGCCTCAAGAACGGATTTAGGTTCGTCGATAAAATGTTTCCGCCGGATTACAGTTCCATTGGTGAAGGACTTCTCTCTCCAAACCATCTGGCAAAAGTTGTCTGGCGAAGACCAGGGGTATGTTAACCAGATTTCAGACAGAATACCCATCTCTGCTATGTAACACTGGTCCTTCTAGAAAGATAGTCAGATACTTGTTGAGAAGAAAGTCACATTTTTAAAATGTGCATCAAATCATATTACTTTATGAGTTGGCAAGAAGAGAAAAGGTTAAGTGTTTATGTATATAACTGACAGATATGCTTCATACACTATTGATGACAACATCATTTAAAATCCTAGCTTCAAATTTTTCGAAATGATCTTTGTCTTGTTCTTAGTGTACATCAAGCTGACCTTTCCGAAATGTCTTTGTTGTTTTCTTTGTCTCAGCTGAGATAATATTTACAGTGTATTGTTTCACAGGCAATGGTCAAAGATCCTTGTTTCATTCTCCATTCAGTCTCAAGGTTTGACATAAAGCAAGGTTGTCTTGGTAAGTTGACACATTATATAGATGTAAGTGAATTGGCCGTCACCATTGTACATATGATGCAATATATCAGGGAATTATGAGTGCATCTTATAAAAGTGCTCTTGTGTGAGTGCCAACCTCTTCCTTGCTATTTCCCCTGCTTTTGTTTACAGGAAACTGTTGGTTCCTTGCCTCTATTGGATCACTGACATGTCAACCTGACATTAGGCAACAACTTATACCAGAGGATCAATCTTTCCAAAGAGACTATGCAGGAATCTTTCACTTCAGGGTAGGAAGGATTCAGATGTTACTATCACAGAACATGTTTCAAAACAAAATCAATACTTTCTAGTATGACAATGAATAAAAATGAAGAATTATTTTGTATTTTTGTATATCATTTTGTGACTTGCAACTGTTTTCTGCTGTTTTTCTTTAGTTTTGGAGATTTGGAAAATGGATTGATGTGGTAATTGATGACAAGCTTCCAACAATTGATGGGAGACTGATATTTGTGCACTCAAAATCCCCCAATGAGTTCTGGGCTGCGTTGATTGAGAAGGCGTATGCCAAGTATGTGGTCTGGCTGCCTCTACAATGCTCCTTGATATGTTGAAAGGGTCAGTTATATAGCAATGTATATAGCCTCTGCTCTGTGTCATCCCCACTGTAGGGTATGTGGCTCCTATGCAGACATGAATGCTGGGAGTGTGTCAGAAGCCCTGATGGACTTCACAGGAGGGTCCCACATGACATTCAAGCTGGACAAAGCACCCCCTGACCTTTGGGACATCATTCACAGAGCGGCTCAGACCAAATCGCTCATGGCTTGTTGCACTCCAGGAGGGGTCAGTAGTGAGTTTATCTCAGCATTCTGTACGGACTCCATTTACATTTATCCTAAGTTTTCCCTATTCAAATTATATTTAAAAAAGGACAAACCCAAATTTTACATTAAAGAGACACCAAGCATGGCCAATTTACCTAGTTCATAGTTATTTTTATAGTTAAATGACTCATTACAGGGTGAATGAAGCCCGGCCCAGGCCTCTTCGCCAGTCAGGGCTTGCAAGATACCAATGTCACCCTGACTCAAGACAAAACCAAAAGTATCTCCCTTATGAGCCTCATAAAATTCTGTTTATTACCTTATCAGTCAACCTAATGCTTTGAAAGTTATCACTGCTGGTTCTTATTATTTGGTTTGCAAACAAATACACATGTATTGGTTAATGTTTAGGAAGTTAATTAAAAAAAATAAACATAGAAATAAAAAAAAGCAACTGTAGGGGGAGCTCCATAGTTAAAATTTTTACAAGCCAAATAACAGAAATATACAGAATTTTTGCTTGGGATTGAAATGGTCCGTTTTGACTAAATGGCACCCTGTTTGGCAACCACAGGTGAGCTATAGTTGATTTCTCGATCGTTGCATCACAGTCTGGCTTTGCTCTAATTTGCCTTTTTTCAGTAGCTATTTCTAAGTCACATGTAAAGATTTGCATGTGAAGGAGGGCACAACTGTGTTTCATCTTCATGACAGCTCTGTGGCCATGCACCTCCCCTAATTCAACAAAGCCAAGACCAGAAATGATTTTCCAGTCCATGCAACATGCAATTGTTCAAGAGTCCTTTGTCACTGCTTTGCTTCGATCTCCAAGTAATTTTCCTGCTCAGATTTTCTGCTCAAACTTGCCAAAGATGTACCAGATTTTATATTACAGTAAAGATTGTAGTATTTGCTTTATGTATATCAGTCAAAAAGTCAAAGTGTAAATATCCTGCATGTGTCATTTATATGTTTTAGGCCAATGATGTTTTGCCCAACGGGCTTGTGCTGGGCCATGCCTACACAATTACTGGAATAATGAAGGTATTGGACATAATAATGTGTGTGTGTGTTTCACTGAGTGTGTGCGCCTGCATGGTTTTGTGTGTGCATATGTGTGTTTGTACATATTCATAATATTTTGTGTGATGTCTTGTCACCAGGGCCGGCTCTTGCGTTTTTGCAGAATTTTGCCCCCTCTTGTCTACAAATACCAGTAAAAAACTGTAGAAAAAAAATGTCTTGCGATGCCCCCCAGATATTTGGCACCCTAGGTGATTGCCTAGGCCATTTATGCCAAGAGCTGGCCCTGCTTATGATTGTGTATTGTATTTGTGAACTTATTTGTGAACAATGAACAATCTGGTTTCCTTACCTGTTTTCTTCCTAAAGGTCAGGAGTAATAATTGCCTGGTTAAACTGGTTAGACTGTTAAATCCCTGGGGACATGGAGAGTGGAAAGGTGACTGGAGTGATCAGTAAGTCTTTTTTTGTTTAATGAGAACCAGTTTTCCTTCCACAGAGAGGTTATACTAAGCAGCATTACTGATTATGTGCTTTTAAAGTTGCCTGTAGTTCATATCGATGATTATATTTTAAAAACAGCAACAATAACAATGCTAATGACTGAAATAAGAATAATAAGTGATTTACTGTGTCATATTGTGTTTGCAGATCTTCCAAATGGCAAACTGTCAGTCCAGAGGAACAAACAACTTGCCTCTCCATCCATGACGATGGCGAATTTTGGTATCAAAATCAATTTCCTTCTCAATTACTCAGTCATGATGCATGTGTTGTTTACTGTTTTGCGAGGTGTTTTTTTTATTCAAATTTCTCCTCAGGATGTCAATGGAGGACTTCTGCTCATGCTATGCTAGCATGGATATTTGCTCGTTGAGCCTTGCTTTCCTTGATGCGTCCACAGATTATCAATGGATGTACAAATGTCATGAAGGCAGATGGGTCACTGGTACCACTGCTGGTGGTTGCACAAATTATAAAGGTAATAAAAACATTTAACTACTATAAGAGGATTGAAATGAACTGGCTAGTATAAATTCTGTGTGTTTCCAATTGTTTCTCAGAGAGTTTCTGGACAAACCCTCAGTTTCACATTGTGTTGGAAGCCACAAAGGGTGAATCTACTAATGACAGTGGGCCAAAGAACCTACTGGTGTCCCTCATGCAGAAGTCTGACAAACGAAACAGGCGGCTAGCCTCCAACTTCCACATTGGTTTCTCAGTTTTCAGTGTGTGTTGATATTGACTTATTGGCATTACACATTATATTTCTTATTGACATTATACATACCTGTTTTACTGTTTACAAAGTACGTGAAATCACGTTTGGTTTTCTAATTGCTTATTTTGGTCTATCTACAGGTGCCCTCAGAGGTAAGTGCAAAATGTTTTTTATGACTGCTCAGATTCTCATTTATTAAATCCTGCCATTGTTTGATTGCTGAATCAGATATCCCCCAGATTCTAATTTGTGATTTATGTAAGCTAACCCTAAACCAGGTACATTGCTGAAGCATTAGGTTCACATTGCGTCAAAATAGATTTATAGATTAATAGATTTGATCACTTGCTTGAGGTGTTTACGTTTAAAAAGTTTGGATCAGCGCCTGACTGATAGTTTGTCCTGACTGATAGCATTCTAGTTCTGCATTCACAACGCCTCCCTCTGTACGCTGATTGGACAGGTTAAAATGCCTCCTGAGACAACAAGCTCAATGGGATCAAATCCAGACCAGCACTGTAGCGAGATGATAATCAAGCGGAAGTGCTAGGAAGACATGGCCAGGCTAACTTTGTATGTCACACAAAGTTAGTCTGTGTCAGTCCAACTCTGAGTGCTTGGAATGATATTCTTTTGTATTACCATCTTGCTGCAGTACAAAGGCAGAGAGGGGAAATTACCAGCCAGTTTTTTTGCGAGGAAAAGTGTGGCTTCAAGTGAATCCTTTCTGAACTCTCGGGAGGTCATGGAGTTCTTCAGACTTGCCCCGGGCGAGTACATCATTGTCCCCTCCACTTTCAAGCCCAATGAGACAGCTTCCTTCATCCTGTCTACATACACCAGGGCTGACAGCCATCTTGAGTGAGAGCTCTACTGCATCATCAAGGCATCTGTGATGCTATTTCACATTATTTGATGTTTGATGTTAGTAAAGTATGTCTATTGTTTCAGCCACATTGATATCCGCTCTTTCTTTTACTTCCAGTGAGAATTCTATCGACAATTGGAAGATTACAAGGGTAAATAAACCTACAGTATACTAATAAAGAAACCTACAGTAACTTCCAAAGGCTTATAGTCAGCACTGTTTAGATCACATTTTTGACAATATGCCAAACATTTGCTTGTTCTTCAGCCCCGTGTTCTGATCAAGTAAATGATAATGATGACAAAATTACCTTATTCAAGAAGTACACTGATCAGGTAATGTATGGAACAAAAAATTGGTTAAAATGTAAGTCTTTCAATTTGGTAATACTGTATATTAAGAAGTGGATGTTGTTGCTATTCATTGTCCATAAAAAAGTTTGAAGAGGTGAATGCAGAACGGTTACAGAAGCTTCTGAATGAGAACCTCCTTCCTGGTGAGATTTCTCTCTTTCTCTCTCTCTCTCTCTCTCTCTCTCTCTCACACACACACACACACACACACTACACCTTGTACCCTCTACCAGTATACAATAGGAAATGCATTCATTCTTTCAGCTAAATGCTCTCCATACGATTCAAGTTTTATGCTTACAGTTTATTTATTTATTTTTTGTCATACATTCTCTGTCCCTGTCCTTCTATTTGTAGTGAACTCACCACTCTTTGGCCTGGATACCTGCCGCAGTATGGTTGCCTTGATGGATGTATCCTAGACTTCAATGGCCTTCAAAGACAAATCATACAAATGACCTATAAGAACTCTTGGGTATAGAGATAATTAAATGCTGAATATTCTGTTCAGCCATGTAATGTGGTTATGATATGGTATCATGTTTTTCTTAACGTTCTTGAAGCTGTCTGTCACGGGCCATCTTAATCAACAAGAATTCCTTCGACTCTGGGACCGTGTTGTAACATACAGGGTAAAAAATCTTTTCTACCTACCATAGTTTTGAAATATCAAGCCTTTTGAGTATTGTGTCACAAAGCAAAATTAACTGTCATTCATAGAAAATCTTTTACCGCACTGATGTCTCAAGGACTGGTGATTTGTCCCTTAATGAACTGAGGAATGCTGTAATAGTCGCAGGTATGAAAAAACCTACATTCTAGGCTTTACATTTGACAAGGTCCTTGTGTGTTGAGAGATTTCTTTGTGAGTAAACGGGAAAACACTTAAATACTTTTATATAATAATAATAATAATAATAATAATAATAACAACAACAACAACAATAATAAAAACAATATATTGTTATTATTATTGTTGTTTTTTAGCTATTTTATTTTAAATACAGGATTTTGGTCAACCAATGTTGTTTTTGAGGTGCTATGTAAATACATTGACAACAGTGACGTAGTGTTTGTGTGTGTGTGTGTGCGTATGTCTGCAGGTATAGAGGTAAGCGATGACATGCTTAATCTCATGGCCCTCCGCTATGGTGGTTCTAGAGGAAACCTAACCCTGGAGAGCTTTGTGTCCCTCGTCCTGCGCTTGGAGTGCATGTCCAGTAAGCACCTACAGTATCTCAATGTAGCCTTTGAGATCACGTCATTGGCTGCTCTCCATATGCTTTCATATACTTTACCCTAAATAAACACTTATTTTCTAATTCTCTGTTAATTTTGATTAGGTATTCTCCAAAGTCCTCCAAAATCAAACAGATAATTCCAGATGTTTAAATTTAACCCTCTTCTCCTCTTACTTCTTTTACACAACAGAGATCTTCAAAAAGATGTCAGATGGGAATGGAGTGTTTCTCTATGAAAATGAGGTAACATGAAACATGAAAAATAAGGGGGGATAAATATATCTCAGGGGATAAATAGGCTCAAATGGAGTACTTACTGCGTAATCTGGAATAACAACAAACTAGATAAAAGTTATCTGCTTAATCTGTCCAACATCGTCTTCATACAATGCAGGCGTTAATCTGACCCCTGGTCTGATTATAATAGCCTATTGTGCTTCTTACACCCTGCCTATAGGTTAAGTTTATGTTGTGCATTTTTGATGAATCAGTGAACAGCCCTCCCATTAGATAGGCTACACTTTTAACAGGCTAAAATTTCAGGTGTGATATTCCCATGATTTCTGATGCACCCAATCTCATCAGCAGCAGTCTAGGAGTAGCAGTAGCACTCAAACAACTTGTCATGTCATTTATGTTATTCCATGCATACTTGCATACTTATGCAGTAAGTACTCTATGATAATTTAGCCCATACTTATTATCTCTTACCTACTCCTTACCCAGTATTTCATGGGATGTAACCTAAAGTGTTACCAAAAACAAGTATCCAAATTTACATTTCATTGTAATCTTAATTGGCTTAATTAAAGCAAATTAACTTTCCAACAAAGTTCTGTCTGCTGCATGTTGCGCTGTAAAATCTACACACACATCTGGATTTTTCACATCTCAACATTTGAAACAGTTTGAAATAATGTCAGGAATCATGTTTGTCATCAAATCAGGGGTGTTTTTCTAGACACCGTTGTTGCTAACATCGTCAGAAATCTCAGTAGTTCTGCTATTGAGAGAAGCAGTATAACGACCAAGTTAACGACAGAAGTTAGCAGCAATGCTTTGTAGAAATGATACCCAGCGTGGTTATAGTGGCATTGTAATTATTTCCTTTTCTGACTTTGTCGTATGAAAACATTAATGACACTCAATATTCATCAGATTCTTTTGAAGTATGGCAAAAACAATTATGTTCATATCTATCTATATCTGTTTTTTTTCTCTTGCAGTGGATGTTTCTCAGCATGTATTCATGAGTTAAAAGTGGTGAGACTGTGAAGATAAAGAAACGATATGAAATACTTATTACTAATTAGTTATTACTTAGTTAAAGTTTTTTAGACATACAATATATGCTGTTTGTAGTTTGATTACTATGAAGTATTTTTTTATCACTCTACCTGCTAGTGTCAACTTTCCTGTTGAAGGAGATAGTGTGCCTTGAAAATAAGGATAGGCACCCTCTCTTGTGTTTTTTTTTTTGTTTGTTTTTTATATCGCCCACTATCTTCACTAGCTAGAGAGAAATATTTTTATTTTCTTCCATTTTATTTTTTCACATTAATTAAAATAGGTAATTTACATACTGTTATGTGATGTTTATTTGATGTGATGGTGCTATGGTAGGCTACAGATCTGTGAAGATGAATTTCTCCAAGGGGACAATAAACTAACTAACTAGTCCAATAAACTAAGAAACTACTTAACCAACTAACTAACTAGTTCACCAATTTCAACTTTAGCATGAGAAAACTGCTTACTGCTACTGCTTTCCCTATCCTAATTGGTCCTGTAATCTCTAGATGTATCATCCAGAGCTTAATAATGATTTTACACAAATAATCACAACATAATTCATGCATGTCTGCACATCAATAATACAACTTTTAAAGTCAACAGATTGTTGTGTACAAATTTCATCCTGAAATCTGAAAGCTAAGTAGCTCGGTTCTGAAATGTTTTGTACTGTTTGTAGTAACAAGCAGCAGACCTTGATCATAGTATGGCCCTTTGTTAACCATCATGAATAGGCAAGGCAGACTGACTTTGAGGGACTCATGACTCATCTGGGCCAATAAACTGACAGACACAAATTTGTTTTATGGGCTGATGTTTTCAGGGAGCCACAAATGACATCAACCTTGAGGTTGCCAATAACATGCTGAGGGGCTCCAGTCATAGTTATTTCATTCACAAAGTTTGTCATCATTTCAACTGCAACACTAACCACAGACAAACATTTGGAATCAAGCTAAAGGTATAGCCTTCATAACGTGCTCATTTTATTGACCTACAGTATTTGTCCATATCAGTAAAACTTCTGAATGACCTCCAGCTGATCATTCTGTAAGTCATATGCTTTTCCAGCCAAATTGCATATTGCTTCAAGAAGGTAGGAATTCTGATGGAGTGTTTTGAATCTTTCATCGGGTTTGTAGACTGTACACAGGGGCTGTCGTAAAAGTGTCATAAAATGTATTGATACTTATCTGGTTCTAAATTTAATTTGCTTCACCAAGGCATCGTTGATAGTTTCAGTCCAAACAGTGCACACGGTAGCGTTAATAAAGAACACAGACAGCATCTTCCAGCATTTCTAAAAGCAGATTAAGACACATGGTGCTTAGGGGTAGACGGAAGAGTGAGAAAATTATTACAGTTACAGTGGACTGCAGTCATCTATACAGGCGGTTTCTGATATGGGCAACCTGTGTACCATCAAATAGGGTGTTCGCAGTGGACTGCAGTCATATATACGTGTAATAGATTAACAGAATTTCATGGCTTTTCAAATGGTGTTTAATGAGTCACCACTGCCAATGCTGTTTACTCATTAAATTAAACATCATGTGACCCTGCTGATAACGCAGGTTTATAAACTTTCGCACAACAAGATTAGATTTTTTGGCTGAGACTTTCTAAGCACAACTACTGTTGACCTTTAGACTATTAAATAAAGCTAATCTTTAACTACTCTGGTTTAATGCCTCGCCCTCCTTAGGACAAATGCATTCTGCCATCTACTGGCCAAGCCCACTTGAACTACTGATAAGTTTATTTCCACAGTGAAATGTACTGTAGACCTTTTTTTCCAGGCTTGATGTTTGCGTGTGGAATCTCAGACATTCAGGCATTCATTATGAAGGCCAAAGTAATCTATCTACACAAGTTGCATTCCCTTGATGATGAATTGGATCTGGTGCCATTATTTTTGCTAGTGACATCATGCATTCAATACATGGACTTGCACATACAGAGCATGTGTAGGCAGTCAACATTTAATCAAAGCACTCATATTTGAAGTAGCTTACATTGCTTTATTCTTTTAATGGTAAATGACATATAGTTCGTTATTGAACAATATCGTAACATTAATTGCTTCTAATTTTTTACCATCTTGTATTGTTCACAGTACTGCACCTTTAAACAATGTATGTACGTTTCGCAAAACTGATACTGTGTGTGCTACATAAAGGCAACAGTGTGATGGTGAAATCTTTTTTTTGCTGAGTCGTGATCATTAGTGTATAGTAGGGGTGGGAATCAAGAACCAGGTGCCAAGTAGAACCGAGAATCTACTGCATCAATCTACTGGAATCGTTTGTCTCTGCCCTTATCAGTACCTCTTATCAATACCAACATGTTATTGAGATCATGGGCAGCTGGTCTCTCTGAAAGTAGAATTGAAACAGCAAACACACTTCTACATAGTTTACCTCATTCTAATAAGCTGTTATAGCCACCATAGTAATACAGGCTACATTATAGGTTCATGTGTTGATGCTGAAAATCTGTGTAGTACTTTAAGGACTTGATAAGAGAATTGATAATGAATCGGGCCGATAAGCAGGATCTACAATGGCATCAATATTGATCAAATCCTATCAATTCCCACCCCTAGTGTATAGGCAGTATAAAAGTGGTTTACATGATAAATGTCATATTTTCAACAACCACCAAATCTGAGGCTGAGCTGGCAGATTAGTATGTTCAATGTCTTTGGACTGCCCACAACCTTAACTATGTGGATTTCACGTCTCATTCAGGATTCCTCGATATATTTCACAATTTGGTCAGATAATAAAAACCATTCTGTCTACATTCGTCTTACGCATTTTTAGTACTACCCTTAATGCCTTGTTGTGGAACATCCATATGCTTTTCGGTAACCACTTTCAACTTGGGCCATTTACGAAAGATACAGCAGTCTGACATTCCTCTTGTAAAATCATATGTACACTTGTATCATAGGTGTAAGCAGAGGTTACTTGTTGCATAGCCAGAGTTGCATGTTCTCATCTTCTAGAGATATAGAGGGTATATGGTGGTTACACACAGTAGCTTATGGTGAACAATACATTTATGCAAATACAAGTGTATTACCAATTAACAACACATTGTAAAATACACACAATACATTTGTGGTACATATTTGTTATCACAGGCATCCCCATGCCACTGTAACCAAATATTGTTTTCCCTCATTTGGTATCACAGTTATTAGGAATAAATATTTGTATGTCCAGGTCTTTCAAATCTTGACTGATCCAATACTAGAGCATAAAAATGCATTATATCATTGCTAAGACGCAAATACTGTACATTTTGATTACAGAGTCAAGCATTCCCAGTGTCTATGTGGAATATGAGAGATTACAATAATAACCTCAGAAAGTTGCTTAAAGTCTTATAAAATACGACAGTCATTTCGATTGGACATATAAGTGCAAAATTTTTGTTTGACGACCACATTTCCATGAAAACGCAGACCCAAGGTAAAAACTTGGAGTCATGTGCACCCAGGAGTATTTTCAGTCCAGTCCGTAATTGTGATAGTTTAGACAAATAAACGTCTCTGATCCGAAGGACACATCTTTCAAAACCTCAGATTCTACTTATTACTTCTGTGTGTGACAGTGGCTGCGCTGTGCTCACTTTATTGCTATGACTGTAAGAATAAAAAGATGACGCCATAATTGCTGAGCTATGTACAAAACGGACACTGTTTTCCCCACATAAAAAAAGTCAAATGTAATATTCCATGATTCTTCCAGCAGTGCATTCATGCCCCTGTGCTGCGGCCGTGGGGACAACACTGCATAGTGACCAACGCAGAGCTATTTGGGACAGTTGGATTCCTGAGTGACAGGAGATTGAGATGAAAACTCCATGATGCTGAGGTGAAGTGTGTGTGTGTGTGTGTGTATGTGTCTTTTTCTGAGAATATCTTGTAAATTTCACTTTCAGTTCCAATTCCACCTCCCCTGGTCACGACTGCCACCAGTCAGCTGCCCCGGCCAATCCTCAGCCCAATCCTCAGACGGTCATCAGCCAGTTCTAAGCCAGATACTTCAGCTAGTCTTTCATCCGCCTCTTAGAGTGATGTCTCAACACATGATCCGTTGCGGTGGAAAGAGCTGTGGTTGGGGCAGCTCTCGCTGCAGTGCACGATGAGCACAGGGAAGTAGAGTGCGTCCTGGTAGGGCGGCGGCTCATCGTCGTCGGGCGGCAGGCGCGGCGGTGCCAAGCAACGCGTGTTCTCACCGGGGCTCTCTGGCTCGTCCAGACTGCCACTGCCACTGCGCCACAGGCAGCTGCGTCGCGACCCGTACAGGCGGCCCAACGAGAAGCGACTGCCGCTGAACGGCAAACGCGGGCTGGCACCATTGCAGATGCTGAGCGCACTCCGTGAGAACACCGATGAGCTGCTGATGGCCCGGTGGCAGCGCTCGCAGTTCTGCTGCCGGCTGAAGCCGCCTGATCGCTGGGCCAGGTCCATGAGGCCAGCCTCCGAATAGCTGGGTACCAGCTGCTGGTTGGAACGGATGTGCCATTCCAGTTCGGTGCTGTCGATGGTGTTGACGCGTGGGATGCGCCGGCAGTAAGGCCGGTCCTCACATGGCGTTACGGGCAGGTAGTCAGCGCCAAACAACTTCTCAACCCGGTAGTGCGCGTAGGCCGTGCGGTACTCTGTCAGCACACGCAGAGGCCAGGAAAAAGTCAGGAAAGCAGCCGCCCAGAAGACGTAGTTGTTGACGTACCAGGGGTGGTGGTCCGGATCTGAGAAGGCTATGACAAACTCTTTGAAGTCCACATTCTTCAGGTGCATGCCCTCACGAGCCTCCATGTAGTCGTCCAGCCCTTCGTTGTCGGTGAAGAAACGAGCTCTCTGGGTCAGGTAGGAGTTCTCCGACTCCACGTTGGCAAAGCTAAAGCATTTGGTGAAACGCAGCTTGGTCAGGGCGGCCTTCTCCAGGCCGGCCAACTGCTTGGAGATGTCCTTCACCCCGCAGTGGCCATAGTCGAACTCAGCCTCGGCCACGTGTGTGTTGACCCGCTCATGATACACCTGAGTGGTGGTGTAGGCGTCCCCGTTGCGGTAGCGCGTCACCTGCCGGGTCCGGCGCACATAGTGATAGCTGATGGCTTTCCACCAGATGCACGGCTTGGCCTGCTGCATGCGCTGGATTCGCTCGTATACGCCCTCCACTTCCTCCTTGTATTGCATCTCGTTACGAGCGTGGCAGTGCCAGCACTCCACCAGGTACACCACGTAGAGCATAATCAGGAAGGCTAGGGGGATGTAGATGTAGCCGTCAGAGCAGGGGCTGTCGTGGTACATCATGGACTTCCCTTTGAAGGCACTGTCGAAGGTGAGACGGGTTACCTTGGTAACGTGGCACCACACCATTGCTCCCATACAGCCGTACATGAGCATGGAGAGCAGCAGGCATTTCCAGAACACCTCCCGGCACAGCGACTTGCTCAGTGACTGCTTCAGAGGCCTTTGCTGCAATATTAGGACAGAGGAAATATAACAATTATAGCATAAGATGAAAAGGGAATATCAAGTTTCAGTAACTAACAATTATGGTGGCGGTGAATGATGCTTGTGGTGTCCCTGGTGGTGGCTTATCTTCAGAGATTTTGTGTAACGTGGACAAACAGTCCATGTTATCTTTCCATGACAATTCTGTGCCATAAACTGACTTAATTCAGTTTTTAAGTAATTCTGTTATTAACCAGCAATTAAGCCTTTGTCTAAATATGAAAGAACCGTCTCTGGTGGCACTATGAAAATAAAGCACATTGGCTAACCTATATGGTCTCATGTACTCTTTGCACGTGCAACACCAAGGTAGTAATAAACAACTGTGACGTTGGTTGGACCCATTAGACACACGGGCAAATCTCTCTGTCAGCATACTGGACAGTAAAAGGCTGACAAGCACGCCAACGCGGTCCCGTAATAATTGGGTTAGTCTGTTTACTCTCGCCTTTAATGCCATCCCATCATGTATTATGTTGGCAACAAAAGCAAGACAATCACAATAGACTACACTGACGTCTATCTTTTACCTCACCTATCATTTGACACCAACAAGACAGTCAGCACATTTTTAATATAGGCTAATGGTTGCTCCGTTTTCGCAGAATAGTGCATGCGTAAAACCTGATTTTGATGAAGAAGGCATCTCATGTTAGGCTATCATAGTGGCCTAATACCTCCTCTCTGGGGGTCTCCGTCTCATCCTCGAAAACAGTGGTGGTGCTGCTCTCGCTGGCAGTCGCAGCCGACGCTGGAGGGGACATGGTGGTGTCGGTGGTATAATGAGGCGTGGATCACTTCACAGATAAACGTCGCTTATCACCCTTGTACCACTGACCGCCGTAACAGAGATGTCAAAGTTATCCGGGCAATTAGTGTATTTAGGATTTCATCGGAATGCTACAAACGTCTCGCTTCACAACCGTAAACAGGAGAATCAGCCAATCAACCGACCAATGACAGTATCCATAGGGATGGGTGGAACTGCCGTCCTCTTCTTGCCTGCTGCTAAATATCCTCAGGATGAAGAGTCGCGGTGAAGATGCCAGGTGCAGATGAAACTAACGTTGTAAAATCAAAACATTAGTAGGTTACGAACTGTCCCTTCAATAATATGGTTGACGACACTGCGACTATTAGCCTACATATGATCGTCGATATAGCCTGAAAACTAATTGAGACGCCATGTCCCTCGGAGGAAAAAAAAGGTGTTCTTGACACCATTAAGGTATTCTTAAAGGCTGCGTACCGACAATGTGCACACATTAATCGCAACTAGTAGCAGTCAGAATATTAGAAAATTAGGCTACTTTCAGTTTATCAAACGTCTTCTTAAAACCATAAGCCAAGTGTGGGCTACTTCCTTTGTTGGCCGCTTGCTCGGGGTGGGGAACGTGACCTTGGTGATGCATCTTATAGTAGCCATGCAGCAAGCGTCCTCCGACGGCAGATGTCGTCAATTTAACAAATTCAGCATGAGAATAATAATAATGAGATAATAAACCCCACCATGTTATGCGACCTTTTAACCATTTAAACCATTTGAAGAGGCCATGTGCCAAGCCTATTACAATGTGGGTAGCCTATGTACATTGCAATTAGTGATATTCTTTCAACAAGATGGGCTCTCATTCTAAGAAGTAGTTTACCATATGCTTAATTTCTCATGCTCAAAAAAGAGAAGCAAACGTTAGGTTACGTGTTTATGCATACCCTACCCCCATCCCCAAAATGCACATAGCATAATAATAATAATAATAATAATAATCTTCTATGTGATAAAATCACTCACAGCTCTCCTTGGCCTTCAAGAAAGAAATCTAAACACACACACACATGCATGCACACATGTGCGCACATACCAAATAACTGCTTCCCGAATTCAAACAAGTTGGGATGTGTAATGTGTATGTTAAATGTCATTACAGTTGCCAAAAAAACATAGACAACATGTCAGATGTTGAAAGTGAACAATTTGACTGCTTCATGAAAAAATTACCCTAAATTTGATGCCAGATACAGGCCTAAAAAAGTGTATGGGGTCAACAAAAGGCTGTGAAGTTGTGTGATACTGAAGTAAACACAAGGAGTAACATTTTCTAAACTAATTAAGGTTAACTGACACCATGATTGGCAGGGGCACCACCCGGGGGTGATGGGGTGGAGGGTTTGGATGATTCTAAGCACAACATTTCTAGTGGCACCCCTGATAATTGGTGTGTAAAAGAGAGGATCTTAGAGTGGCTGAGTATATCATAGGTAAAGATGTGCAGGTTTCCATCGCTCTGTTACAACTTGTTTGGACAAATAATGCAACAATAAGAATAATGCTCCTCAACATTAAATTTGGAAGAATTTGGGGATTTCATTCTTTGTATTCATATTCAGATATTCACTGAAGTACATAAAACATATGGCAATGTGTAGCGAAGTATTAAAATGGGCTGTCTGCAGGCTGGATCACAAAACTGCAATCAAGAGGATGCCAAAACTGAGCAGCTGAGATCCTAGAACTGTCCAGAACTTGATATAGGTTAAAGGATAAGTCTGGGGAAAATCAACCTATAGCCTTGTCATTCAAGGTCACAGAGTGCTGTTGGTTGGGGAAAATACGAGAAAATTTGGAATTACATTGATTTGCGATATAACTGATGATATTATCAGTTGGTGTTAGTTGCTGTTTCACTCTGTTTTATCAGATTTTCTTGTTCTTCCTACTGAATGCAGCTGAACAGTGGCTACCGAACAACAGGGCTATGGGCTGAATTACCCTGGACTTATCCTTTAATTCTCAAAACTACAGCAGTGAGTTTACTCAGCTCCCAAATTCACAGTTCCTAAAAGAAGGCTTAAAGCATGCCATTAATAAACACATTGATACCCTGACATTAATGCCCTTGTCCCAGCTTTTTCAGACAGTTGCTGCCATCAAATTTAAAATGATCATATATTTTTCAAAAACAAAAGCATTTCTCTGTTTCAGCAACTGATATGGCATGCTTGCACTATTCCCAACTAAAATTGGCTTATATGATTTTCTAATAATGCAGTTCTACTTTAATTCATATATTCACAACTTCTATGGAAATGGGATTGTACTTTAGAAAATCATTCCAACTTCACTCTGTGAAACCCTGTAAAACTGTACAAAATAATAAATAATGTGAAACCATTTCCACATTTTGCCATTTTGGTGCAACAAATACCATCACTATGTTTCACTTTGTGCCAAGCGTTTGGGATCCCTCAGTTGACATATGTTTCCTCCCTGGTGGCCAGATACTTTCTGTGAACTTTAAAAATATTGGACATGCCAGAGCCCTCTGTTCGCTGATTGGCCAGCCAAAAATTTGCCAAAGGAAACTTAATATTTTGGAGAGATCCCTGATGCAGTGCTGTAGTGAAACATGATATTTAGCAGAAGCACTAGGTGGCGCTACTCTGGCTACATTTCACCTGAAGAAGTTGAAACAAAGACTTTAGACAAATCTGTTTCTCTTTCTTTTCTTTTTTTTTTTTAACCATAGCAGAAAGACTTCTGACAGAGCAGTTCCACAAATTGAAATGATCAGAAATTGAGAATTGAAAGTGATACTGATGGCAGGGCCAGTGGTAGCGTAGTGGTTAAGGAATCTTCATAGTGTGCAAGTAGCCTGAAAAATTGTGATTTTGAATCCCAGCTGCCACTGTTGTGCCCCTGAGCAAGGCACTTAACTCTAAGTTGCTCTAGGGGAGACTGGCCCTGAACAATTGATAGTTGACAAAAAATGTAAGTGTGATTATCACCCCAGTTTCTACTATAGAAATTTGTCAGTGGGAGGCAAATGTTCTCCCTTTGGGTTGCAGGTTAATATGTGACCACTAGATGGCAGCATAGGCTCTGTTACTATTTGCACACACACAGTATTTCTGTCTTTGGGGTTATAGAAAAGAGTGTGTTTTTCTTACAGTAAAACGTGATTCGCGAGGTTGCTCCTCTCTATATCCAATGCAAAACATATAACACCAATATAACATAACCATATTTGTTTTCTTCCAAGTAACCAATGAATTTTTTTGTTAATCACTATAGAGTTAGAATTGCAGATGTGAAATACAACCATGTTAGCCTTTAAGTATCCCCTTTTGAACATGCATGAATTGGTGACCAGCCTGCTGCCAACCTGCTTGAAAACTAGTCTCCCAAAGAACTCCAGAGAATTTACCTTTCAAAGTGAATGCATGCTTGGCCTGGAATTGTTGTAGCATTGGCTCCAAAATATCACAATACACGGTACATTCATAATGCATTGTTGTTTAATTCATGCAAGTCTTATTTCATAAATGTATGCATGAGTTTTGCAGGTTAGTCAAGGGCATCCTTAAAACCAAGAATTCATTAAGCATAGGCAAAAAAATCTTCCTGTTTGTTCCCAACACTCATTGTAAACATGCCAATGAGAGAACTTAACAAAATTCGGCAACGTGAGGAGAACTCTTGTTAGCTCTGTAACTGATAGAGCTGAGCGTGCCATGCATGTTGTGCATTGTCACAGCTTTGTGTGAAAGACTCTGAAAACGTGGGACTGGGATCGAGAGGTAGTCAGGATGTCTCTAAAGATGTTTTTTTCCCCGTGATTAGGCAGCTGTCAAGCCTGTGCAGAGTTTGTCAGAGCCACCCTTGACAAAGATAAATAATTAGATAAGAACATATAGGAGGAACTATCTAGGGGAGATTAGAGATGGGGAGAGCTCTAGAGGCAGAGGGCAGACTGTGCCATATCTAGGGAGGGCTTCGTCAGAGGGGTCGTGTTAATGGGTTAAGTCCAACTCTGCAAGATGGTAGACACAAGGGTTCTTGCCTCAGTTTTGCAGACGATTGAGTGGATTAAAATAAGCAGCTTCTCAATGTCACTGTCTGTTTAGAGAGGCCATGAAATCTCCTCTTCTGCTTATTGATGGTGCTGCTCTTACCACTCTTGTCTGCTTATGTCAAATGACTAAATATGTACAGTGAACCGACAGGAGTGTTGGATGAAACTGACCATCTATTTGGCTTGTACTTTTACTCAGACTCTCACAAGAATTTGTTTAATGTGTTGCTTCAAATCTACAATATGATCTCAAGTATATGAAAGTAGAGAGTGGTAAATGAAGATTTGTACAGGATTTACATAAATTAGACAAGGTTATAAAGGACCCACCTTTTAATACCCAGGCTAGCAGTCACTGAAATGAGATCACCTTATGAAAATGACCCAGTAATGTCTTCCCAGAAAATAATCTTGTTTACCTTAGGAATTCCTAAATAATTTCTCCAAGCACTGATATTCTAGTACGTCCTCTCAAATAAGCGAAGATTTATTTGTAGTTTCACCCATTTCCTGTTGAGCTGCATATATCTTTGTGATGATTATTTTTTTGGTCAAGTCAGCTTGCTTTCACTAACACCCTTCTTTGATAAATGGACGGGCTGAAAGTAGGAGTGAATTATTGTCACTAAGACCATCCTGAAATGGATACGCATGTTATAGTATGACTGATGTACTCATCGGCCTCCATGACCAATATGTTTATCTATTCCTCACGAGTTTCATTTGCTGTCAGCGGACCAATTACTTTTCACTCCCTCCTTTCATTAGAAAGCCAAACTCACTCAATCTCGCCGACATTATTCAAATAGAATTCATGCATTAACATACAAATTAAATAATGTTTTGAGACCTGCACTAGTGATAAGTTGGTGCCAAGAACCCAATTTGAGTTTCTCTTTGAAATGTCGCTAACGACTGTGAGATATTGATCTATACAGTCAGGTGGGGAACACAGCACCCTGTCACACTGCTTCCCTGCTTCTAAATGCAAAGTATAAGCCAGATATATCAGACAAAGGAACCTTAGCAAAAACAAAGGGCTGAGCTCTGATGGACTTCTAGAGCTTTCAGATCCTTGTGTTAAATCCCTCATAATTCGACTCTTTGTGCCATGCTGAAATGTATATTTATGAAATGGCAAATCACTATTTAGGTAACACGCCCATCCTCTCCTTGCAGTATCAGTGACACTTGGAACCTGTTGAATTATTCAGCAGCTTTAATCTCGGGTATTATGGCTTGTTTGCAGCCTTTAAAAAAAAAGCTCTCTGACATGCAGCTTGATCAGTGATTCTTACAGTGGTGTGCACAAATAATCCTAATTGATTCCCAGCTGCGGGTTTCCTGGGCGTGCACGTAGGTCAAAGCCTTCTCTGCTCATACTTACAACCTGGCAATTTATATCTTTTCAACTTTTGCCATCCTAAACTCTTGCTCGCATTGCTAGCAACATTCAGACTTTTAAGTGTAATCCTAAGGGCAGGTGTCCTTTATGTGACCCCCAAAGCGGTGAGTTTGTTGATTTGTTTGTCTCCAGGAGCTGTTTTTGTAATCGGCTTTGATTGCTTAGTTCCATTGTTTTGTTTTGTGATTTGTGACCAACCTTTTTACTTTATGTCACTGTTGTCATATCCGTGTTTGTTAGGTGACTTGATATACAGATTTGATGGATGGAGACATCACTAAAGATACTTAAACAGTGCATTTATTGACTGTGAAAACACTGAAGTTATGCATTGGGACACTGATGGTATACATTTTATTAAATGGTTTCTTTGCATTTGCCTCAGAGTGGGCAATAGTAAACATGAATGCTAACAAGGTCTTTCAGTCTACAAATCAGTATTTAAATCATCTGTTTTTGTTGACATACTAACCATTTGGGTGTTTAATTCATGGCTTAATTTCAAAATAACTTCATTTGATTAATAGGAATATAAGCTTACAATGAGACACCTGCATGAATTTGATTTCCTGCTCTAAAGCTCTGTGTTAACATCTGGGTTGATGTTAACACAAAAAGGCCACGGTTTAAAAAAAAAACACCACAAGAAAGAAAACTTGAGATGACAAGACAGCTGAAACAGCTGAAAAAAACTTCAACAAAGTGATGTGCCAACTCTTTTCTCCAGGTTACCCAAGTACAAAAAAATCCCAAAAAAACAAGCGCTCCAAGGCAGATAAAGCAGATGTTTCTGAAGGAGGCTCTTGAAAGCAGCTACCTGCTTGCTGGAGCGTGTCCGTCAGTGACCTTCCAACAGGTCAGCAGACTGCAGGTGCCATGAGCTCTTTGCAGACAGAGGGAAGCTGGTCCAGAGCCAGGAAAAGAATTTAGGATGCAGATCCATCCTTGTTCCTGAGAAAAAAAGCTCTGCCTGCGGCTGGGCTAAACTACTTTGAGAGCAAAGCAGAGGCAAACAGTTTTGTCTGTGTTAGGTTGTTGGTGGGTCATGACAAAAGGGACATGATAAACTGTTATGGCTGATGGGCAGTTTTTTTTGTCTATGGAGGACTAGGGAGCAGGGTTGTCTTGTCAGTAGGCTGCTTTAAAGTGCTGCATGAGCCACCATTGGTAAATGGACAATATGTTCCACTCTGGATCTCAGACAATCCTCCCTCCACTGCAGAGGTTGGGCCAAACACCTGGTCACCTCGCTTGCAAGCAACCGTGTGTCTCCCAGTCAGCTATGCGTCAGCTCAACTAGCACACACATTCATTCTGTATTTCGCTCTCCCCCTCCCCCCTCTCTCTCTCGGGCACACACACACATGCATACACACGAACACACACACACACACAAACACACACGTACACACATTTACAAAGACATGAACCACATCGACACAGATACAATAACAACTGGCACTCGCAGAAGGAATATTAAGGATTCTCTTCACAATAGGTTGTCACAAACAGTTGCACATTCATTTATCTCTGAGTATCTTTCCCACAGAAAACAACTTGCCGCACACATCCTCTAAGTTATTTGAGAAATAAGTCTTTGGTTTGTCACATAGGCCCTCTGCAAACGCACATGGTAGAGAGGGGCTGTTTATACACATAGATTGCATTTGCCTGTGTATTTTTGTGTGTACCAACAAGCCTGTGTTTGTGTGTGTGTGTGTGTGTATGTGTGTGTGTGTGTGCTTGTGTGTGCTCATGTGCATGTGTTTGTGTGAGTGTGTGCTCATGTGCATGTGTTTGAGCTTGTGTGCGTGTGTTTGTGTAAGTGTGTGCTTGTGTGAGTGTGTACTCGTGTGCATGTGTGATGTGTTTGTGTGAGTGTGTGCTTGTGTGAGTGTGTACTCATGTGCATGTGTTTGTGTGAGTGTGTGCCCATGTGCATGTGTTTGTGTGAGTGTGTACTCGTGTGCATGTGTTTGTGTGAGTGTGTGCTCGTGTGCATGTGTTTGTGTGAGTGTGTGCTCGTGTGCATGTGTTTGTGTGAGTGTGTGCCCGTGTGCATGTGTTTGTGTGAGTGTGTGCTCGTGTGCACGTGTTTGTGCTTGTGTGCATGTGTTTGTGTCAGAGTTCTACTTCTTCACTGAGTGTGTCTGCTACCCTCAGCAAAAGTCATCAGGGATCCAAGCCACTTCACAAAATCCAGATTTACTGTAAAATGTATTTCGTCTTACAGTAATCCCTGCAGTGACCCAGAGCTGAAATCATGTACGAGTAAGGACATTATGAAAATTAAGAAATTATGATAATCAAGTTTGGGGCAGGTTAGTGTGCAATGAGTTAGTGTGCAGAGTTACAGATCTCAGCCTATCTGAGCTTTTCATTGCAGCATTCTCAGTCTCTTAGTTCTGTGATCCTGATTTTCAGGCTTTACAAATTCAGCCATGTGTAACAATTATGATAGGATTTTCAAACCCTAGTCACACTGCTGAGCCAAAGTCATATGTCACTGGCTTTGGTAAACAACAGCTCTTATTCAGAGCCAGAGCTGATCCCAGGGTTTGCCTCAGGACACTGAAAGGGATGGGACACAATGACTGAAGTAATCAATACCACTGGCAAATGCATACAATAATATAATATACAAGATCTAATCTATCAGAAGGTGATATAATGCCAGGCCAGATTTCTAGTTTGTGTCAAAAGCCAGTGGCAATTACTACAATCTAAACAGGAGCAAAGACAATTTGCAAACAGATAAGCGATTCAAGCATTTAAGCCAAACCAGTTTGATGAAATAGGATTAAGGGTGGAAGACACAATAGATTTGACTTACACATTAAAATACTTTGAAAAACATTTACTAATGCTTTTGTTTTTTTGTTTTTTTGTCTCATTTATTTGAGGTCTTAAAAATGCTGCTCTGTTGTACAGGCACACAAAAATGATATGAAAAGTATAGAAAACTGAATTCATATCCGTTAAACAAGAGCAAACTGCAGTTGTCTGTAACCTGAGCACATTAGGGCTCGTATACAGAGAGAAAATAGCATTACTGACATTCTCACTGACAATAGTGTACAAATACAACAGCTACAGTCTGTGACTAGACTTATCTAGTTTAGCCTAAATGCAACTTTATTGAAACTTTGGTTATATGGAACTCGGGGAGAAAAAAAGCTTCAAGCTAAAATCCTTTTCTACCGAGCAAAAAATGAAACTGAGATATGAAGAAAGACTTGGTTCAGCATAGTTCATTTCCAGCCTTTTCATAAAGACTTACAATTGAGGTCAAAACAGGGTTTGATGCTATGCACAATTAAGCTGTGTAATGCCAGTGAGGGATTGGTACTCAGAGGCCTGTGATTACAAGTCGGAGTGCTGGGAAGAAGTGATTATTCTCCTCTCCTCCCTTATCCTCTCCTCTCCTCTCATCTCCTCTCCTCTCCTCAGTCCCCCAGAAAAAAGAACAGAACAAAGATAAATGAATGGAAGATTGGAAGGACAACATGTTGAACCCTGCCACCAAAGAACAGATCACATTGTCGTGAAGACATGATTCTGCACTGTCGCCTGGTTATTGCACCATCCTGAAGTTTGCTTTAAAATCCAGTATAGTCTGTGGGAAAGTCAGCATGACCAAATGCTGCAATAATTTCATCCTCCTTTAGGAGGAGCATTTACATCAATGCCCATCTTTGGCCTCCGGCTACGTCAGATTTACTGATGTGAAAGGACTGGCAAAGGAGTTTTAATCAGAGGGCCTGTCACATTTATTGACTGCACTGGCTGAACCCTCAGCGGTGCTCAGGTGCAGAAGCTGTCACTCTCTAACTGACTGATAAAGCGAATGGCTGTAAAAGAGAATACACATTGAAAGCACTTTTATTTCTCCACTGCAGTCTCTCATGCAGTTACTGTAACACAGTCCAGTTGAGGCATTGCCTTATGGATCAGATTACTTTCATTGTGTTTAGAAGTAGTACTTCTCTGAGGCAACATTACCTGCCTGTCATTACATTTTTAAGCCTCAATTATTCTATTAAAGTATGGCACTCAGAATTCTGTGTTATTTTAGTTCTGAAGAGCTATTTAGGTGGCTATCGAGGTGAACCTGAACTGAATCAATTTGAATTAGTTTGAGTCTCAGTTAGAGTGCAGCCTTGGCTTTAGCATGGTGGCCTTGGCATTTTATTTCTGCAGGTTGTGCTGAGAGTTTTTGTTTAGCTCTGTACAGTAACAGTTTGGATAAATCACTGCAAGCCTCCAGTGCAGATGTCCCGGCTGGCTGGTGTGCTCTGTCTAATGCTGTCTCCACTTGAAGGCCCCCTCAGTCTCTCTGTCCTCGGCACGCCCTCTGAGTGCTGAGAGCTGGGACACTCTAGAGTAAGGAGACACGCAGCGAGAGCCACAGATTCCATTTATTCCAGGGTTGCTCATGCATGCAGAACACAAGTACCACTGAGGACTCACAACTCCTGCAAGTTCAGAACAATAACGTGTGTGTGTGTGTGTGTGTGTGTGTGTGTGTGTGTGTGTGTGTGTGTGTGTCTGTGTGTGTGTTTTAATCTGACCACTGTGCAAAGCCACTAAATAGAGTGATAATTACAAGGCAAAGCAGTAAGTAGCTAAGCTGTAAAGTTATACAACATGCTGATGGGAGGTAGTAACCATAGATGGCACAAGATGTGTCTTCCAACCACCTGACAACTGATGGTGTCAGGTGCAGAGAGAAATGAAATCTGTGGGAACCATCTTTCATTACATCACAATCCTCCTGCTGTGCTCACCTGCTGTGAAGATATTCTTAATAGATGCTGACACATCACGTCTCCCGAGACTACTAGAACATTCCTTTTAAGATAATAGAATTGGCTTATTAGATTTAAAAGGATATTTTTCTCCTTTTATACCAATATAAAGCAATTACAGTCTTTATACACTGATTTAGGACAGCTTCATACATCTTCACTGCTGGGTAGCTTGTGAAAGAAAGAACATATTTAAATACTCTATTCATAAGCATGTGTGGACATATATTCTCAATATATAGACCATCTCAACAGTTATAACAGAAAACAAAGCCTGAATGTTTGATTTCCTTCCCAAGCTACTACTATGTTTACATCACATCAAACAGCCATATGGAAAGTTAAAGAAGCACTATGCAACTTTTTAAGCTTAATTTACCTTAATTTAGCAGGGTTAAGAGTCATTGTGGTAGTTCTGTAATACCTTATGGGTCGATTGGCGACTTTGACTCTCTAGTGCTAGTGCATCTGGGTGGAGATATGAGAAATGCAAGGTTCAGCCGGCAGGCCACGGCCAAGTCTCTATGGAGTGTCAGGTCTCATAAAATAACGAATTGCTGTAAGGCACTACACACAAACATGTACCGGCTGGCTATAAACACAACGTAGCATGTAAACAAAAACCTGGTACAAACCTAGAGAACAGTGAGGGAATGGCTGATCCTACATAGGGAGGCTTTAAAATGGAAACACTGTGTAAACAGCAATGTCTGTAATAAGCAAACTCTTTTGAAATGGTCTATAGAGTAATATTTATTTTAGTTTTGCAGTATTCCATTCCATATTTTTTTCTTTTTCTTTAAGACCAATTAACAACACCACACTTATTAGTCACAGTGTTCAAATGTTCATGGAAGCGCTACTGTAAATCTCTTGTATCTTCATTCTTAAGGAAGAAAATTGTGGTTTGTACAGGATTTAAATATACTCTCACTCTCTCTCTCACACACACACACACACACATACACATATATAGCCATATTTACCATCTAGTCAAGTTAATGCCATGTAAATTAAAGATTGCACGTC
Source organism: Tenualosa ilisha (assembly GCA_015244755.2). Taxonomy (NCBI): domain Eukaryota; kingdom Metazoa; phylum Chordata; class Actinopteri; order Clupeiformes; family Clupeidae; genus Tenualosa; species Tenualosa ilisha. The sequence continues at coordinate 2,691,911 of PYXC01000630.1, read as the reverse complement.
TTTTATTAATTTGATCAAATCAGACATAAATTATCATGTACCTGCACAATTAATGAAGCCCATATGAGTTATCTCGGCTAATTCTTATTCTAAATGTAAATGAATAATCCATCACAAAAAAATGTGGTGCTTTGGCATACTTTTTTTTTTGCTCTTGTCAGTGTCAGATGGAGGGTTTTCTTCATGAAATGGCCAGAGACTTTAATGTGACTGCTGCTCCTAACCACATTACAGGGAGTTTGGCATTCCAGTCCATGTTCACTGACCTGATCCTGTAGCTATCAGGTGGGGTCACTGTATCCAGGCAGCGCACCCATGTGCAATGGCACAAAAAATAACTTGTCGCTTCTTGTGAATGAATAAACACGCCTGCATGTCCACAAATGTGAACTTTCATTACTGTCCCTGAGCTGCATGTCAAGTGGGCACAAACACAACATAAATGTACAGAAGCACACACAGAAATTTATCTACAAAGCTGCCAAACAAAAATGCTGCAGAATGTTTTTTTCCCCTCCCAATATCACAAACTGAACTAAATTAAAAATAATTAGTTCTATGTATGCCGTTTTAATTAATGAGTGTTTTTTCAGCTTTCTGCAAGTATATATCATCAACTCCTACTATCCTCTCCCTGTCAAATGAAGGATCACTGTGAAATTGCTTGTTTATTTTGCCTGTTGATTCAAAAAGCAATTATCAGCCACTGGAAGCAATGGGTTCCTCCCTGTGTTCAGCAAATGTTCTCCCAAAATAATCTAAGAGTATTAGACCCCCCCCACCTTCCACCCCCCTGACTCCCCTCCCCTGGCAAAGAAGTCCCACGAGATCCACAGACTGTTACTGAAATATGAAATTGGCTTCTAGGGTAAGTTTAGAGGCAGCCTGGTGGGGAGACTCTCTTGGGAGAGCATGGTGGACGGTATTGCTTTCTAGAAAGGACCTGGAAGTTTCACTGATTACAGGACATGGGGGAGGGTTATATGGTCACACTGCTGTGGAGGGTGATGTTTTCCAGCGGAGAGAGAGAGACACCAAAAAATACAGACACAGTAAATCAAATCTCCTTTAAAAGGAATATCTTATGCAGGTGTAGCAAACATCCAGGACTAATATCCATAGCTATTCAAATGTTTCTGTGGTTATATAATATTCTGGGGTTTGACTGGTGATAATCACACACCAATATGGTTTTATTAAACCACAGAAAACAAAGGGAAATTTTCACTGTTTAGATCAGCTGTTGTGTAGATTTTGGTGAATCAGACCTGCAAATATGAAGAACAAAAATAGTTCCCCAGGCGGCCTTACTTAGATTGATAAACTAATAATTCCAAATAAGTAATAACAGATAAGGTGCAGGTAATCAGAAATAATCCACTATTGCTCATCAGACTGTTCATGGACCTTGTTGCTGAATTTTAAAAACAGAACTATGCTCAACCTTTCCACCTGGGTGGAGCAACTGCACAGTGTTGAAAAAAAGTACCGTCTGCAAGTGACGAGATACTGGGACAAAAGCATTCAGTGGAGCTAAAGAGAAATGGTCTGATTGTCAGATCCTGTTGTCTTTCCTCTGATAATATCACAAAACAAATGTTTTCACAATCCTGGCATCTATTTATGTGTTTGTTGAGCCAGTTGTTTACTGTTGCTGTTTACTGTTTGTTCTGTTTTACAATTTACCTCACAACACCACCGTGATTTGGTGTAGTGTAACAAAATCAGAACATTGTCTGTAATTCCCTTGTATTCAGCCTGCAAAAGTGGATACTCTGAGCTCTTGCCAGAAATTTGCAAACCAGATTGTGTGGATGTTCTGTCAATCAACAACTAAATGAATGCAAAACCTCTCCACCAGAACACAAAACCCTACCTCCCTGGGCTAAATAGTCATTTTTTTTGTGGAGTTTCTACTTTCAAACTAGGGACCACAATCTCTTCATATCTTCTCCCCTGATGAGTTCTCAGTTCTCAGTGATTTTTTTTTTAAACAAAAACATTACTGGAGGTGGCATATATTGAAGGACTACAGCCATCCCCAGCACAGGTGCATCTGTCTCTGTCAACTGTGTTTTGTATGGACAGCACTGGTTCTGTATGGTTATTCACGATATTGTGAATAACTTCAAGCTGTGACTATGGGGCTATTCCCCATTACCCACTAATGTTGTGATAGATCAGATTTGACCATAATCATGCTATACCATACATAACTATACATAATCATGCTATACCATACATAACAGCCATGGAACGGAGTGGAGTTTCAACCCACTCTTGCAACCCACTCTAGAATCCGCTGACATGTACACAAACATTGCAGTGTGCTTCCGGCCGTGTTCATGTGGCATTCACTGCATGATTTCTCAAACATTACATTACATTACATTTAGGCATTTAGCAGACGCTTTTATCCAAAGCGACTTACAAAAGAGGATAACATTCAAGCTACAACACAATGAACTAACAAGGAGTGCATATTGCTAACATAGAATCTGCGCTGCGCTGCGCTGCGTCTGTCCACAGCATCTTTCAATGTTCTCTGTCAGTCACTCTTTTATACCAAATAGCTCCACTGGTACCTCAAGGCCATGTTTAGTACCTTCCCAACCCCATTCCCACATCCCCCATCACTGACCCTTCAACACGGCTACAGTAAACAGCACACAAATGATGTTTACATTGTAAAGGTCATCCTTACAAACTAAAGAGCCATTCTAAATTAGCTTCCCTGATATTTACTGTGCCTCACGACTATTCTATTCATGCGCTCAAAGTCATGTTCAGCATCTCTCCCCACTTGTTACTTTACCATGATTCAGTGTTAATGCTTGCATAAAATGATTGCATTATAAAGGTCATGGTGTCTTCAGCCATCCGAAATTAGATTTAATGATATTTATCATATCTACCGTGTTTGATACATGCACAAATATATATACAGTGCATACGATATATACATCATTTGCTCTAATAAAGCGTCGTTTCTGTTTCTATCAGTTTAATATGAAATGAAAAATGCAATCTTTTACTATGTCGTCAGATATGTCATGGTGCCAAGGCTGACTACATTGGTATTTTAACCGTCCGTATCGGTCTTGAGCTTTAACCACCTAGTCAAAGAACACGTCTTTCAGCTCCCTTTCAGTAGGCCTGTTCGTGCAACAGTGGTGTAAACCTTCTTGAATGTAGCGACTGAATTATTGGCAGTTGCCTTTTTTGTGTGTGTGGTGTTGACAGCAATCATCATTGAAAGAACAAATGGAAGTGACATGAGTTCTGGGGGATGGTGTGTGTGTGTGTATGTATGTGTGTGCGTCCGCATCATGTGTGTGTATGTGTGTGTGTGTGTGCGTGTGAGCGTGTGTATGTGTGTGTGTGTGTGTGTGCGTGTGTGCGTGTGAGCGTGTGTGTGTGTGTGTGTGTGTGTGTGTATGGAATCTGTGGTTGTAGGGGCTTTGCTTAATATGGGAGCTTTTTCAGGTCAAAGCCTTCACACTAATAAGCTGTGCCCAAACTGGGCTGTACTCTGTAACATGACTCTGTAACTGCTGTCAAGAGATGTTGCCTAATGCCACAGTGGCAGCAGAATGCTAGGCTGATGCACAGTGGTTTCTCGCGGATTACCAGTTGCAGGGCCGCCTATTTATGCATAATGAATTATACACTCGGATCTAAGATTTTGCACTTTGAAAACCTATTTAAGTTCCTCTGGTGTTTGATGATGCTCTGTGTTGAAGGTGGCACAACACAACTCCAAACGTCTTGCCTCGTGTGAACAGTAAAGTGCTCTGTTCTGAGGGAGGACGCTAATTAACTAGTTTGGGTCCGTGTGGATTTGCATTCCCTTTTATTCTTCTTAGTTTTAGGAAGATAATTGGTATTCTTACCACAGAGCGAATACATAATCCAGTTTGCTTCCAAGGCATATTGTGTCAGATTTTTGCAACTTTTTTCACCAAGGTTTTCTGTCGTGTTCATTTTGCCATATAAACTGTGTTTCAGTCATTGCTTGGCAAAATAGGACCTATTTTAAACACACTATCCAGGTCAACAGACGCTTTTGAAATGGTGTTTTAATAGCTACTGCTATTGCCATTTGCCATCCAGAGCTGCCATTTCATAATAACATAGTCTTCAGGACATCATGATAAACTGGGTGTAGACAAAAGCTATGGCTGAAATCCTAACCTGTATGCTGTACTACATTTCCTTTACATGTACACTTTCCTATACATGCTTTAATCATTTACACACATTTGAACAGTACATAATAGATAAGATGATTTTCATGTGTTTTTGTCCTTCTTTACATAACTCTACATGCACCTCACAGTGTCTTCTGAACTCCTCTTTATGAAGTCTGACTGCTTACACAGCAGTGTGAAATATTATCTTGCTTTGGCACACAACATCCAATACATTCATAACAGATTGACAGAGCATGGATTATGAAAAGTTACCTGAACCATAACGGATTGAATTTACTTCCACCATCAAGGACATCTCTGTGTACCTTTATGCTTGGCCCTATCTGTGGTTGCCTACTTGTAATGACTAGAAGGGGTAACTGAGCAGTTCTCCGAATTGAACACAACTCAACAAATTCTGTAATTTAGAAATTCAGAAGATGCCAAATACTTCCAAATACTACAGAATTCATACATAAACTTCAAGAAGTTCAAATAAGTTGATTGTGATATTAAACTCCTGAACTTTTTTCTACTTATTCACTTCAGTGTACACCGGTGCGTTAAACCTTTAACTCATGCATGTGCTACATAAGCGATAAACCTTTAAGTCATGCTGCGTCACTACACAAGCTATAAAGCTTTAACTCATGCTTCGTATGCTACACAAGCGATAAACCTATAACTCACGCTGCATACGCTACATAAGTGATAAACCTTTATCTCATGCTGCATACACTACATAAGTTATCAAGCTTTAACTCACACTACATACACTACATAAGCGATAAACGTTTAACTCATGCTGCATATGCTAGATAAACAATAAAGCTTTAACTCATGCTGCATACGCTACATAAGTTATAAAGCTTTAACTTACACTACATACACTACATAAGCGATAAACGTTTAACTCATGCTGCATATGCTAGATAAACGATAAAGCTTTAACTCATGCTGCATACGCTACATAAGTTATCAAGCTTTAACTCATGCTGCATGTCCACGACATGACGCCCTAGCCCACTGAACCACGGTACCCCCGAGCTCCTCTTTTATATTGCTAAAACTCTACTATTTTTCAGACTGGCAACTACGCTTGCAATATCATATTTTGGGATCAGTCTCCTCTTGTGTGAGATCTACACTTGAGCTCACCTATCTATTCAAATATCTTCTTTCATTCTCTACAATGTTCTGCTAAAGCTGTAAGTCTATCACGATGAAAACTAATTGCACCAAGTCCTTGAAAAGATATGACATTTAATGAAAAAAAAATCTAATTTTATTCCAGTGCTGAATTAAACTTTGCCTTTCATTATTCCTTCCTCAAGTTCCTCAACAAATTGCTCGTTGTGCATTGTAAAAGCAAAAATATGATTTGGTGTAATGGCTGTATTCCCTGATCACAGATTTGCTTATTTGTTTTTGTATTTTTTTTTTCTTTTGTGCAAACATCATATTTAGTGCTATAGGATACTGCTTTATGCTTAAGTGTTTTGTTTACAAATAACCAGCCCCCCCCCCCCTCCCAAACGCACACACACACACACACACACACACACACACAGAGAGAGAGACATACACGCTGCTTAAATGGAGATACCCTGCAGTGCCTAATTGATGAATGCAGATGAGGTGAAGTTAGTGATTGTGCAGCTCATTCACTGGGCCACAACACTTATCATTGCACTTATTACGCTTATAAGGAAATAAGCATATGTCTTTTATATGCACAAGGTATCTGTATCTGGTCTTCTCATTCATTCAGTGGTCTTAATATGGCAAATGCAGATGCATTATTTTGACTGAATTGAGTGACTTGCAAATAAAAAGCTAAAAATCCAAACACTGATTAAATAATGTGTTTACTGCCTTCTGTACCACAGCTGATAGATGAGCTATGTAGAAATCAACAAATCAGTAACACCAGTTACTGTGACAAAACTAATACAATTGGCCTCTCCTGACAATTAGAGCTACCGATTCTAAGAGAGTTTTATTGCTTGTGGAGCCAGTCTCCCAATAATGCAGTATTTGGTGTGCAACAGCACAAGCCTATTTATATCACTGAACAACACCCCAGACACACAGAACTGGGCACTCAGTTAGTAGATACGCCATTCAGTCCCTTACCCTCTTCAAGCCAGTTGGATATTCTGCACCTACAATAAAGAATCAAACAAACAAGCAAAACAACTTCATTGCTAATCCATGGTGTTTTGTCGTAATAAAACAAACAAACCAACAAAAATGTGTTGTACCTTGTTGTGATGTATTACATATGTGAATATTTTATGAATATTTTATTCAGAAACCTTTGAAGTGACTGGGGTCTCTCACATTTAATCTCAATTTCCGTGCATGCATTCTGAAACTCCTATATCTTCAAAATGTGCTCAAACATCACAAACACAAAAACATGAAATGGTACTCCTTTTAAGGTTTTACTAAGGACAACACTAGCAGTAAACCTATAAGTTATATTCTTGCACACCATGATGCACGATGCACAGACAGAACAACTGGTAGCAGTTTTAAATACATAAATGGCAGCCAGGGGTATTTTTTGGAACTGGAACACAAACAAGGCTGTATTCCAGAGCCATTTTGGTTGTTGTGAAGCCATTACACTGATAACTGAGTTTCTGTTGAAATCCTTCTTCTTTACAAGGGGTAGAGGATTGGCCAATCTGTTCACATTTCTAATTTCAGTTTGAACAATGACACCTCTCAGCAGCACAGGAAAAAAGATAATGAAGTTTTTTTTTGTACTTTATTGACTTTTGTTCGCTCTTCCTTGAACCCATATAAAATTCATGAACAGCCTCCCACGTGCAGCACAATAGAGCAAACACAGGAAATCAGGCTTCATCTCTCCCAGCATATGTATGAAAGAAAAATTTGACTTTGATGTGGATTTGAGGCTGGAGATCAAATACTGTAAAGTGTCACAGCGGGAAAACTTTGTGTCAAAGCTGGGCAATGGAACATTCATGAATGAAATTGTAATTCACACTGCAGGTCATTTGGTTACACTTCCCTTAAGGTTTTAGATATAAGAGTGACATGAACCTGTCATAAATATGACATGTCACATATCATGAACACGTAATGACACTTCAAAATGTTTATGACTGTTGTCATTAAGTGTCATGTGGTTTTTGTAATAAAAAGTTGACACTGGGGGTCAGGCATCACAAAAACCGAATGACACTTAATGACAACAATCATAAACATTTTGAGTTGTCCTTACATGTTCATGACACATGTCATATGTTTATGACAGGTTCATGGCACTCTTATGTCGAAAAACCTCAAGTGAAGTGTTTTATGACGGACACATTTTAAGATGCTGTGTTAATAATTAGGAAGCAACAAAACCTGACAATGACTACGTTTACATGTACTTAAGTATCCTGAATATGAGGCTTATCTCAATTTTGATAATGTCCGGGATAAAGTGTTTACATGAATGGAGAAAAATCAGGTTATGAATATCTCTGTTTACATGATAAATATTCATATTTTGGTTACTGATTATAGCGTTCTTTGCAGTGTTATCACAGAGGATTCTAAAGAGCACCGCTTGATTGTCTTGATAACCGCTTGATTGAAACCAGGATAAGGGCTTATTTGGGATCCTGATTTCGGGAAAAGGTGTTTATATGCACAAGTGCAAAGCCATCATATTTGGGATACTTAAGTCCACGTAAACATAGGCATTGTCTCTCTTATCAACAGCAAAATAAATGACCCACCTAAAGTACCAACTAAATTGGTATATTGGGGTTATCTGTAACAACAATTTGTGCATCTGAGGCCTTTCAAAGTGCAACAAATCACACTGTATGGTCATTTTGGGCAATGGGAGTCAAATTGCCACTTTATTTTCCATTCTATTTTAAGAGTATAGAGGGAGATTTCTTTTTTTTTCTTCTAACCAGATGTCACTGTATAGGCACACTATGGACAGGTCCTGTACACAAAGTCAGAATTGGCAACAATAAATTAATGATTTACTGTATTTCTAAAGTGCAAAATGTGTGCAGATGTCTTGCTTCACGCAGGAGGGTAGAATCTGCTGCCAAAATACAATGGAAAACACTGGCTTTGATGCCACATCAACAAGGTGCTGGTGCTGGTGAGTGGTAACCTTGTTTCTCAACACTAGTTTGCCCCAGCCAAAATGCTGTCATCCTTCTCCCCTTCACATTAAGAATTAAAATGAGTCAATTTGACAATTACAACTTTTCTTATGAACTCGGCAATAGGCCTATACCCACCACCATCACCACCACCACCAACAACAACAACAAAACCGTCTACACTCCGTAGGCTAATGCGACAGCAGATAATGCACCTACAAGCACACTTGGCCAGAAAATTGTATTATCCTCATACTCTTAAAACGAATGAATAAATAAATGAGTCCATTTGACCATTGACAACCTTCATTACATCCCACAATACCCAAAATAGGTGTATCGTGTGATTTGGTGTGTTTTCAAGGGCTTCAGAAAGTGGTTACAGATAATCTCAAAGTACAGCTAAAGCTATTTGCTCTTGCATGCTTGATGCACACTCCCTGTCATTACTAGTACCATATAGGCAGTAAAAAATTTGTTCGACTTGTGTGGTTTTACATAATGTCTGACTAAAACTGACGTGTTATTTTTTATATGTGTGGGAAGCAGGGTGCTCTAAGCTGCTTCCACACTGTCCTAACAAACTCCAACAAACACCAACAGTTGACTCAGTGTGGAACAGTTTTTTTCCACCAAGCTGTAAGACTTATGAACACGGAAACAGAGACAGCCTAAGTCTGTGCCCGTCAGTCTTTGCACTACAACATTTTATTTATTTATTTATTTTCCTCCCCTCACAGACACACACACACTCTTAACATACTTTTTATTCATCTATTTATTTGTTTGAGGAGCAAAAACACAAGTATTTTACTCTCTTATACTAGTGTAATGAAATGTAATGAAGACAATCTTGAATCTTGAATGTCAGTTTGTGATTGTTGGATGGAATTGTGTGAATTTGACTGTTCTAAAGTCAGTCTATTCAATTAGAGTCTGGAACTGGAATTCTTTTGTGAACATTCTAAAGACTGCAACAACAGCTTGGTGTTTGTAGGGGCAGTGTGGAAGTAAGAGTCGACTGAAAATCTTATGGCACTAAGTGAGGAGACAGACCTGTGTGATTGCTCATCTGTGCATTACTCAAGGGGCTCAGGTAGTCATTTGAAATAGACTTTGTCTCTCATCAGAATGGAACAGCACTATTAATCGGGCAGTGTCTCCCCAGACTCCTCCTCAGGCTTCAGGTCTCTGCATTGCAGGTGGTGAGACAGAACAGATCGACTTGATGGTCAGCCATGAGGTTTTAGGCGCAAAAGACAGAACTAAGAACAAGTAACGCATATAAACCTGAGGCCTGACTACCCTGGTCTGACTGAACTAATGCTGTGTGTGCTCATTTTAGCTGGGACCACCACCACCACCACTCCTCATTCCCCAGTCTAATCTACAGGATGTGTGAAAATGGCACTGGATGCCTTGTTTTCCTCCACACTGACACCAATTTACATCTTTGCAACATAAATCACGGTTCAACTCTGATCATTTAAGACTGTTAAGACAGGCATGGGGACAAATGGACTGACAATCAATGATGTTCAAAATCCAGCTCAGGAAAGCAATGAATAAATGAACTGCACTGTTACAAAATATTTGGAAAATATTAGGATTTATCACCATACATTTTTGGTTTAGTGGAAAAATATACTGCCCTATGTGGAAAAAATTTGACTAGGCCTATCAACACATCCTAGCATTTATTAATGGGTTCTGCTGGCTGAAATTTCTTTTTAATGAGCAATTTGTGTTTAGCCTGAAGGGTTTAAGCAATAAAACGACGTTTTTATTAGAATTTTAAAGTATGGGAAGATTATTTCTTTTTCACTTAAACAGATACACACGTTCTTCATGTGAACTTTCTTCAAATTCAAGAATCTTCAACAGTTGATCTGATTACAAGCTAAAACAGTAGCTCTATCAAACTACTAATTTTCAATAAGATTTTGCATATATGTAATACAATAATATATGTGCATAAGGGATAAATGTTTTCCCTGGTTGTCTGTTGAGCAGAACAGACCTTCTTGCACAGGTGAGGATAACAGTGTGATCCATTAGATGCCTTGCAAAGATGGCGAAGTAGTCAGATGTTATCAGATGATGCCAGAGATGAGGCTGAATGCAGCTGATGTGAGTCCCACAAAAGTGCACTTTGGAGAGTCATTTCTGTAATCTACTTTAATGGCCCTACACTGGAGATCTTTAAACAGCTACAGCCCGTTCCTGAAACAGCAAGCATTCTGATTATTCTGCACATCTAATGTTTTTTTTTTTTTCTGGCTTTTCAAGTTGGCAAGGAAACACAAACAATGGGTCATAATAACAGTCCTTATCTGTGATGAAGGGGAACTGTAGGCTACTTCATGGATGACACCATGACCTTCATCGTTACATCATGGTGCCATTGTTCCTGCATCACCTCTGCACAACATTGCCACAGGAAAGCAATAAAAGATCTTTTGATCCGAAGGTCAATTTTCAATTTGCTGTACATTGCATCTGTATAGCCTCCAATCAAAATTCCAAAACAGCAAAAGTATTTTTTTTCTCTGGAACTCTTCTGATTCAGTAGTAAGCAGTAGATACTGGCATGGTTTGACACAATGCAACCATGGTAATAGATTGACTCCATGCTTGGACAGTTTGTTTTTTCAGTACTGCTTCTTTAATAAAGTGACAAAAAGTTGATAACAGAGAGGACTCTTTAGATGAAGGCCCGTTAAAGTGATTCTAGTAAAAGAGTGCCTTAGAGAAGGATCTCATGACATCTTATATCAGATCTGAGGGGCACATTAACACTGTTGTGTGGCTTATGTGTGGAAGATCCCCTAATTTGCCCTGAGAAAAGTGCTTTGGGGCTTTGCACTGCTCTCTGCATACCAAATTGCCCAGGCAAGCACAAGCTAATTGATAGTATGTCTTCTGTTGTTAGGTTTGCAGCTGCTAACATAGTGACAGTCCTTTTCATAAATCTAAGCATTTGCATAAGACACCACTAAGGGGGAGCTTCTTCATTGCAGACAGTCTTTTGAGTCAACAGGAGCGAAACAAAGCCATCTTCAAAGGAGTTTCACTTAAAAGTTGTCTAGTTTGAAGCATTTTTTAAAAATATAAATAGCCTCATTAACAAGTTAACATGTTTGGCACTTTGTTTTTGCCCTTCAAGGGAATTTGTGTACAGTCGACCATTTTGCATTTTGGCATTTTGCAAACTAACGTACTGTGAAAGTGACGAGGCCTGACTAAAATCTTTTTTTGTCAGTGTGTTTATGCGTGTCTGTAAAGTATGCTGTATCTAAAAATAAACTCTAATGTCAAGTAGAAGGCAATCGTGCTGCCTTCCTCGAACAATTTGCATAGATACAACTCAACTTTCCAAAGTAATACTTTCACTCTGCCATGACATGACCTTTGAACTAAAAGCACCTGATGGACACGGTGATTGCAAAAAGACATTTAACAACAGTCTTCCCGAACACCTTGCAATGGAGATTGTGATTTAATGATGAGGTGAGGAACCCGAGTTCAGTTTAGCGGTGGGTCTTTGGTATTCATAATGATGCTCTAGCTCTGCACAGTCATTATCCTTTGGTGCAGGCAGCCTTGTCAGATCCGCAGATTTCTCTCTTGTACGACCACTCATTCTTCAAACCGCTCTCAAGGTTTCCAAAAAAAAGAAAAGAAAACTGTAACGGAGGCTTGTCAGTGAATTTCAATATGAAAGACAGATTTGCAACATACCCAGAGTGATGAAAAGTAACCTTTTGCATTGTAAGGAAATAGACCGCATGACGCAAGACTCTTTGTCTCCCTTCATTTTCATATTATTTTCCCCCCCCCAGGCATATGCTAGTCACCTGAGCTGGGCTTTGACAGCAGAGCACAAGACCAAGTGAGAGAGCACGGAAAACATATTTTAATCCCCCCCCCCCCTCGTTTCATCTGTTCTGTGTGTGCTGACTCACAAAGTCATTCAAACTATAAGGAAAGCACTAGGGTGCATGGTTGGTTTAATCTGAAAATTAGATTATGCCTGTGAGTGTGTTGAAATGAAAATGCATAGATTCCAGTGGACTATTCATTTAAGGGATGGGTGAGAACAGAGCCAATGAGTGGTGGAGAAGTGAAGACTCACAGTCATTAGACAAACAAACAAGGATAAACAATGGGGGGTGTGGAGGGAGAAGACCCCCCCCCTTTCCCCCCACTTCCCCCTAAAATAAAAACTGAGACACATGAAAGAGAAGTGAAAGCTCCCTAATGGATAGCAGGGAGTACACATTAGATAACCTTTTGATTAGCATGCAAAGACACTCATTGCCCAGGCTCACTGTTCTCTATTGGTGACAGGAACCATGAAAGCAGTTATTATTTTCATCTTTTCTCACAGTTGGACACTGCCCAGTGGCTCTATTTGAAAACTTGAAATCAAAGTCACCATCTTAGTGTGTGTCTTTCGAGCATTTTGAAGTTCTGTCACACACTCTTTTCTTAAAAAAAAAAAAAAAGTGTCCTGCTTCAGAGCACTCAGGGATCAAAAGTATATTTCTGTGATAAACTGTTGGTCTGTTAAGACTGAGGCATGACATAGCAATTTTACACCAGGCATTAGTGAGGGATACACTCTCCTTTTCCATCTTGTGGTTGATTCACCAACATGAAAAGATGGAAATGGCAGGGAATCAAAATCGTAAAGAGAAAAACAACAAAATTGAAAGAAGTGAATGAAGGAGAGGGCAACAGACGAAGACAGACACTGGCTTTAGAAATTTTTACATTTTGGAAGTCTGTTGAAAACATACTATATGAAGCATGCCACAAAATCAGGTGGCCTCCAAATAACGAGCTCTGTGAGTAGTAGTGCGTCAGAAAAACAGTCTGTCAAAATGAATATCAAAGCCCTGGCATTCCCATTTAAACATGTTGAATGCTGCAAGCCAAATAGCTCTCAATGAGGCCTAGAGCCATTTTCCAATGCTGAAGAATATATTTATGGACAATGTGTTTTTCAATGAAAGAATGGGAAACGACTACATTCAAATCATGCATCATCATCAATTGGCTCTTGAATGAAAGAGTCAAAGATTGTCGACCGAGTCAACCTCAGGGTGTATTGAGTTATGACTGCAGTCTGGCAGAATGTAGGGGAAAACAGAAAATTCTTTAAACTCAGTTACAGAAACACCTGTGACAAAACTTCCCCCAAAAAACTACAGCTTAATTTTCAAACTCAAACACAACTTAATTTTCATGCTCAAAATAAAGTAAGAAAAAACCTCAGTAGCTGCTGTTACATGCCATATTTGGCATGTAGGTTACTTTCAGGCAGTTCTCTGTGGTGCTTGGGTGGTCACGTAAGCAAGCAATTTAGAAAATGATTCATAGTCATTTGCAGATCCATTTGAGGTCTGACCTAATTCAGGAGAGAGGTACAGAGTGTTCCACAGCTTCAAACCTGCAAATACAACCATATGGACACTGCAGAACATAATTTTTTTAAACTCCATTTCAGATCTGTTTACATTACCTAAACGATTTCCCTCCCAGACATGTTGACTCTAACTTTCGTAAGCAAACAAAAAGGCTACTCCCATATCCGTGGAGACTCAGAAACAACAGAGAAGTATTTGATATGCATGTAGTTTTGGGGGATGCTCCCTGCTTGCCCTTCTCCAGGCTGACTCACACATATTTACATATTTTTCATTTACACAACTTGATAAACTGGGGGTATTTAGGTTCTTTACCTTGCTTAAATTTTCATGAGTTTCACCGCACACTCTAACCTGCATCCAAGTCAATCCAAAATTCTGATTTAACCGCAACAAAAATAAACCAGCTCAATGAATGTGTCACTTTGAAGGTGTACTCATTTTTTTGTACCTGCTTTAACATAGTGTGACACATTCTTTATACATAATTTGATGGATTAATTATCTCTGTCTCCTTGAAATATTTCCACAGAGTGACTTATAATTGGGCTCAGGGAGAATGCCATAAATCAACAAAGAGTATAAAAAAAACTTTGGTTGTCTTTGGAAAATTATAATTCTGACATATTTTAATTACTGCACTTACTGTATGTTACTGTGTTGCTGTATATTTCCTGGGAAAACCCATCCTGATCTGCAAGGCCACCAGCCCTGTTTGCACTTCATTTCGTTTGCCTGACATAGGGAACCAATCCAAAACAAGCTTTTAATCTTGATGCGACTGAGGACAGTTTAACACCTGAAATCAAGAAACAACCAACAGAGGCATTTTAATCTACATTTGTTAATCCCACCTTAGACGAGTGGGAGATGACAGCTAGGTATCCAGACCAAGCTCAATCTAACACTGAAGTAATCGATTTCCAAAGCCAAGCAAGCATATTGTAAAAGGTACAGTAACACACACACACACACACACACACACACACACACACACACACACACACACAGACAAAATGGCACACAAAGTCCTCAAGGTTGCTGCATAGACGTGCATAGGTGCAATGCTCTAGTGGCTTCTATAAAATCCCTCTTTGGATTATTACACCTTGGTCTGTCACAGAGGGTGGGTCTCTTGCCTGTCAGCATCTTGACGGGCACTGATCTGACTCAAGATCAATTACAGGAGACAGTGCTGAGTTTGCAAGGTGTTGCTGGTTAAGGGCTGATGATCGCTCGGCCTCAATAGTGCCGTGCTCACTCCTTCTCACTGCTGTTTTCGTTTCTAGCCCTGGCAAGCTGTCACCTGGGCTCCATGGCGATCAGTGGATGAATGGGGAGCCAGAAGCGACGATCCCTCCCAAGGCTTCAGCAAGTCCTTTGCACTGGTGTTGACACTCACACAGCTGGTGACAATACTGACAAGCGTTTTGATGTCTTTATTTATCCAGAACAGTGAAGATATTTATTTTCCACATACAGTCTCACAACAGTCTATCACTTCCCAGGCCTGGGTTGTCCTGGATTATTCATTAATTTATTTAGTTGGGAGCATAAGGGACACTTCCCAGTAATCACACTTACCAGTCAATTTTCTC
Organism: Tenualosa ilisha; assembly: GCA_015244755.2. Lineage (NCBI taxonomy): Eukaryota > Metazoa > Chordata > Actinopteri > Clupeiformes > Clupeidae > Tenualosa > Tenualosa ilisha. Next base: position 2,676,540 of record PYXC01000630.1, on the reverse strand, counting down.
ATCATGAGCATACAGTTTTCTGCTGTAAGACGTGGTCCCTGTAGGTCATATTTCATAACACATACCAATGCAGTCTGATTAACACTTGAATATTAACTGGAGCATTTAAATTTCATGAGTGAAAAAAAAATCATTGTTATGGTTGATTAGTTTTTGTGCTGCCATGTCTTGGTAGACTTGTGTCAAAACATTTCTTAAGGGAATTTTAGATTTCAGCTGACTTATATGAATAATATATCAGCCAAGATATATGGCCAGCATTTGGCTTCTTGGCCAATAAGTATTACAGATTTGTTTGCTGTGTTTTGAATCCTAACTGATATCTTACATTAGCATTTACATTTATGCATTTAGCAGACGCTTTTATCCAAAGAGACTTACAAAAGAGGATAACATTCAAGCTGCGATGCAATGAAAGAAAAAAATCTTGTATCTTTTTCTTTGAAAAAACGAGAGCTAGCGAGGTCTGTCCACTGATGTATGGCTTGTAAATGGGTAGAAAATAGAGATGTTGTTTGCACTTTCGGGTCACTCCCCGGTTGGCTTGGCTGACTAGAGGCCCAATTGCTCATGACAGTTTCAGTGACACATACTGTAGGAGACAATCAGCCAGCACCCAACATAGCCTTCGGCCACAGAGAAATAAAGAGAGAACAGACAGCGAAAGGTCACGTTGTGTACTTCATGTTTTCTACTTCATTTGCACATTATTTACAAATTACAATTTAATCTCTGTCCCTTGCTTTATCAGAGAAGGTCGGGTTTTAAATCCTATCCTATGGCTCACCTTCAACAATTTGGACAATCTAACATTCAGTTTATTTACCATCAGTGTGTCAAAGGAGACCCTGTTTGTAAATCATGCACAGCAAGTCGGCCATAGCCAGTGTTGGGGTTGGAATACTTTGAATTGTAGTAATACCCTGGCTTATCATTTCAGAATGAAAATTGCCCAATAGGTTTTGCTCCCAATTTTCTTCTATTTTCAGTTTTTTGAGCAAAGCCACACTAAGCCTTATTTGCGTGGAACATTTATGTCAGGTAACACGCAACATTTTCTAACTGATTCAAGGTCAATAGACTACTAGTATAAACTAACCTAGTATTTTTTTACCACCAATACATGCATTTTACCTAAAACGATCTTGTAACATGTATATATATGCCTGTGATTTTTTTGTAAAAATGTAGCTCTCACTCATCATTTACAATGCCACCGTTAATATATCTGGAAAATGTCACAGCTTATGACCTGCTGCAAAACAAAGGGTGATAGATTCTTGGGGGAAAAGAAAGAGTGAGAAACGGAAAGAGGTGGAGAGAGAGAAGGAAGATGTGTGATCATGTCAGAGTGACATTTTGGCTGCCAGTGTTTCATTTTCACCTCAGAAATCGAAAAATGAGCTTTTGCTACTTCATTACACTGAATGCCGGCCTTTCCCAGCGTTTCGATCCTTTATCAAATTGTTTGGCTTACACAAATAGACCCCTGCTGACAGTGTAAATGAGAGCTTTGTTGCTGGAGTCCCACTCCCTGGTTGTGTGCAGCAGGTCCTGTGTCGGAGACACAGTCCTCACTCCCCAACGTGTGAAAATGGTTGGTGGTCAAAAGGAGCAAAACAAAATGAAAAACAAATTTAGACCTGGTGTTGTGTGTGTGTGTGTGTGTGTGTGTGTGTGTTTGTGTGTGTGAAATAAGCAGGATAAGCTTAATATTGGATATGGTTTACTCAAGGTGATGCCAAAACCATATGGGAAGACATGCATTATGTATCACTGTAATATGAATAAATAAGGTATGATCTATGAGATTCAGCGCTCTTGATCGCTTTTGCTTTTAAGTAATGATCGTAATTTAAGTTGTTCAGGTTTTGTTTACTACCTTAATAATAACATGAAACACTTTCTTTCTGAGCTCCAAAATGCAACAGATTACTTAAATACACAGACATATTGACTTTTTAGGAAGTTCTGCCCATGTGTTGTGTTAACAACTTTCACAGTTGATACAGGTAGTTTGTCCTTGTTGTATATGAATTGTGATCCTAATATTCTTTGGTTAGTGTGGGTCCGTGTAACGGTTTGCAGTGGTTTTTCTACTTGCAGATTTTACATAAAAAGAATTAAAAAATTGGCTTAGAACTTCAATTATCCATTTTTCAGACTAGTCAGCAAATTGATTTCTGCTTGCCTTATTTTATGCATTGAGTATGCTTGGGGTTTTCTGTTCAGAAGTTCAAAAAGTCAAACAATGACTAAATATTCAAATGTTATATTTTTGCGCTTGGAGTTGGACTGTACTATGAGCGCCAGGGGTTACCGTGGACAGGTCCGTTGTAGCCCAGAAGTTTAGATTCAGCTGATGGTAGCTTTGCTTGTGAGGTTGAGCTCATTCATTGCCTTACTCGTGTCATAGTAATAATTCAAAGGCATCTGCGCCTCTCAATAGCAGGCAAATCATCAGTTTTGTGAGAATTTGTTATTGAACATGGGTAGCTTGTAGCCTATAGGTATGTTTGCAGAGATTTTTTTGTTCATTCGCAGTGGGTGGGGGTACCTTCAGTAAAACCATTTATCAACCAAACAAAGTTTCACTCTTACATAGTACCCAAATATCGGCGACATATGGCTACACCCAACAAGCATCACCGTCTCTTTACCCCCCTTTAACACAATCCTGAGATAGATATTGATTGTGCGAGGGACAGAAGCGTTTCAACTGTGGCCTAACCTGTAGCCTACAATTCAAAAAGCCTTTTGTAATGTTCATATACCCAAAACCTGAAAATATTAGCCCGTGCAACAACTTTAAAAGTAGCCTGGCCAAGCTGTTTAAAATTCAATTCACCAAAAGTGGAAGTGACAAGTTAGGCTATATGCGAAGGTCTGTAGCCTAATCATCGAGGGGGTCCCTCCTGACCTGCCAGACTGGGACTGAGGATTTGGGCGGTCCTCAATCGTCCCCAGTCGGTCTGATAGGCATAGGCCTACTGTACATCTCAAACACACTTGGTGTACCATAAGCTGAATTGAACTTGATAACTCCATCCATCTTATTTATACCTCTACGAATGGCAAGTGGTGCCACCTGAACCAGGACATCCCAATGATTGGGACATCCCATTGCGCAGATGCGTCAGTCCAACCGCAATGCAGAAATTGAAAATTGGAATATTGACTTTGATTTTTACATTTGTTTCAATTTCAGTATTTACCATTTAAAAAAAACTGACTGGAACAGCAGTAAAATTTTAAAAATAACATAAATTGTCTACTTGCTGAGTAGTCTGAAAGATTGATAATGGAAGTTTTGAGCCCATTTTTCTTTTTTTTTTTCATGTGAATTCCGCAAATAGAACAAAGCACTGCAAAGCGTTACACGGACCAGTATAGGGAACAGTTGTCCTCCTTCAATAATATTTAAAGAGGAGACCTGGTGTTGTGTGTGATACTGAAGGTCTAGTCATAGGAACAAAACCCAAAACTAATAGTGTCCACATAAATTCTAATTATGTCTTTTTGATTGAGAATAACTGTTTCTGAAAAAAATAACTGTTCTTGTTGTATTACCACCTTATAAGCCCCTTACTGAGCAAAGCACATTGAGATCATAATTCATATACAACAACTAGCTTACTTACTATGAATAAGCGGTAATTAGGAGTGTAAAAATTCTAGTTAATGGTCTACTACTGGTAGAATAAGCTCATACAGAAAAGGGTATTAATAAGTGACTTGTAATAACTAACAAAAAAATAGTATATTATTAATATATTAATATGCATGCTAATTGATGATGAATATGCCCAAATCTAAAGTTAGCTAATAAGCTAACTATAAGTTAACCATACCCAAATCTAAAGCGTTACCATATATATATGGGGGGATGGTGCTAAGGGGGGATGGGGCTATAGTGAGCGCACACGGTAGGCAGATGGTTAGGTGTCTGATAGCTTCAGGTCAGATGTCCACCAGTGACTCAGTTGGTATTGCACTCACTTCTCTGAAGTCAGACCAGACCAGATATAATTGTTACACGTATGTTTCAGCATTGCTCAAAAAACAGTCTCTTGTCTAATTAATACATATTTCAAATTTCAGCCTGAAGCAGATGTTCAGACTAAAGCTTTATTCAGCAACCATAGTTTGGCCTGATATGACTGCTAATGTAAAGATAAATCCATTACATCATACCCCAGCACGATTTGGATAAAACTTGAATTGCCAGTGTGCAGATCTAATTAATGAAACATGGAGACGAATTTTAGAGTGAGGGGGGATTGTGCTTTGATGCTAAATTGTTGATGCAGCTTTCCCTGCAAATGTGAAAATACCTCCTCAGGGTGACCCGCATCATGACATGCAAGGAATAACAACCACATCAGAAAGCAAAGGGAACAAAGCTTCTTCTGAGATTTCTGGGAAAGGTGTCTCCCAGTACCTTGGGTAACTGCTTTGTCATGCTGCCTCCTGTCGAGTGGATCTAGATTTGGGGGTTGGATGGTATGACACTTCTTTCTGCCCCCAATCTCCATTTTCCAGAGTTTATGTCAGGCTACTGTTGCATTTAGCCTTCCCCATGTGTAATGAATGTTTATCAGGGGGTCCATTTGTGTGGCGGTGACCAGCTCTGGCTAGAAGAGCCTCTTTAGATGTGCTGCTGGCATAGTGCCCAGACACTTTAGCTTTAGTTTCCTCCCCCATATCGCCAACCCCTAGGATCACTTCACTCAGGCAGAAGAAGCAATTCTGTTTTGGGCTTTGTTCTGCCAAAAGGTTTAGATCTTTTTTTATTTACTTTAATATATTACAATAGACACAGCTTTTGACGTTGCTCATAGTAGTTCTTTGACAGTAAAGGTGAGAAATTATTTGGTTGTTTGGAAATATCTTAAGGCAAACCTATGTATGTAACTATGTATGTTATGTAGGCGTACCTACCCTTTCCCTAAGTCAGTTTAAAACACTTACAGATAGAGATGTTTTTTTTATTTTTTAAGAAAACTGTCCTTTACAGCTGAGTGCGTCATACTGGATATGAATATTTAGACATGCAAAGGCGATATTCAGAATAGCCTTCTTTCGGACAGACATCAGGAGTACCATAGTCCTATCGACTGCTGAGTAGATTAGATGTCTGACGATTGACAGTTTGGAATAATCTTAATAGTTGATTAATTCATAATTCTCAAAAGAGGCTTAGGCCTACACTGGATGAAATTATGTCGTGGTGTCAGTGAGTTAATTTAGCGGAAAAGATGATGTCGTCTGCTGGAAGTGTCAGTTAGATTTAGGGACTTGAACAGATGTGTAAAAGGCTGCAGCTCACACTGTCTACTTTTAACATGCCATTTTCTTCTAGAGAATAACAACAGCGAGCTAACTAGTGCCCTCTAGCAAAGTTAGTGATGATCAGTACTTTTTGCCATGAAGAGCATGGCACATCTGAAGACACCACCCCCTTCAAAAATGGGGGGAGAGAGAGAGATTGCAATATCGATGCCTTCTAAAGGCACACATTCAGCATTTTCGGTTGAAAGCAAAATAATATATTAATCCGTAAATTAAAGTCTAATTTTGAACAGCTGTGTTTGTCAGATATTTAACAGTTAAGCACTGACCTCCCCGGATCGCTCTCGTCGTGGCGAATAGGAGGAGAGAGCGAGCCGAGCGGCAGCAGGTGGAGGAGGCAACATGCTGCACAGATTGCACTTCGCGCCTCTGCGACCACATCGTTTTCTACAGAGCAGCTGGCATCAGGGTGCATCGGTCACTTCAAAGCAGCCTTTCCCCAGTTGTTTCTATTACGCGATGACTATGCTCTGATTTTTTTTTTTACTTTCGCGACTGTCTAACAATGGCAAATTATCGACAGTGTTGAAGTATTGATGACATTGGACGTCTACCTGATAACTTGTGCAGACATAGCCTTCGTTTGAAGTGTTTTTTGAAGAGTACAGAATGCGCGTCCCTCCGCCTTCGGATCACGGAAAGATATCGGCGGACTAAACTAACCGGTGACTGCTGGATAAATGACTGATCAAAGTCTCTTTGACTTCAGGGGACAGAGCCTGCGGCTGAATGGGCAATGAGCGTGGCCGGCAAGCACCAACCTGATATTATTGAGCGACCAGCTAGTCTCTTAGTGCCAACATGGGTGAGCACAGCCCTTTCTTTCATCTCGGAGGCTACTGCCCCAGCTGTAACCAACGTAAAACTCCTTGGTTGTGATTTATTGCGTTGCCCTGTGCTTTACTGTGGCCTAGATTTCGTATTTATTTGAAATGTAAAGAGAAATAAGGTAGTTAATTAGTAATACCACTTGATTATTGTACCATATTTACACTATTCTCATGAATGTTGATATGTTTTGTAGAATAGTTGATCAGGCGATGATACTTAAACATCCTACCCACTCGCACTGCTTTCATAAGTAACATTTCCTATTAGTAAGCCAAGCGACTGAACACATTACTTGATAAAGGCACTGGTGCATTATCCCTTATTTATATCACCAGCCAGCTCCAAAAATGCTATAAAAATTGTTTTATGTTTTATTTACATTTCAAATAAGGTATGCATGTAGCTCGATGAAGATAAAACTGTTTGCTAATATGGCCTTTTCAGCTGCGTCTGTTATAGCTTATGCATTTATTGTTGAAATAATGGGTCCGTGAGCTTTATTACTTTGACTCGACAAAGTAGACGACGGTGGTAGCCAGTAGACTTGGCTATGAGGCTGACCTATTCTAATAGATTGTTGATATGCACACGAAGTTAGAGGCATCTAAGCTGAATTATAAAATGTTATGTTCACTCGCTTTGTCGGTATGTCAAAAGACCTAGACTAAAGGGTGGTAACAACTTGCTTGACTTGGCTTCTGGTCTCCTGAGAGTATTTATGACTTTGGGTCATTTTGACGGTTATGGCTTCTTCTTGGGAAAGAATGCGGTTGGGTACAGCTCTTTATCAGGGGCTTCACGTGCTTCACATGTGTACCCCCCTTCCTCTCCTCTCCTCCTCCCGTCTCTGCTATCTGCGTGCGTCTTTGCGCGCGCTCGCAGGCGTGTTTGCAGGTGGACAGTGTGTAGAAAGCGTTACATCTCGGGATCCCAAGTTGAATATCTATTGTGTTCAGCTGTGCTGCAGTGAGGGTTTGACCACGAACAGTTCAAAACAGAACAGAATAGAACAAAATCGCTGCAATATGATTATCTTCTGATATTCCAAAGTATAATTGTTGAGTGTTTTTTGAGTGTGATGCTTTCTGACTTTTTCCTGTTTGTGTAAATGCTTTTGGCGTGCTTGTATATTCACTCACTGTGGATTGTTCAGTGAGATGCAGATGCTTTGACTGAAAGAAAAGGCTGTTGGCACGACAGGAGATTTTTTCCTGAATTCTACATAGCCGACTGGTATCTGTTGGCTCCCTTCAGTTTTATGTCAGTTAAGACCAAAGTGACACATTTAGCTTTGTCTTAAATGTAAAAAGCATTTGTTAAATGCAGTTACATGCATAATCATATGATCAAACAGTGTTAAACAGTGACACATCTATGTCATGCACACAGAAAAGTGATCTGGACAAATTGTTTGTTTTGTTTGGTTGTTTTCACATTTTATAGAAAGAATGAGATGGGTAGTTTTATCTTTAAGTATTTCTGTTGTCAGTCTTGTCTTATCCAAACTGAAGTTGGTATGTAAAAACAGGAAAGACCAGTGAGATGAGCAAATAGTGAAAAAATGTGTTTATTTTTCCTACCGTTGTTTTCAGAGGTTTAAATCAACAACAAAGTCGAGCCATGTACAGGTAATTTTATAAATAAATTATACTGCTATATCAAAGCAGAATCATAATGAAATATTGTGGAATAGTACTTGCATGCAACTGTAATTTATACTTGCACTGCACAGTGAGACAGTGGAGTATGCAAAGCATATGCATAAACTGTAATGAATTAGTACAGATAATCACCATATACTGGTTAGGGCGGGTGTATTTTGCAAAGGTTTTTTGCTGTCTTACAGAATCTGAGATAGGCCTAATGCAGAGTAATGACAATACTAACATAGATGGAATTGCAATGAATGACATCAAAATGGGTCCACCTGCACTGATTTTGTTTGTGTCACTCAATGGATGTGAGACCTTAAAACTCAGTCAGACACAAACATTGCTTATTATTATAAATAACCGCTTCGGTTGCTGCACCGTCATGGCTTTGATTTTTAGACAGCAACAAAAGGGCAGCCAACATCTAGTTCAAGTAGCATAAGTGAAACGAAGGACATTGGCTGTACCTGTTAGCTGAGATGGCCACTTGAGACTCGATTGCCCAGGTATCTTAAAGGAAAAATCGATGAATCCCGCAGTTTTTAGAAGGCAGTAATGTATCAATATCCTCTTAGCCCAAATGCACATTTAAACCTAGCCCAGTATTTCTCTCCTTTGTTATTCTTCTTGTTTTAATTATTGACATATGTAGTGATATAAGCTCAGAGGTATTTTTGGTTGTTAGTTTGTTGTTGTTAGTTAGGCAGGAGGATCCTGTAAATAACAGGAACACCAAAATGGATGTTTCCTCATTATCACCAACATTTGCTTTTTTACAGCCTTGCTGTTAAAGTAGGCCTGTGTATGAGATCAGGTTAATGATATGTCACCATTCCACTTCATCAGGAAACAACAGTGGCTTGTGAGATGTTAAACAATGTGCCCTTCAGTTGTGTTGTTTGGTACTGCAGTCCTGTGAAATCTCATTCAATTTTATCATTGAATCTCATGCCAGGACCAAAACATTATTATTGAACTTTTGGTTATGAGGATTCCACACCAGATAACAGACCCTTGCCATTTAGTCCATCCATCCATGGACGTAAACGGGATGGTGCATATGACTCACACACTTAATTATTCCTTCATTATTAATTTCACTTTCATGACTCAGACGAGCCTTCAAATAGGTGTCATTGAAAATCTGTCGTTACTTTCTTTTGATTTTGGCATGTAGTCTTTGGACAGTTTTGATCCCGTTGTTCCCAGTGTGGTAATTTTGAGAACATGTAATGGGCAACTTCACTGTTATGGATGTGACAGAACATGAGTCAGCATAGTATTATTTCAGTGTTTTGTGCATTCTTTAATGTAACCTCTAATGATGGAAAATAATAGGAAAAACCTGCATTTTATTGCTTCATTTTCCATAGAATTGCCCTATATTTTCAGACAAGAATTGTTAGACTTATCTCTAAATTTGTATTACCACAAGAGGATGCTTTCCCAATTATGTAACCAATTTGGTAAATTAAAAGCTAAATCGCAATATTGTTTGAAGATTTATGAACGATTGGACTTTTCTGCTAGTGAGTGGGACTTAGCAGACATGTCTATCAAAGCAAGTGACAGAGGGCCGTGTTATTTGGTGGTTGAACCAGGGCTCTTCATTTCTATGAGCAGAAAAGCTACTACTGGCTGCTATGTTGATGTAGTAAAGCATTTAAGTGGAACCACGTTGTGTAGGTCAACATAGGTGAAACCGGTCATACAGTATTCTGTTGTACCATTGAGATAGGCTAGGCCTGGTACTATATGTGGACTGTCTAGAGCAAAGCTGGTAGGAGAAGCAATATGCTCTCATACTTGACTCCATACAATACATTTTATATCATGTCAAAAATAATACAAACTACTGAAGAACAAACAATGAAGGGGAATCGGTGAAAGTCAGGGTGTATGGCTTGCATGCTTCAGTGGAGGCATCTCTGTCAGACGCACTTAGGGCCTGAGGAGTTAGCAGAGTGACAAAAGATGGTTTGTCTGAGTGTGCTTAATTAGCCAGTAAGAGGAAACTTGCATGCAGCTCATGCAGTGAATATCATGCCCCCCCACAAATAAAACCTAACTGTCTAAACAGTGGCTTGTCAGTCACGTCTGCTGTGTGTAATGATGCTGGATTGAAAAGTGTCTATAAATGTAGTCTTGTGATGACTGTAGATGCCTTGGCAATTATTCATTCTGTGTTACTAATGTGCCGACACAGAACTGTCTTGCACAGGCTGCACAAACAAAAGCGATTTAATTGTGTATTATGTGTATTCTTTGATAGCAATGAAATGTTTTGTTCAGATATGGCCTTCTAATCTTGCCTAGCCTGTATCTTGTGATGCTTTGGGAGCAATTTAATTTCAAGGTAAATTTACTTTTTCCATTGTTATACCTATATTTGAATTTTTTTCCAAATCATTAAGTATGTATCTTTGAAGTAGCATTGACTGCATATTCCCTAGAACACTTGACACTAAAAGATAACCAAATGGTACCTATGAAGTTAAATGTGAAAATCTGTGATTGATTTGACATTTTTCTCAGTATCTAGATGCAATAGAGCCTAATAGTAGGTTATTTTACCATGAATCACTATGTAGCTCTAAACGCTCTATAGCCAGATATCAGAGTACAACTGTGTTTAGACCTGTGTTTAATTGTGCATTATTATTTCTGTGTCCAGCACATTGCGAGAAGAATGACTTGTCAACTTTGGCAAAGACAACAGGCTTCGTAAGTGGCCTGTGGCTGTAACAGGGACCTTGCAATAAAGAAGCAGTTATCTGGTTATGTTGGCCAACGTGAAACCCTGCACATTACAAGCTTACTGTTGCGAAGTGTCTGTTTCCAATCTCCAAACAACTGATGGATGTATGTATCACAGGCTGTGTCCTCCTCCGCTTTCTCTGACATTGAATATTCCTACATTTTCCGCTCTTTTTCCATAGCAATATTGACAACTAATGTAAATATTCACTCAACATGCCATGCAAAGCTGACATTCTACAGCAGCAAATCAGAGCACAGCTCATTATCATAGGCTGAAAAATGCAGCATTTTACTCATGGCCTATATGGATAGGTTGCAAAAGACCCTGTTAAGGTCCCCTTGGACCGGTTTCAGTCCGACTAAAGTTACATACCATCTTTCAAGACCTCAGAGACCAATTTTAAATAGCCTATAGATGTATGCAGGGTAGCTTTAAAACAATACTATGTAAGTTTTCACCACTATTTGAGTTATCCTTTGTATCATCTTGGTACCATCTCTAAATTTATTTGGATGGCATGTAGCAAGGGTGGCCAAACTAAGGCCTGGGGGCCAATTGCGACCCTCCGCTCCCTTTCATGCGGTCCTCCATGAAGTCAGAAAAAAAAATTGAACAGCACCCGTTGTTACATTAATTTGATATTGTATATCCATTGCTCATCATAATTTCATACTGATTTGACATGTTTGTCAATAGTATCATTAAACAGTGTAGCATTAGATGGCCTGCAGGTTTTTCTGATCTAAAACACAGTCGCTCTTTCACTTTTGAGGCCTTTGGTCTCTGACTCCACCCCTAACACCCCCCACCCCTGCCCCTTCCTTAGCCCTACCCCTATGTAAAGTGGCCTTAGGTTTAGATGGTTTGGACACTATATAAATCTAAGTTATTATTATTATTACTTGCCCCTTGCCCTTGCCCTTGAGGTGCAGAAAAGTTTGGCCACCCCTGGCATACAGTCTTATGAAGGGTGGATAAACACAAGTGTTATTTCTGCCAGCCATGTAGGATACTCAAATAAATTTAATTCAATCCACTATATTTATACGGCGCCCTTTTACAATAGAATCATCTCGTGGCGTTTACAGACATTACCAAAGAGCACCAAAAAGTAACAGGGTCAAGGAAAAACTCCTTTGTGGTAGTTATTTAAGGAAGAAACCTTGGGCAGATCCACGGCTTAAGGGGCAACCCAACTGCCAGAGGTCATGCAGGAAAAGTACAGTCAGTAGTTACTATAATTGACAGACTAAAGTTTGTCTATGATTTTGTCTGAGCATCATAATAATTTCAAAATATTGTTCCACAACATTATGTAGTAGTCAAGCCATGGTGGTGGTAGGTGGTTGTTTAAAGTTCTGTCTGGACAGTGTAGTAGCAGCCAAACATAATTTTGAAGTCAGGGAGTGGGATTGATCATGGGGTAACACTGGGGGGAATCCATTTTGACAAGAATATGCGTTGTGCAGTTTTGGGGAGGGTAGGAAACCACCACATATATATAACTGGCACAGACATTGCCATCAAACAACAATGAGAAGCATATACAAGCAGCAGCGTCAATAAGACTCTGGAAAATGTTTGGAAGGTTTTGTGTTTGGTGTAGTTTCACACCAAAAACTCCATTGTGATGCTTTAACACAGGTAGGGTGAGAGATGCTGAGTGACTTATAACTCTTTCAGCAGATATCTCCTCATCATCTTATCAGCTCTAAAGTGAAGGCAAACAAAGTGCTGGCAATCAGCCTCTCAAACAGCAACAACAAACAGTGCGTGTTGTTTTTCAGGGAGCATTGGAAGGAGAGGGGAAATATCTCTTGTGCGTTTTTTTTGGTTTTCAGGTCCAGTATTGTCTGAATCCCAGTGTCCTCCCAAATGGTTGAACCCTTCAAGCTTTGATTTATGCCAGTCCTTTAAGGGTTCGGACCGGGGTTCAGGACTTTGGGTGCATGGGGGCCTATAGTGTTATTGATTTCGGCAAAATTGTCTGCTAAGACATATAAGTATAAACATTAACATTAACAAACACAGTGGGATTCAGCATTGCCTATCCCACTGGTCAAAGGGTAATTCGGCATATAGCTGACTAAGCATGTGGACCAGTGCTTCCAATGAGAATAAGCATTCCTTTTTTTTCTAATTGAATGTATGTCTGTCATAAGTATAGCCTAAGTTTAGTTTCTTCCACTTAAAACTGCAGTCTGTGATTGTAATCCAATACACTTTTGTTCAGTTCAGCAAATTGCCCATCTATCTGTCTGTCCTTGTCTGTTCAGTGTGTACAAAGGCTGTGTCGTTCACAACACTGACTCTGTAGATGACAAACATAGACTTGGACCAAGCCATAACTGTTGAACAACTTAGCATGAAACAGAAAACTGCAGTCATGATGGAGGCCATCAAAAATATAGCGTGCATTGTTATTCACTGGGAGAAGAGCGACTTCCCTCATTTTTCAGAGAATTTGCCTTGTCATTCACATGAGTCAGGCAAATTCCGAGCATTGTCTGTCGCCTCAGATTCTTCCTTGACATAATTTCCCTCACAAATTAAACATCTCCAACAGGCATTACCTTTGAGATGTGTTGGCCGAAAAAAGAAAAGCAACAGTACCGTCTATTATGGATCTGAGAGACCTTTGTCTTTGAGGAGGAAAGTTTGTAAACTCTCCCGGGGGTGTTTCTCTCTCTCTCTCTCTCTCTCAGTCTTTCTGTGGTTGCTATGGTCACCATAGTCCTTCGGTTTTTGCAGTTGCTGAGGGTACTCACTCAGGGGAGTAGAGGTCGTGAGTGTGAAAAGTTTTCACTCCCATTTTGAACCTGCTGCTGAAACACAAGTGCAAGTACAGTATATGCCCGAAGTGCATTGGAAAATGGACTGTACACAAAATTACTAATGGTTCATGAGGTTTGTGTGGTTACTGAGGGTGATGTGAGGTGCTGCTTATAATAGTAGGTGAGTTTGGGTCAGGGGGGTTAGGTTAGTGCTTGTGTGCATGTTTGTGTTCCTGTAGTGTTGTCTTAACCGCAGGGCAGGGACAGCTGGGTAAGCTGGATCGCATAGGGTTAAATAGTAATAATAATAATAATAATAATAATAATAATAATGATAGAGTAAAGTAATAAGATGCCAGGTTGATAGGTTAATGAACCACCCAACACTAAAAATCTTTGCTATTTGATTTGGGGCACGCTGCAACAACATGCTGCAACAACAACTTCCTTGATTCATTTGTAGAGAAACGGACCAAGAACTGAATCTTCATTGAAATATGTATTTGAAATACATGAATTAAACATTTACAGCATTACATTACATCATTACATTATTTTCATAACTGACTTCATGGACATTCCAAAATAGAATTTGGTTAAGAATATGTCAGGTTACAATCAGTAGTAACCATGATAGACTACAAGTTGTCTATGGCCGTAGCTAAGGATCTTAATAGTTCCAGAGTATTATCCTTCTTTACATTACATGGTAGTCAGTCCATAGGTGGTTATCAGGAATTATAGCTGGACAGTATGTGCCAGAGTGTTAAACTCAAGGATGGAGATAGGTCATGGGGGTAGCAATAAGGGTCCATTTGACCGTGCCACTGTGAGGGGGGTGCAGTCACATAGCCTCCGAGAAGGGGAGTCGATCTTGGCATGGGCGTCTTGGAAAGGCCTCTAGGATGGAGAGTCGGTCCTGGCACAGGCCTCCCGTAGTGTTGGTTGCTGTCCACTCAGGAGGGGAGGGAGTCCGAAGTCTGCTGGAAGGAGGCAGGAATGACACTCAGCAGAGATGATTGTGGACAGAGAAAGCAAATGAATTAGGCCAGGCTCACACATCAGTGATCAAATGTGTCATATACATATATATATAAAGAGGGTTAGGGGAAAGAGAGAGAGAAAGAGAGAGAGCGAGAGAGAGATTTGTACGGCATGACACATGAAAGGTTTGTGGCGGCACTAGGCTGTAGTAGCATAGCTAAGGTATGGTGCATGGCAACCCAGCACTACTACAGGGATGATCAGTGGTCGCCATGGGGGCCATAGCAGAGGCAGTCCCTCCCAAAAGACCCATGAGGAGTAATGATTTGCCATGCACCAACCCTAACTATGGGAAACAGTAAAGAGGAAGGTTTTAAGTCTAGACTTAAAGGTGTTGAGAGAGTCCTCTTGTCGGATGTGTGTGTGTGTGTGTGTGTGTATGTGGGGGGCGGGGGCGTATTATTCCACAGAAAGGGTGCACGGTAGCAAAAGGCTCTTCCTGCTATTGTAGATTTTGATACATTGAACATTAGATTTTGATTTTGAACATTAGAGATTTTCCATAGAGAATAACAGCATTTTTGTGACTGGTGGGGTTAAGGAAGTAAACTCATAAGAATATGCATTCCTTAGATTTGTAATTATGAACCTTTCTGGCATCAGGCAACAGACAAGGATTTGGAGAGCTAAACTCCCATCAACAACAAATTAATTAATGGTTTAAGCAGTGAAGTGGGCAATAGGCATTCTTGGTGAGTAGGGTAAGCTAACACATTCAATAAGTTATAGACTGTTGTACCTTGTCATCACATCAGAATATAAACAATTAGAATGAGAACTCTAAAACTGAATTATAATTGTGTTATGCCATAACAGGCATACTCTTTCCCAAGCTAATACTGTCAAATCAATTAGCCTACTCATAACATTGGTTCATTAATAATGTTACTGGACATTTAGCTGTAGCTGGCTAGTTAACGATATTGTACAGGGTCATCCACAAGCAACACTGCA
This sequence comes from Tenualosa ilisha, assembly GCA_015244755.2. Lineage (NCBI taxonomy): Eukaryota > Metazoa > Chordata > Actinopteri > Clupeiformes > Clupeidae > Tenualosa > Tenualosa ilisha. The sequence goes on along the minus strand of PYXC01000630.1, from coordinate 2,661,172 downwards.
GATCGCTGTCAGTGAGTGTGTAGTTTTGCCATAATGCTTTAAAATATATGTTTTGTCTCAGTTTTGTTGGGAATCTAGCTACAGATATCAAGCAGTTTCCTTATCAGTGTTGAACTTCTGTGCTAGCAAATTGTGTCTAATGTTGCACTTACCCCGTAGCCTATATTAACATTATTTGATGGGATGTAACTGGGGATGAAATAGTTGTGCCTGATGCTCCATGCGCCAGTTCCATGGGACAGCTAGTGACAGACTGAGATGTTTACCTTTCCTGAGTATGCCACCACTAGAATGTTCAATAGAATGTTGATGAGTCCTGGCAAAAAAGAGCACACTAACCTTTTTTTTGCCATTCGGTATTGTAAAACATATTAAATTATTCATTAACATTTCTATGTATATTACTGAACAATGTTGTGTTTAAATTCACTGACAAATTTCACTTTCAACACCCCCTTTAATGTTATTATTCATGATCCAAAAAGCAAATTGTTTACCTGATGTCTGTCTAGTGTGTAAATAATGGATAATGGTCCAAAAAAAACAAGACAAGGCAAGCAGAGGCAGACAACGGTATGAATACACAGTACTGAAGTGGTCTAAATCTAAAAAAAAGAATCTTCTCATCCATTTAGTATACTTGAATACTTCTGTGGCCATTGATAGCTATTATGTAGACAGTTGCTACCATTTTCAGAATACAGCAGTGATTCAGGAATAGTGATTTTCTTTGTCCTCTGAATGTTTATATGTATTGATCAAACCTTTGATTGGATCAATACATATGGTTGTTATGCTCCCTCTGAAGTTGGTCTTATCTGAAAATAACATTGCAAGTCAGTGTGAAATGAGTGTGGTATTTTATTGTATAGACTACTGAAAGGATAATTTAGAGAAATACACAGGAGGGAATGCTTTCACTCTGATATAACATTTGTGTTTTTCATTGTGAAGCTGAAGATTAATAGAACAACTAATGGGAACTGTTTGCAAGCAACTCTGTGAACAAGCTCAGAAGAATACAATTTAGTCTTCCTCTGCCTAAGCAAACCAGAATAGTTTCACTCATAGGCCAACTTTAAGTGGGCCCTCCCTGTTGCTAAGCAACACGCAAACTGATTGCAGACTGGCTCCTCAAAACAAAATTATGCTTGATAACTTTGCATTGCTTTTTAACTAAATATTCACAGTGATGGAAGGCATTCTCTAGCAGGTACTGTTTTGTGATGGCAGATGATGTATAGTCTGTTATATTGGGGTGAAGCCATTTTGCTCAAAATGATTAAAGGGAATTCATGCAGATGAGAGATGTTGCATTTGGGCTTGAAGTTGGGATTGAAGTGAAGACGTTGCACTTAAGAATGGTAGGAAGAAAACTTTAAGGCAGACACGCCATCTGAGTGTTGGGTTACTTCCTCACAGATAGGTTGGTATTTGAAACCATGTCTATTATCGTCTATTTTGTTGTGTAAAAGAAGCACTTGAACAGGCCAAAATTGTTGATAACAACTTTTTAGATGCTGGATATGTCATTCAGTCCAGTTATGCAGTTGTCATAAGATAAAATTCTATTCTTATGAAATCACTCCCATTTCATTTAAATCACGCATCACAGTCAAACTCAAGGCCTGCGGGCCAAATCCGGCCCACAATGTAATTCTATTTGGCCCCCCAGATAATATCTAATGTCGATCAGAACTGGCCTGCCAGTATTTCGCATGCACTGTTAATACTGCAAGTACCATAATACACTGCCACTGCGCTGGTATTACATCAGTCAAGCCCAGCTTTGAATGTTATGCAAAATAAATCTTAGTGCAATAATAGAATATCCAATAGCTAATAGGCCCAAGTTTTAGGTCCCTCTTAGATTCATGTGTAAAACTTAAGTGCATAATAAATATTGAATATGTCCGGCTCTCGACTTGGACCCAGTTTCTTTTTTTTTTTCTTTTCGGCCCACTGTGAATTTGAGTTTGACATCCCTGATTTAGATACATGAGGGATGCATGTGAGTGATTGAGCGTTTAACACTGGTTGCAGTGATGGGCACATAGAAGGACTGAGGGTTCTCTCTTTAACCTCCATGTCAGACCACTAAAATGCAGCAGGCAATAAAAGAGACAATATGTCAACATACAGTATATAAAGTGCATTTTGTTAAGGTTTATTAACCTTAACCTTAACCTTATTAAACCTTATTGCACTTAAAGGAGAAGTCCGGTGTGAATTACACTTAAAGGAGAAGTCCGGTGTGAATCAATCCATTGCCCTGTTGTTCCAGGTCACCGAGTGCTGTTGGTAGGACAAAAAACTTTGCACTGTACTGTCTTTGGCCAACGTCTGATCAATGCTTTAGCAACAGGCATTGAAAAGGTATTAAAAATGACAATAGCACTGGACCATACTTACAGCTATGATCTACATTTTACAATATATAAGCCCCACATACAATAATAAGTGAAGAAAGAGGTGGGACATATTTTTGAATGACCAAATAGACCTGCATGCATCAAATGTAAGAGAAGAGAGAGAGAGAGAGAAATAGATTAGTATGTTAAAAAACAATAACATTGTGATGAACCCATCACCAGACTGCTGACCACATCACAGGGACTGATTCATAACTAATCCATTAAAAGAGGGATATAAAATCCTTGTTGTCATAATTTAAAAAAATTATGGAATGTACACACAAAAATCAGTTGTGTATCCTCTATCACTCACGTGTGCATATTATGGTCAATTTAATGGGCCCAGTAAAATCAGATTAGAAAGCATCATATACTACAAAAAGTATCGTGCAAAATGCTGTACGCAACATTGTCCCAATGTTTTGGGAAGGGAAATCAGATGTTTTTTAGGACCCAATAAAGCTTACACAAACTATTCTCCCATTTGACATCTCCTGGGAAAGCTTAGTTTGCTACATTTTCTGAGTAGCTTGGCCAACACTGAATACTTGTTTATATTTCCATAGACCTATCACATTGTTCACAATTTGATCTACCTCACCCTCCATTTTGTTAGTTGCTAAGCATTCAGGATGATTGGATGGCATTTTTACAGCCCTGCCTGTTCTGCAGGTGACTGATATTTTTTCATTTTGATGTCAGAGCATATTATTATTTTACCATTATCAGAGTGTGAAGACGATTTCAGCAAAAATGGCTCAAGAAAAGAATTTCATACCCCTCTTTTGAATTTTTAAGCATTTACAAATAGGCCTGCTGTATTTTCTGAAGGTCAAACTACTGTGACCTCACCAGTACAGAGAGCTAGTTGGCTCTTTACATGTGACCTATTCACCCAAATGTGTTAAGCCTTTTGCAGGATTCTGGTCACTGCTAAACTGTCTCTGTGAAGATTTCCGCCTGAGTCATCTAAATTTAATCATTCTCGTTTTCTTTTCTTTCCACAAAATATAACATTGTAAAAAGAAGTAAAATATTCTGGGTGCACGTAATGAAAGACTCATGCACATAACACTGACCATGGCTCCAGGCTGCTTACAGTGGTGAAGCTACTGTAGCTTTAGTATTCTAGAAATTACCATTTTATGCTTTTGTAGAAAAAACTGTAATATCCTAGAAATGAATTTCAGCAAAAGAGAATAGTAATGAGATACAAAGTGTATGCCATGTGTAAAACCCAACCCTGAGAGACAAGACAACCAAACAAGCAAAATGTGGTTAATGGGTAACTTAAAGTGCTGGTGAAAACCAGAAAGATGATGATTTGACTCCACCAGGAATTTAGAAGAAGTAAATAATGAAACCTAGATTAGCAAAAACAACAATAGGACAAGAGGTCAAAGGAAGGACATGGGGGTCTGGTTTTACAACAGATGTGTATATGTGTTCTGGGGGGTATAAAAAGGGAATCCTTGTCTCCAAGAAGATGGGCCAGTTACTCGGCACACCTTTTGTAGGTTATGTGTGGGTTACATGTCTCCGGCGTCATGATTAAAGACTGCAGTGATCCACAAAGTTGCCTGCCTTGAATTTTTGTCCACACATTGACCCCTGTTCTGTTCTGCCTCATATTGATATTGATGGTTGATTGAGAACACTCTTCTGATGGAGACAAAGACACTTTTGCACCCTGTCTTGCAATCTAGTCTTCAAAGTTTTTATTTTGTGACAAACAGCCTACTTGATATGTTGTTTTCAGGTTGCTGATTTGGTGATCTGATGAACTGGCGCCCATGCCTAATTTTTCTGGAAAGTTCTCATGCCATGAGCGTGAGGCATTGCTGGCTAACTATATGCTACGCACAGTCTCAAAGAGTGTAAAAGACACCATCACAGAGATGCAGCCTTGAGTGTTGAATGGAATTTTCAAAGCTATACCTCTGTCAAAGAAATTTTTTTTGAGACTTATTAAATTGCCCAAAGCTTATATACCTCTTGATTTCACTTGACCAGTTCTCTTTTGAAAATGATTTTCCCTTCTAGTCAAGGCCATCACGGTGAAGCCGAGCCAAACGTATTTTAACAATTTCTAATGATTTTCTTCCCCCTTTTCCATCCTTTCTTATTCCTTCTCACTCCTTTGTCCGTTTATTGCAATAAAACCTGGCTAAGAGGAGAAAAAGCTCCTAAGATACTTAGGATAAAGACAGAGCAGGTCCTCCGTTTGGGTTACAAAGATAATTGCACCTCTGGTGAAGAGTGAGCATCGACAAACTCACGGGCAGACCATCAATCAGGCTTAGCACACAACTAAGCAGGGCTTCTTGGCTTCTTTGGTTTTATCTCTGATGCCTAATTCCCCACATCCAGGTGGTGTGAGATTCCCTTTCTGGTGCCGTTGCGTCCCTCTAAAGGGCGCTGCAAGAGATCCCCCACAATTATTCCCCCTCAAATCAGTTGCATCCCTACAATATTAATCCAGGCATGCTGGTGTTTAGTCAACAGATAAACGGCTGCTCTTCCTCCCTCCTCCGCCATCTCCTGGCACCCCTCCCTCACACTGGCTCCACATTCATTTTCATCTCCATTCTGATTTAGGGCAGGTATGAATTTTAATGACATCCCATAGCCGAAAAAGTATTGTGCTATTATATCTGTCTTCTTCAAGTGTCAGAGTGCAATACTATAGTGCTTTGGGCATAAAACGAAGAATAGATACTCCACTTTTCCACGGCTAATGATGATGATCGTAATGAGGTGGAGCAGGATGAGAACTGTAAATTGACTCTTAATATTGATGTATTGCCTCTGTGTAGTCATTGTGATTTGCAAATACGTTTCAAAGCATAATAGAACTGGAAAGTCTGGAGAAATCTGAGACTGTGGTCTTGTATTAGATTGTACTTGGCCATTAGTCATTGCATTTGAGTTTAATATTATGGGGATTATCACACTTTAATAATGCTTGATATCCCAGTGTCAACCATTATAACTATATAAGACAAAGCAAAAGGTTGGTTTTGTAAGAAGGAATAGTTGCTGAAAAGTTGCAGTGAACAAAAAGTTGAAATTAGAGTTTTTTTCATTAATGAAAACTACACATGTTGACTTATGACCCGTTGACCTATGACCTATGACCTATGACAAGCAGTCATCATCAAATTATGTACTACATGTTTTTTTTTTACATTATACACAAAACAGACTGGTTATCGAATGGCATGTGCTTTTTAATGCACTATGTTGTATTTCTCATCAGAAACAGCAATGCAAGGAGTAGATTACCAGCTACTTCCTATTTTACTGAAGAAGATGAATAACAACAACAAAGCTTTGGAGGATGAGTTAATGCTGCAGCCCATTTTGAGCAAATTTTCACTACTTCATGCCTCGCATTCATAACAGTACCAGCTGAGGTTGATATCAGTGTTCTAAGAATTCTGGAATTTGCCAAGTGCTGCTTTTAAAGCCAGCGCATAATGGCTCAAGGTTAGATGAATAACGTAATTAATAATTAAAGATATGGTAGAGGATAGAATAAGATGGTAGAATAAGAGGGATTGTGAAAAGACACAGAGAATGGAAAGGGAGGAGAAGGGAAGGGAGGATGAGGGGAATGTGTATATATATATATATATATATATATATATATATGCATTTTGTAAGTTATACCTTAGGCCACAACGCATGTGAAATTGCAGCTTTCCGTCTACTGCCTAAATCTTGCTATCACTAAACTGCCCAGACAGTTGGTCACTACATGGGTGCTTGCCTACACAGGACTACGATGGAACTTGTGGTTGTCTGGGAAGGTTCCCTAACAGAGTTAAATGACCTGGAAGTATCTAAATGACAGCCATGATAAGAGCTGGTTGAATTCTCTAAAAGGTAAGGAGAGGTACTTCAGTGGTTCCCCTCTTATCTGTTTCATCATAGGCTACACCATCCTTTACAAAGAGCAGTGAGATAATACTGCTTTACTCTCACTGGGAGCAGCTCCATTTAAGACCTACCACAGTAACATCCACCACTGCATAATCTCATCGGCCGGCGCAAGTGCAGACATACTCTTGCCTTCCTGTGGCATTATGAAATCTTTTCACATCTTTTATTTGAAAAAGTGATGTTTTTCATCAAGGTCAAAAAAAATATAGAGTGTATTGCTTTACCTAAAATTCATTCATTGCAGCCTAAAACTAGATGAAAATAGCAAACTCCTCTTTTTTTAAAAGGGGGTTGCCTTGGTGTCATATTGTGAGTGATGTACACATGAATTTTGATAAATTTTTTGTCACGGAACATTCTGGTCATAGGAAGAATTATGCTGTTCTTGTTGTCAGAGTAACACATTTAAAGACAGTGTGGCAGTAAGCTTGTCAAGAAGCATTCAGGCATGTTGAGCTTAAATATTTCTTGTGAAGCCTGCAAATTGACTCAGTGCACTCAATACATTCATTTCTTGTTACCTTTATGAACTATTTTCCATTCAGCCTTGTAAGAAGTTTCACTTGATATCTTCTTTCATAGGTAAATGTGTGTGATTAATGTTGAGGTTGTACTTCCCTCATTCTCGTGAGAGAATGCATCATTTGATCGTGGACTGATTCATACATGCTCTATTTTTGCGTACAGTGAAAATCACCTGAGACATGTGTTGTACCGCCTAGCCTAAGCATCAGGCACATAGACTTGAGTAAACCTGCTTTATATGTTGTCCTGTCTCCTTATACACCAACATCAATCATGTTTCAGTAGCGTTAGCAGCACAGGTGCCCTCAAACCAGGGGAAATGCTGTCATGAAAGAACAATCTATGTTTCATCATTTACAAGTGTTGTATTTTGGGCTTTGTAGTTTTCTTGCAGTGGTTGTCATTCTGGATAGGGAATGAAACAAAGAGGTGAGAGAGAGAGATAAAAACAAAACTGGAACATCTAGAGGTTGTCATGTGACCATCTTCTTTTGGAAGCAAACGCTCGTTAGGCTCCAAGGACGGTACCTATAAGAGAGCCTCATGTAAACACCCTATCCAAGATTGTCCTAGGAGTTGGTTTGCCTCTTATCATACTGAATATTATTATTCGTATATCAGGAGACCTGCACATTTCTATGTAGATCAAAGAACAGTGCATTCATTACAGTTAACAGCTTTGAATTCTACCCTGTTTGAGAGCACTGCATTAGATTTCCTGGATTTCATACAGTAGCCCTCAGATTTGTCATTTGTCACCAACGAACAAAGTGCAAACACTATTATTTATAGACCACTATATTCTCTGGGGCATTTCACAGCTAGATCATGCATCAGATAAATGCTAAATTCTTTGCTGAATTTCACTAAAAAACGTATTGGATCAGAATCACAGACTTCTCCTGTGATGGACAGATGCTCATGTGTAGGTGGATGCTGTTTTCATTCTCTCAGGCCAACAAGGCCAAGCAGGTGGGCCCTGTCCTGCGCTCTGGGGCATGGTATTACTGTATGCTGCCACCGAGCCCCGGCCCGACCATGACAATGTGGTTTGATTAATCATTCTGGCCCTTCGGAGAGCTAAAGGGAGGGTGCTGTGACCTAAATCTGTGTCTCAGGGGGGAAGAAGTTGAGGTGCGTTAGAGGGAAGGGAACTAGGGCATGTCTGAGAGGCTTTCAACGGGAACCACTGTGGCCGAGTTCCCCATAAAATAAAAATAGACAGATGTAGCTCATTTGTGAGGGATAAAATTATGGCTAAGGTACTAAGGAGGTCTAAGGAGAATGTTTTTAATACAACTAGCCTATATATCTCAAAATCATTTGTGAGCTGTGGGTGTTTTGGTGGATTTGTGGTCACCAGGCCAAACATAAAGTACATGTAGCCAAACTGCAGGGTGAAAGCTAGTCCTTTAAGAGATGTTAGAACTGGGAGTCTGAGTCATGAAAACAGTACTTGCCATGTCCGCACCACATTGTTGGGGTTGGTGGAGTTGGAAACACACTGTGTGTGATTACTGCAATTTGTTACCTTCAAGATACAAAAACAATGAGTTGTGGCTTACGATGATTTTTTTTTTTTAATGTACTCTCTGTGTAAACACAACATACCTGACTGTTTACACACATTCCAAGCATGAATATATATTTTTTAAATTTACCAGTCAGAGTAATGAACACTTTGGATTAATTTTCACATGTAACTAAATTAACAGAGCTCCGGAGAGTGGTTTTATCTGTCCATAGAATTCCTTCCCTTTTTCCCCCCTTCCTGAAATAACGTGCCTAAGTGTTGTGGGTCTGAAAATAACTTTCTCTGGCATATATTCAATTAACCTGAGGGTGGGGAAAAAAAGTCTTTCTACACAAAGCTGAAATCAATCTTCGGAATTGCATTGTGCTCCCGCTGTTCTCTGCCTGACAAAACAAAGCCTATGCATCACCTTTAGCGTGTCCACCTTATGTATATAGACTACCACAGTAAAGCATTCCTGCCATAACTGATGAGAACATTATTAACTTAATGGCTCACATTTTATACTTTGATGTGTTCCAGTGGTGAGTAGAGCATAAAGCCACTCATATTTTTTTCACTCAAGATAGAGGACTGAGGAAGATTTTATCATAGTGCTGAATAGGGATTCACCTTTTGAAGGATTACTGTATGTAGGCCAAGACTAGTCTTGTGATTTCTGTCTAGGAAAGGGACTGTCAGTAATTCTTTTACATTGTTTCCCTCCTTTTATTTTCTAGAATGTTCCCCCCACCAATCCATGTGTATTCTCAGTGCATCCATGTCAGGTGTGCTTTAAAGATTACTGGGCCACTGTGTGCTTTGGTCGTAAAAGCCCCTGAGTCTAGAGCCATCCCACTAACAGATGCCCAATATCCTTTATCAACAGACAAAATCCGGCCTTGCCCTGGTGTATAATGAAGATAGTGGTAACACCTACGACATCCGTCTAAAGCTGTCAAAAGAGATGCTAACCATTCAGAAACAGGATGTGGTGTGTGTGCATGGAGAGGACCCCCACTTAAATGTAAGTACTTAGGCTTTTCTTGTGCGCTAGCCAGGAGAAGATGATTGTGCCATGTTTGTTATATATACTGTATGTATACATTTTTATCATGTTTTACAATTGACAGACATGCTCATTTTTCATAAGCTGGGATTGTTGTTTTTAGAGTAATTCAGTGTTTGCAGGGGAGGCATATTTCTCTGAAAAGTGAAAGGAAACAAGGGTGTTTTTCATTATATGTGACATCCCATTTGCAATGCTTTACGGTCAAAGCACAAATATCATGTGGAGCTTGTGTCTGTTATGTATTCAGCAGTCACACCATTGGGGCTTACAATGGCCCCTGTCCTACTTGTTGACTTTACTGCAGTGTGCTGGACAGAACTGATACCGATTTTACTGACACACACTAACACTCTGTGAGCATGATTAAATGTGCAGGTGAAGGAATGCTTTACTCTTTATAGATGGTATTTGACAAGCTATTTGTCTCCAGTTACCTTTATCAAGCGTGGCAGGAATGATGGCCATGCATATTGATTGCATACTTATGTCTGTTATTATTTTACCAAACTAAATTCCCATTTTTTAAAGCACAGAACTGTTGTACTTCGTAGACAGCCGACTGGAGGTCTCGGACTAAGCATCAAAGTAGGTTTTATCATTTCATTGCTTTTTATCTTTCTCTTTGTCACCCATTATTTGGCCTCTTTATTCTCATCAGCCTTAGTGCATTCAGGGGAAGTGTGGTGGACTGTGTGTGGCAAATCCATTGGGTAAAGACACAGATGCAACCTGAAGATCAAGATCCATTACTTTGTTAAAATGCCGCTTTGATAAAGCCATTGATCTGAACTGTGGAGTGGAGCACGGAATATGTCTTTGGCTGCGGATCTGTCAACAGTATGGTGCAGTGACTCCAATTCTTCTGCCTTTCAGGGGGGTGCTGAACACAAAGTGCCTGTGGTTATTTCAAAGATTTTTAAAGATCAAGTAGGTAAGGCCATACTACAGTTTTCTCAGTGGCAGTCCAAGCCAAACAGGGTGAAGGTCAGAATATTTTAGAGGCTTTTGAAAATGAGACACTTTTGTAAATCTGTGGCTAACAGCCTAGCACCTAAACCAGTGGTGTAGAAGGCTGTTGGGAACCAGTACGAGACTAACCTATGTCACCCAAAAAACTCCAGCTGAAAATGGATGCCTTGATGTCACAGATGATTGTAATGTAATTGGTCTCTGTCATGTCACGTTAGATGAGCCATTCCCTTTTCAAATATACCAGAGGTTTTGATTATATTATATAGAAAAGTTTCCCATATTTTGTCACTGAAACTATTGTACTGGACCTACTTTCATTAGCTTAGGAAGGCTTCAAAAGATTCCATGGTGCATTATGGCTTCACGACGGCTCTCAGACTAACACAAATCCGTTCCAAATGGCTAAGAAGTTTCATTGTTTCCATCAGTCATGCCGAGATGAGTTAATATCCAGATTTGTTTAATATTTAGTCACGGATTAGCCTGTTCCTTGTCAAGCCGACCGCACTTGTGCTGTTATAATTGGAGACTAGTCAGATGCAGGCATTGATTGCTATTTCCAGCCCTTTTCCAATGTATGAAATGATTTATTCCGTGTCACTGCTTCCATTAACCTTTGCCCCTTACCCCCACCTCCCCATCCCCACACAGCAGATCAGACAGGGATGCTGTTTATCGGTGATGCCATGTTACAGGTTAGTGTATCCAGCATGAACCTCCCTCTCTCATGCGGACTGCTTGGGTGGAGGGGGTCATAGGTGCATGTCAGAGGAATGTGCTTCTGCATTTTAATAAAGCTCCTTTCCTCGTCATTTTCCTCGCGTGGGCCACGCTTTTAACCTCTGCTCCTGCTGAAATGGGCTGAAGAGCCACACTAATGAAACGCTCAGAAATGATTTTGTTTCTTGACCACACTGACTGGTAGGGGCCAGGTGAGGACTTAATTAAAGGTCATCTTGTCAGTACTTTCCATTATGCACCCGCTCAGAAAAGACAGGTGTAATATTAGAACTGTCTATACAGTGTGGAACATGTGTACCTTAAAACATATATTCCATTCCTCATGCCCTGTCAATTATAGTTTTACTCTTGACATTTTCTGCCTGAACTTTCTAGGTATTCCCATTTGATCTTTATTTATGTAATAAACTTTGACCTCTGCGTTGATCTTTGGTTTTCTTTATAGGTCAACGGCATCAACGTTGAAAAATGCACTCATGAAGAAGTTGTGAGTATTTCCTGCCATTCCACTGTACCATCCAGTCCCCATCTGTACAGTGGCAGATTTGCTGCGTGATTGATACGCGGTGAAATTGATATATAATAGAGTTATTGAATCCTGTTTGCAAGTTATGTTTTTAATGCCACAGTTGACAAAAAAAAATCAATAAGGAACAAATTCATTACAGGAAGACCTTGCCAAATTTAGACGACATGGAAAGAGGGGGAGGGGGTGCCTGAAAGACATGCAAGTTTTTCTCTTGCTCTCTCTCTCTCTCTTTTCCTCCTCTCTCACTCCTGCTTCTCCAGCTCCAAACAGCTGTTCTTCATTCACGGGGAGGAAGTCGAGAGACATGATTAATGATTTCTGTCCTCCCTTTCCAAAACGAGAGCGGCTTAGAAAGGCAGGCTCTCACCACTGTTTTGCAGAGGAAAGAGGGTGACTGACGCCACCAAGAGTACAGGACTGCTGTTTTTGGAAGCCATCGCCACATATGAAAGGACAGATCAGTCGAAAATAATCTGTGAATTGACATGTTCAGAAATTACTTACATGAACTGAATCAGTAAATGGAGAAATGCTCTGCTCTTGAATTTGCCCTGGCAGCATATACGATATACCCAACAGTAACATGCCTTTACAAAAAGAGAAAATTGGTTCATGACATTTCCTTCAATCGCAAATATGTGATGCAACTTTGTCAGATCTTGTAGAAACCGCACGGAAGGACTCTCTAGCCGACAGATGGCGAGAGGGTAATTACTTGTCTGAGAGGCAGTTAGCCACCCTCTTACAATCACACCAAGACTTCATTTAGGGTCGTTGGCCCCTTTGTAATTATTCATTGGCAATAGCATGATCCTGCATGTTGAGTGAGATGTTGAGGCCTCATCACACGCTACACTTGAATTCCATCTAGTCAAGTAAGTGTGCAGTGAGTGTGTGATAGTGACACTTCTTTGGTGTTCTTTGTTTCCTCTCTGTGGTGGAGCCCTGAGGAGTGTTTATTTGCCTTATCTCCTTAATCCAACCACTGTCTTATTGTTGCTCTCATTCTTGTACTCTTTGTGCCGTTCTTCACTGAATTCTCTCTACTGTCCTTCCTTTTCCCCTCCATCATTTGTCCTGTCTTTCACTATCCCTCTTTCTCTCTTTTCCTCTGCCTCTCTTTGCCCCACCCCCCTCTCTCTACCTCTCATTCCTCTCTCCTCATTTGTGATGCAGGTTCACCTTCTGCGGACGGCAGGAGATGAAGTCACGCTCACTGTTCGGTACCTCAGGGAAGCGCCAGCTTTCTTAAAGCTGCCATTAGGTAAGGACTCAGACAGGGTGGCCCACACAACACAAAACAACACACGCACACAACACACACACACACACACACACACACACACACACACACACACACACACACATATGTAGTCTATGAACACAACACAACAACGTGAACCAGCCACAGCTCTGAGGTGTCAGAATCAGGCACAGAGATCGTTTTTCAACATTTGACTAAACACCTAGTCAAAACTAGTACAGCACATTTGATGGATGCCTGTTTGGACCAACTGACTGTTTGCATGAACAACAGTGCTTTTAGCATTCATGTTGGCTTCTTTGGACCATTTACACGACAATGCATATTAAATTAAAATTTGGAGAGGCTGAATGAAACACAGAAAGAGAGAGAAAGAGAGAAAACAGAGAGAGATGGTGAAAGAGAGAGAGGTCATACTATGCCCTGGGGCATAAAGGTTTTGCATAGCTATTGCTGGAGACAATGAGGCATTCATGGGGCGTGTGTGTGTTGTGTGTGTGTGTGCTTTGCAGGCTCTCCAGGACCTTCCAGTGATGATAGCAGCAGAGCATCTTCTCCTCTCTTTGACAGTGGTTTACATTTAAATGGAAATTCAAGCAACACGGTGAGCCCCCATACACACACACCCCCACACACACACACCACCCCCCAATCCCTTGCATTACTGCATTCACATTTGCCTTGGGGCTTTTTTTTTTTTTTTTTTTTTTTTGAACACAAAAAAAGCATTGTGCTTTCCATGCAGGATGGGAAGGTGATGAGACAAGAGACGCTTTGGTGTGACAGAATCGGGTTGTAAATACAGCATTAGCATGCTAGGGTAAATAAAAAGCGAGCTGATGTTTGCCTCAAGTACGTCACGAGATGAGCCTGGCTGGCTATTGATAGTAGTAGCAGCAGCAGCAGCGGCAGCAACAGTGCAGTGTTGGCCCTGATGGTTCATCCTAGTATGTTCTGATATTGTTTTGGAGTCGTCTACTGTGGCAATCTCAAGCGTGTCCTCCAAGGATATTGCACTTCAGCTTGGAGCTGTATGGTGCTCTGAGTTTCCATTAAATATACATTCTGTGTGGCTGCTCTGATGGATGACTGAAGGCTTCAACATCAATTCAATAAGCTGTTAGTACACTGCTTTGGGACAGGTTAACCCCTGTCGTTTGCAGTAACGTCTGCACAGGGCAGTGCTGAAATGTAGTTGATTCAGCTGTATATCCCAAATGCTTTTGGAATGACTGCAATTTTCTTGGCCCAGATAAATATGCAAGGACTGTGCTGTGCATACTGTAGTTTCTTGTTCATTCCACTTTCGTCTTGCATTAAGGGAGATGGCCCTGGAGCTTTACGCAGGCACAGCGATGCATGGACACTCTGAGTCCTCCCAAAGGCCCACTACCCAGTCCCGATTCCGGCCTACTGTCATCTCGCATAGTCATGTTAATGTGATGACTCTAATTCTTGGGCTTGCCAGTGTATCTAGGGCTTGGGTGTGTGTTTGAGCAAATTTGCACTGACAACACGTGCCTACCTGGAGGAGTGAGTGGGAAGCTAATAAACAAGCAGGAATTGACTTGACTTGATAAGGTATAGCAGGCAGGCATGCAGGCAGGCAGGGCCGATTGGCGGGGCCGTTCTTTGTGATTCTCTGCAGCAAACCGTGGCTGTGACGGGGCAGGTGCCTGACACAGTCTATTAGCCGGTGAGGTATCTCGATGAATACGCCCTTGTGAGATTAACGACTCGCGGTGGCCAGACTAGTCCCCAAGTCACGGGCGGCACACACATTCACACACACACACACACACACAGGCGCTGAAATGAGGTGGGAGTCGGCGCACGCAGGGGAGTCATTAAGCAGTAATTAATCGGTGAGGAGAATGAGACGTTATGCGGCAGGAGAGCAGTGTCGAAGAAAATGTGACATTTCGGTCCTGAGTGCCGGGGCGGCTCTGCTGCAGCACGCCATGCGTGTTTCTCCTGCCCATTTTTCATGTGCGCGTAGCGTGTGCATTATGAATGACATGGCCCTTCGGAGGCCTCACTAATGAAGTCGCGTAGATGAAGCGCGAGGCCAGTCCACGGTAAACAAGCAGGAATGATGTGACAGAACACCTCTGCCACCCCCCCACCGCCTCCTTCCCTTGATTTTTTGTTTATCTAATTTTGACGAGAAGCAATGAGCACAGATTTTTTATTATTAAACATCGGAATGCCGCGTCGTGTGTCCAATTACTTGGCATCACCCGTGAACAAACGATCCTCTCCTGGCTCACCCCTCTCCTGGTTGGAGGGTGTGTGTGTGTGTGTGTTTGTGCCTTAAGACAGGCCATGCTTTTCCCGTAATTGCTGAGTCAACACATTCGGTGTGTACTCCTGTATTTGCCAAATGAGCTTTTTCATCCTCTTTTAGGCCCGCTCATTTCCGCGCCTGCAGGTGATTAGAATTCACTAAGCTTGTCATCCCCTCTAGGCTGCTCCGACATTGAAATGATTGACAGTGTTTTCCTTTCAGAGAGCCCTCAGGAGGGGCCCCCGCATTGATTCATTTACATGCTGGCAAATAATCAGAGTTGCACCTCATGTTGCGAGGGGACACATCTTGAAGTATGGCGGAGTGAGTGATGGGAAGGACAACAATGTCAGCTTAGTTCTTGTACGGCCAGGTCCGCGACGGCAACACTGACACCACATCACTCTAATCTGTCCTGACACCCTGACAATATTTTATTCCTTGTCATCTCGTCTCTTACCCTGCCATGGCTCGACATGAAAGTCAAATCAAGTTTAATTATCTAGCATGGGCCCCCGCATAAACATTGCAAAGGCAGAGAGGATCGAGTCCATGGGAAAGCGGCGGAGATGTAATTGGCTTTGGCACCCCACTTTTGATTTGATCAGAGGGAGAGGCTTCCACTTAGGAGACCCTGTGTTCAAGCTCCAGACCAGGGAGCTAATGACAGTGTGTGAGGGGGCTTGTCGATGGTGGCTATTATCCCAAACAGGTTCCTGACATGTCTGTAGGAGCAACGTGGTCTTGGAGAGCCTCATTTTCTGCTGGACAATCACCCTGACTGTGGGCCAGAGTTAGAGAAAGTGACAGAGCCATGGAGACGTCAAGTATGCGTTCATCTAATGGCCAGTGAGCTGCCATGAATTAATTGCATTGAGGCCTGCTTGGTTTTATTAAGCGAAGCTAAGCTAAAGTCAATGCTGTGATCGCCTGCTAATTAGCTTTTCGAGTACAGATTGAGTGAAGAAGCATCTAAACACAATAAAATGCTTCTTGCCTTAAACTGATCTGACTGAAGCAGTTATGCTGACTGGATCTGCGCATCTCTATGTATACAAAAAGTGAGAACTGAAACATTTGATTCTATCGGAGTAAATATGGCACACTTCTGGTGAAGGCAGTTCAGTGTCATGGGCCAATCACATAGCAGGATGCAGACACAGGTAGGGGTAAGGGGGTCAAATCTATGTGCTGTACATGAAAAACAGGAAGACCATGTCAGTGAAAAGCAATTTTTCATCTCAGTTTGTTCAGTGAAGCAGCCCACTTTCGACAAACACCAGCTGAATTAAGGCCACGTCTTTACAGCAGTACAAGCCATTGTGAGAGGCTTACATGCAGAGTTTAAAGAGCGAATGTGCATGTTTGCAAATGGCATGCGTATAATGTGCACACATACACACACGCACACACAACACAGAGACACACACACAAACACATACAGACACACACACACACACACACACACACACACTGTCAGCACTCTTATTAAAATGAGCATGTGCTCTTCCCCAGCTGCAGGCATTTGCGATAGCCCTGAAGAAATGTTGCCCTCAGTCTGAACACAGTGTGCCTGTTTTAAATGAGTCTCATTTGTCATTGAGCGACCCTCTCATCAGCCCTTATGATAACTCCCA
This sequence comes from Tenualosa ilisha, assembly GCA_015244755.2. NCBI lineage: Eukaryota > Metazoa > Chordata > Actinopteri > Clupeiformes > Clupeidae > Tenualosa > Tenualosa ilisha. The sequence continues at coordinate 2,644,273 of PYXC01000630.1, read as the reverse complement.
ATTTGTCTAAGGCGTCATGATCACACTAATGAAGCAGCATGGTGGAACAATTGTAGTAGCAGCAGCAGCAACAGTATCAGCAGTATCAGCGCAAGAGCATCACTAAACTGAAGCTGCTGCTTTAGGAGAATGGAAATTTTGACCATAAATGTTATCGGATTGCAGGATTGCTGTTGAACTCTTGATCGCTCTCTTCAGTGGTCAGAGATGAGATACTTATCCTCTCGCCTTCTGTTTTTTCTCTCTCTCTCTCTCTCTCTCTGTCCCTGACCCTTTTTCTCCTTCTTTCTCGCTCTCTTTCTCATTAATTCTGTGTAGGCCCCGTCGTCGCCCTCCTCACCCTCGGCTAATGAACCAAAGTATGAGAAGCGCTGGGTGGACGCAGTGTCCCTCCCGCTGGCCATGGCCCGGGTCTCCAGACACAAAGCCGGAAGCCATAAATTAAGGTGCAGTAATCCCAGCGCCACCTGACTCACCCTCACCCTCGCATTCTCTCCCCCCTTTTCTTCTTCCGCATAACTGTTTACGTAGCCACGACGGATTTGGTCTATTCGCCTTTTTTTTTCTATTTCCATTCTGTGGGCGAGAGAGGGGGCGAGAGCAATCGTGTTGAGCTAAATATCTATGCACAAGCATGATATAAGAAAAGGTCGCTGAGCCTGGACTGGCACAAAGAGGCCTGTGGGTAAATGAAACCAAGTGTTTTGCTGCTGGCCCATATGGGATGAAGACCATGAGGAAAACTTTGTCTAAATCCTAATGCCACCCCCAGCTCTAAGCCCTGAACCCTTAAAGACTAAATTGGCACAAAATAGGTCAGCAAGTTAATTTATGCCAGTGAAGTCTTTGAGGGTTCAGGATTTAGGGTTTGGGGGGGGATTTAGCCACTGTATAACATCAGATCCCTTTTCCACCCTCTAGTTAGCTTTGGTAGTGGAGGGTAGCTGAGCACCAGCTAGGCACAAATCAATGGAAGGTTGACATTCAACAGAATGGCTGACTGGTGAGCGTTGGAAATGACCACATGTCAATGTACACCACAACAAGCAACTCATGAAAATATGTCATCCAAATTCAACTTTCATGAAAGTAGCCTTTGCTATGTATGTGTATGTATATATATATATATATATATATATATATTTCTGATCATTAATTTAATTAGTTGGTGCTCACAGAGGAATCAATGTATCATCTCTTTGCTGAAGGCATGTTAGAATGAGGTAGATATCTCAGATCTAATCACTGTGAGGTGTAATTAGGAGTGGGCTTGTTTGCTCCAATTAGGCTCTATTTGCAGTTTGATATTCCGTCTGTGTGACTGCTTACACGTCATTACTGAAGCATGGCTCTTTCCCTCTTATCCCTCCACTTTCACAAGTAGGGTGGGTTGTATTTGAAGCCACTTTTTCTGAGGATTGAGATGGTCTTTTCAAGCAGTAATTTAGTGGCTTCTCCTCTATTTGATTTCCTTTCATGCCTCGTCTTCATTTCATGACCATGAACCATACACCAGTCATGTTTTCATCTGATGAAACTTCTCTTCTGTGGAGAGCAACGTGCTTATTCTGCTCCGGGGTCTTAATCTATGGTTCATCCCCCACCCCCACCCTCCCCTAGGAAAATCTCTGCTAACCACGGCTTAGCCGAGGCCCCCAGGGCTGCTTACCGAGTCCTTTCCTATTTCCTTCCAGCCTCCCTGCTCACAGCAGGTTTGATGTAGAGAAAGTGCTGCTGGACTGCAGTATGGTCTGATTTTAACCTCGGGCAGCCCGACATGATGCCACCTAGTGCCCCAAGAATCAAAATAATCTAGCCACATACTTGTTTTATCCAGAATCCCCAGACTCCCCATATACAGCATTCTCTTAGTCTTTCTCCCTCCACACACAGCACACACATATGCACACACACAGAACACACAAACACAGAACACACAAAATACCCTTCCTCAATGTATGCAAGAACCCAATGAAAATGGAACACTCCAGACTAATGGATTTTCTATTGTTCTCTGTCACTCACGATGGCAGTTCCTTGGTTTCCCAGGCTCCAGCTGCAGTCCGCTGTGAGCTCAAGCAGAACATTACATTCTGGAGGCAATTTCTTTCCGAACCAGGCCAAGCAAGCAATGGTTGTATCTCTCTCACTTGACTTGGATTAATTGAAATTATGCCTCCTAACAAATGGCTGTATCAAGCTAGCTAAACTCCCTTTTCACAGTGTTTCTATATATATGACACTGGCTATATGTGACCAATTAGATTCTTTGGGTGTAAACTGCTGTCTGAAACGAAAACAAATAAATGTTGATGTCATGGATAAATAATGGATAAATGTTAACTGTCAAGAAATGAATTGCAGACCTCTTACAATAACAGTAGTCATTTACTATAGAGATCATTTTGTATATAAATATGATACATTTCAATTACATGTAAAGTCACTCAACATGAATGCTTGTTTTTAGCCTCAACCAGCCCATCAAACAGGTTCACTTTTGGCCCATTGTAAGGAAGAACTTGGGCAGCCCTAGTCTTAGAGACTGGTCTGATGATAGATCAACAGAGCAATAGATTTGATAGCTTTCTGACTGATTATTCCTCTCTCTCACCTTGTCCATTGCTTTGACTGAGTCTCATTCTTTTCCTTGTTTTCTGAAGTGCAACAAGTGTCCTGCTGTCCTTAATGTGGGGTTCTTAGCTGTGTAAGGCTTGACTGATAGATGTCAGCCCATAGCAATCAATGAACAATTGACAGCTGCCATTAAACACTACAAACTTCCACAGTGTCTTATCAATACTAGAAATAAAGTGTCAAAACACACGTGCAGAAATATATATATTATATTATTATATTTTTTTATTTTTATATAATTTTTTGTTAATGCTGTTGAAGTTTTTGATTCATTTTAAAAGCAGATGTCTTCTAAATCTATATTATGTTTGAATGCGTGCTTGCTAAACTACCATAAAAATCAGAGACCTTTTTTCCCCAATTTCACACTGCACTGTACTTGCATAATACCTTACTTGGTTTGATTAACAATTGTTGTTCTTATTTGGAAACAAATTATATTCCAATGTAAATCACAGGATTTACTGAACTGTTTGGATTTGTAAGCTTGTTAGCCTCTCTCTTTCTCTCTCTGTCTGAAGTTATTGATTCTTAACTCCTATTATTGGTAATGAAGATTCCACAGGCTGACTGTCTCCTTTTTGCCTTTGTGTGGTTTCTCTCTTCGTCTATCCTCTTATCCCTCTCCCTCTGTGGAACAGGTCGAACAGTTTTGAAGTCTTTGCCTTAGATGGATCCTGCACCAATGTTCTACAGTTTTGCACAGCAGCAGAAAGCACAGACTGGCTACAAGCAATATCAACCAATATCAATGATCTGACCCAAGAGAATGTAAGTTTCTAGACATGGACAGCAATAGCTGTGAATGTTGCCTTGCGCATTTGTTTGTTGGCAGTGATCATAATCCTATAATTTACCAATTTCTTCGCTTGAATGCATATTGATAGAAACCCAGGCAAATAGGTTCACCTGCACAGAGGCGTTCAATAGGACATGGGATTGAGGTGCAGAGGGGAACTATTATATGGATCAGCAGCTGTAGGGTTGTATAAGCTCGTTTGCCTTGGAAAGAGGTCAAAGCCCCTCTCTCAATAACCTACTCGCAGACATGAAGTACACGACGTACTGAGATTCATCGCTGAAATCCCTTAATGGTCCCCAATAATGAGCTTGTCACTGTAGAGAGTCTCACATAGTGCTGCTGGCTCTCGGTCCTGGATGTCACCACGCCTGGTTTACCACCAGTAACAAAGAGCCAGGGCTCAGTATCAGAACCCTGAACAGGGGAAAAAAACTCCTTAACGATCTCACTTCCTGTGTGTTGCCTGTTGCCTTAATTGCCATACTGTTGATCCAAAAAGCCTTTTTTTCTCCAGCAAAGACACAAATGCACTCTGATTTACAACCACACATCTGCTCTACCTCCCCATCACCCCCCTTTTTTTTATTAAAAAAAAAAAAAAAAGATTAATTACCTCACTTGCGTCACCTAATCATGAATGCAAAGACTGATTGCTAAATGTCCAATTAGGGCGTGATTGTGTGTCAGTGCAGTGAAAACAGAGCTGCGACTGGTGTTGACCTAGAGCCTAAAAAAAGACACGAGTGAGTGAGCGAGCGTGTGACGCGTGTGACTTTGATACCCTTGGTGACGCCAGACGCTCCCATTGACAGCTGCTGACCAACCCCCCCCCCCCCCCCCCAAGAGTGATAATAGGGTTTTATTTCATGTTGACTCAAACTGAGTTCCTGTGAGGCAGCTGTGCATGTGTCTGTTGGCATGCTTCAGCATATTCACAATAATTGTTAGAGCCAGTTTGCTCGAACAAACCCAGAATTGGATTCAAAAGCCAGGCCACCTAAGATTGTTTTGTAATTGTTTGTCTTAATGTGCAGTAATAGCAGAGAGGATAAAAGTGGAGCGACAGGCACAAAGCTTCGTAAGTTCCGTGTTTTATTTTCACAAGGGGGGGGGGTTCCCCCTTTATGCAGACCAAAGTCAAGCCATCATACGCTGATACAGAAGATCGTTGAAAAGTTGATGTTGTGACATTACGTGATACTCCCACTTATACAGACTGGAACTATTCATGTTTGCTCCCATTGCAACGTGTTATGTTGCTCTGGCTTGGTCAGTATTCAGTGATCTTTGGTAATATTGCTGTGCACAGTAGTCAAGTTGTTGGAGAGTAATAATGTTTAGAGAAATTTAATTTGTTTGCTTATGCATACATTTGGGGTGGTTTTATTTTGCCAAGTGATGTGATGTGTCATACATCTGTAATGACTGACTGTTTCTTCAATTTCAGATAAAAATGGCCAACCAGGGCCTCTCTCCTGATGATCAAGTATGTGTTCACTTTTATGACATCTCTCTCTCTCTCTCTCTCTCTCTCTCTTTCTCTCTCAGTCTCTCGCTCGCTTTCTCTCTCTCTCGTTCTCTTTCTCTCTGTGTATGTTTGTGTGTGTGTGTTTGTTTGTGCTTGTGTGTGTGTTTATGAGTGAGAGAGGGAGAGAGAGCATTTACTGCCATTTTCATAGTGTCGGTGGAAGTAAAGCATAACATTGTGAATTATGTTCACATCTGGTTTTAAAAGAGAGGAAAAAGAAAATAAAAAGGGGTTCAACAGAAAAAATAAATGAATGTTGTTAATGGTTTCTTGTAATTCTCAAATAAATTGAGAATTATGTCCTCATTTTAGTTAGGTAATTACCCCTCTTTGACATTGTCCCCAGTTTATGTTTAATCAAATTGTACACTACAGATTTTACTTCTTACTCAGACTCAGATTTTCAACTTTTTTGGTTGACAAACAGTCTTTTCCTTTACTATGAAAATCAGACAGGATGTCAGTGGAACTCCCCCAACACCCCAATCACCCTCTTTTTTTGCTGATGTATTGATTCAGCATCTTGCACGCAATCTGTCTCGCAGATTATCCATATGGGGTGGGTGTGTGAGCACCCCCAACCAAGCGATGGCAACCAGACTGACAACTCCAAGTTCCTGGCTCTCAAAGGCTCTTGTCTCCACATCCTCAGGAGTCCGCCTGTAAGAGTCCTATCTCTGCTGCATCTTACAGCTTCACTTTAACTGCACCCACGGACCAGCTTGGGGTGTTTTTTTGTTTTGTTTTGGGTTTTTTATGCGCCAGCAAAAAGCTCAGGGGAAGTGAATCCTTGTGAAGGAGAAGCACACAGTTATCATTTAGACCAGGTTGTTAATGTTTTATGGAGAGGAGAGGTCTCTTCCAGATTCAAAATAGTGTGGCTGGCCATGGGTGAAATATGTTCACCAGAAATACAAGCCAATTCTGTCTGCAACCATTCCCCCTCACGGTGCACTTACAGAAAACACCTAACTGTATGTGGAGAGAATTATAGCTAATGGGCCTGTAGCTTGCATAAGAAAGTGCTGTGGTGATGTTTCTTTACTTTTCATTTTTTTCATCACTGAATTAATGTTGAGAGGAGTCTTAGATATATGCATCCAGTGTGCCTTGAGGGGAGGGGAAGAGTTCCTAGTTATACATTAGCATGTCATTAACGAGGTTATATACAGTATTAATTGTGGTCCCTGTGAAAGAATGGCCATAGATGAAGTTTCTTTTATCACTGAGTCATGACAAGTTAAATTGCACTGCAGTGCAACAAGCCAGAGTTCCTATGCAACTCGCAGAGTACATATGTCTTGAGGTGGGAATGGTTAGAGACACAGCACAACGCCTTAAATATGCACTCAATTTTTAATAATATTGGCAGTAATTCAAAAAGTGATTGTTCAGAGATCAATATCTTGTCTCTGTCTAAGAGATCTTAGTTGTCTCCATCTGTTGTTTAATCACAATCTCCAGATGCTTTCCTCTCCTCATTTGTAAAAAATGTTAATTTCAGTATCAGTGTCAAAATTAAATGTATCCTGTACCCCTATGAAATCAAATCAGACAAAATGTCTTCACTGCTCCAGTGTTCTTGCATATTTTCCCAGTTCCCTGGCATTGTCTGCTTGCGTTCTCTAAAGAGCTCTCTGACATTTCGAGTTCAGCTTTGCTTATGGTGTCACCTGTGGGTGTAGGGGATTGTTTTGTTGATCTAGTTTGTGTACAATATACTGTCTTGACATTTACTCAACAAGGGATTAATTACAGAGTGCAGAACTGTACAGAAAGTTCTAGCAGGGATGTTTTGAAATAACTGTTTATTCACTTTCACCAGGTCAATGTGACAGACTGGGCTCAAGCTGAAGCGACCTTTAACCTCTGTGAGGTTCTTTTTAAAGTCCACAAGGTATAGTGTTTTGCAGTTTGCTTAGAAAAACTGTCAAGATGTCTGAACTCAGTAGCATCACTGGCATCAAACTACTCCTGTTTATTGTTATGTTTTCAGGGGAAAGTTCATTGGAAGTTGTATAGAGATGTCTGCATTCTAATAAAAGAACACCAAGTACATTAAAACAACAGACTGCAGTATCCAGTGACTGCAGACCTTTGTCTACATAACATCTGAACTGAAAACAGTTGAGCATTTCCATCTTGGCCAGTTTTAGGTTTGATATAGTATTAGTATTATGAAACTGAATATTTCTCATTGTCTCTTAGTCAACAGTTCTGTTAATTCTATTGAATTTTTAGTCTATTAATTTTCCTTTGCTCATGGTCTGTTTTTACATGCCAATGGTAAATAGACAAAAGGTCTGCAGTCAGCTGACAGTACTGGCAGTCTATTGTTTTACTTATGTAATATGTGTTTATGTACCTGAGGCCCCTTTATTATACTGAGCATGGCAGCTCTGCAGAAGTCCTTGATCTACATGATAGTTAAATGAAGTGTTCTTAAAAGTCTTCTTTCCTTTGAAGTCATAATTTTGTCTTCTCTCCATATCTTTTACTGCTCCTTCACTGCCTTCCCCCCTCTGTCCTCCTCCCCTATTGCTTTCATCCTCTCTTTCTTACCTCCTCCCTCTGCATCTTCTCATTTTGTTGTTCTGTCTCTCCCCACCCCTCTCCTGCTTTTGTCCATCTGATTTAGCTATGGATTGCCGAAGACTGCTGGATCCAGGCGAAGCTGTACTTGGGCTTGCAGCAGGACTGTGAGCCGCGGGACGGTGAGCCGTTCTGCTTCAGCGTGCTAGTGGGGCACGGCCGGAGCCACTCCTTCAGCGTGGAGCTGGGCTCCGACCTGGCGCTCTGGGAGAAGGCTTTCCAGAGGGCAGTGTTCGCCGAGGTGCACCGAGCGGGAGTAAGTCTCTCTTAATGAAGTGCTCGAGGTGCATTAGTCTCTCTCTTTGCGTCACACACACACGCAAAATGTCTGTGAGCAAACATTACTGTCACACGGATAACATGCTTTTAGCCATCTGGAGCGGTCAAGCTTGGGTATCCTGTTTGCGTATGAACTCTCACTATCTACAGTCTTTTTTGAATCACTGATTATGCAATGGCATTAACACTATGCTAGTAAATATTCTTTTTAGTGCTTTAAGTTGTATCATTACTTTTATATAGCTCTCATTAAAAAGTGACTTGGAGCTTGGAGAAAAGTCAATAGAAGCTAAACAGACAGCTGATGTTGTGCTGACTGTGTGTGAGGAATAGAGTTTTTGTGGGCCAACTTGTGCGCTTCTTGATGTAACTGACCCCATCAACAGACTTTATTAAGAAATGAAACTTGATGGTAGAGAGCTTACACGGATAGCTTGGCCATTATTGCCCCTTTTTTTCTCTCTTTTTTTCCTTCTTTTTTTCCAACTGTCTCTCTGGAGGGATTGGATTTCTGTTTCAGACCTCATCTCGAGGGTTGGGCTGTAATTCAGGGTTGCCAGGACCTCTTGTTTGTCTCCAATTCGGGAGGCTGCAGTCTGTTTATAGTAGCGTGTAGGCCTGCGTTGTTATTAAAGCGGGAGGGCATTGGGGTGGGATGCTGACAAAGAGAAGCATAAGGAATAGAGAAGGATATATACCAGAGGCACTGGATTGAATTTATATGAGTATGGATCTCTGTTAAATATATCATGAAGGCAGTGTATAAATATGGCATTCAGACTGAGCCAGTAGTATTAAAATCAAAAAGCAAAAAAAAAAATATATATATTTTCTCATGGTTTTCAATTTTAGAAGAGATGGCTAAGGTGTTAGAACAAAATGCAACTAGCTCCAACTATCTCAAGCCTCTGTAGATAGAGGCCCAACGTTATATTAATTACACTGAGGAAGGTGTCTGTTGTAAATGGGTGAATGTGTGTGTCAGTTTGGCTTGTTCCCATACACTTTGTTTGCTAATCAGCACTATCCCTGACCAGGTAACCCGCATCCAACTGTGACTTAATGACCGATATATGCAGAAAACGACAATATATCTACTTATATTCAACACGATAGACAAATTTCAGGCTGTTGTTTAATGAAAAAGAGAGAGAGAGAGAGAATACATTTGACATTTTAAAAACGAACAGCTGCTGTTTACAAAGGTGACTTTCTGTCGACACAAAGAAAGAACTTTAATTACCTGTAAGGGCATTGCTTTTAATTTACCTATACAAAGAGAAAATCCATGGCAAGAAGCATCAAGGCCGAGATGGAGCTCTGTCTCCGATTCATTCCTTTTCAAACATTATTATTAGTTTAATTAAATTTTACTGAAGAACCTGTTTTGTAAGTCTACTCCTCATTGAGCCGTTAAATTGCCTTGCTCACACTAAGGTTTGAGGCATTGCAGCTTTACTGATGAGCTCCCGAGTCGAGCATCGAACACGCCTGGCCTCTGATGGGAGTACAAGAGGTGAGTCCACTAAATCTTTTAGTGGACTCAGGGACAACTCTGCTCTGAGATTAGTTGGTTAAGGTCAATGAAGGTCAGACACAGTATAACAATTAAACTTGAGTGAGGGCATAGAGACGAGCCGCAGGCATCTTGCCGGATCCTGGTGCCCTCACCACATGAACCGCTACACCGTGCCAACGTGACGTGAGCATTGTCGGCAGTAGCACATCCACTCGTTGAAAAGAACGACTCCAAAAATGAATGGCATTTAATAAACAAATCAAATAAATAAATGCAAATTCGAAACATTTTTGCTCATTGCACTTTAACCTACACAGCATGAAATCTGGATTTGATTTTCTCTCCTGGGGTGCTGTGAACACACACACACACACACATTACAGCTAATGCTGTGCAGTAATACTACTCGATAATAATAGTCACGATAGCGCTAAGTAATAATTGGATGATCACAGTCCAAAATTGAACAAAAAATGAGAGTAAGAAGCTTTGACAGTAACACTGTACAATCATTCTTATCGGAGGGAAACACCAATGTGCAAGACAACATGACGATAGCTGCAGCTGTGCTCTACGGTGTGGAGCTTTTCGTTTCTACTCAAGAAGCTTAGGGGGAAAGGTGAGAAGGTTGGCTAGTGGGAAGGTTTCAAAAATGGGCTTTTGTGCTTTGCTAAGCAATAGTTCCTTTTTTCCATTTCCACACAAGTGAGTCAGTGCACCAGCTATGCTGTCTGTCATGGCAAAGGATTCAACACATGTCTGTTGTGTGTGTGTGTGCTGCGCTTATATTTTTCTTATATTTTGGCCTTCGAAGTAGGAAACACACACAAGCAACGTCCCTCTTCTCGCTTGCTCTCTGCCACACACACACACACACACACACACACACACACACACACACACAGACCCGGAGGCTGTGAAGCAGGGAACCCTTAACTAGAGACATTTATAAATAATACAAAGGGAAGAACCTGTCAGAAGAGATTTAAATCATAGCTCTGCCAAGACACAGTGGCAGGGGCAGCATGTGAAACCAAGCAACCCCCCCCCCCCCCCCGCCCCCCTCCCAAAAAAAAGTACCCCGCCCCCTCGGCCCACACACACACACACTCACACACACACATCCACGCCCTCCCCTTCCCCATGTTCTCCTCTCCATCCCAAATTCTCCTATCTGGTGCTGCATCGCTTGTGGTCACAAAGCAGTGCCAAATATTACACCAGCAATTATCAGAGCCATTCCCTCCCTGCTATTCCATATGTGCATGCTTTAAATTCCCCCGTAACTGGGAACTGTGAGATGACAGCGTGACGGCCTTTTGAGGCACTGTGTGTGAGATAAAATAATCACATTAAAGGCTACAGAGAGGGGATTCGACGGGGCTGAAGTCACCCGGAGTTCAGGATCATGATTCCGGAGGAGTTCAATTTAGCTTCCATTGAATTCTGTGGACAATCATTCATTCCTTAGGCTAGTTCTTAACAGAAGCCGGAGAGAGTGTCCACACGGCGTGTGAGGCAGAGAATGATGTCTGCAGTGCTCTTTCAAAGAGCATTAGGCAAAATTAAATCGCGCCTCGCTCCTCATTTCCACACGCCAGATCCCTGTGAGCGAATGAAGAAGAAGAACAAGAAGAAGAAGAAGAAGGAGGAGAAGAAATAGGAGAAAAACCAGCTCAGTCATCAGCTGCAAGCTCAATGCTCCCAAAAGTGGAGTTGCCCCATCGTTCAGAAGTAATTTACATGAAAGATCGCAAGTTTATTTAAAAGCAAAGTTAGTAAAGTCAGTGAGGTTGGTTAATACACTCCAGCATGTGGGCTTGTGTTATTTCTGATTAATTACACTTACATGCCTGTTTTTGCTATCCTCATGATTTACCACAACCCTCAGAGTGAGCATTTATGTATGCTGCTCCGAGCAACTCTCTGAGGTTCTGCGAATGTGTGTGTGCGTGTGTGTGTGTGTGTTCGGTGTGTGTGTGTGTGTGTGTGCGCGTGTGTGTCTGTAGTGTGTGTGTGTGTGTGTATGTCTCTCTCTCTCTCTGTTTGTGTGAGTGTGAGTGTGTGTGTGTGTGTGTCTCTTGTTAGTTGTGTGTGGCACCCAGCGCAGATGCAGCAGAGAAGCTGACGTGATTGTTCTGCATGCATGAGAATAGCAGGAGCTTCAGATCAGTCCCAGGGCGTCTCTTTTGGACCGCAACAAAAGGGCGCAGAATGCAATTCCTCTTTTGTGATCAGCAGAACCCTCCTGTCAAACAGCCACCTCTCCACCAAAAGAAAAAAAGGCAAACAGAAATAATTTCTGCCTTTTTTGCCTTAATGATATAAACTCGGGACATGAGGTACTGAAAGAGAGCGCACCCCTCTGCACCTGCAGTGCTGCATTAGGCCAGCTTCTCACAGGAGCAGGTAGCCAAACGTCAAGCGAGCATGTCATTCTTGTGCTCTTGTTTGCCTTGACCCCCACACACACTCACACCTCAGCTGTGAAAGTGATGGTCAGGGCGCTCCCTTGCTGTGTTCCATTAGAGGTGGTGGACTCTGAGGAATGCAACGAAAGAGACAGACAAGTAAACACTACACTAGTACACCCACACTCACATGCACCCAACCCCCATCACTGCACCCCACCCCACCCCCACACACACCCACACACCGACACAGACACACACATACCTCGCAGGCACATCCCACCCCACACGCACATCCACATTCACACACATACACACACACACACACATTCCACTACATTGTTCACAAGTTGATTGATGTGTAGGTAATTGTGCATGAATCAGTTGGCAGGCAAACAAGCATGGCTTTATGGAAATTAGGCTCATTTAAAAAAAAGTACTGTTCTTTCTAAGTATGAAATCGCACTTAATGAAGATGCTCCAGGTGGAGATAGTTTAATTCTTTAGCGCTAAAAACTAATTTCTGTAGTCTGATTGCACCACAAATTATCATTATCGTCATGATTGTGATCGTGATTGAAAATCCTGGCCGACATTATTCCAGTCAGTCACAGGCGTGCCACTCCCAAGTCATCCCCAACTCAAGGCTGTCTCAACGCTATGGATTTTCTCCCGTGGTTATTGCGAGGTCTTATCTGAGTGAGATTGAATCCGACACAGGGTGCTTTGAAAGCCACGCGCAATAGGGTAAGCTGTAAACCACAGCATTCAGAACGACGGGTCTTACGATGCATGTTGATGCAAGGAAATAGGCCCGAAGACACATCATGGGATTACTGGTCAGCGTATCCAAACATGACAAGGAGTTTCCGAGAAGCGTGGCACAGCTGTGCACCCCCCCACACCCGCCCGAGTCCTCGAGAGGAAACCCGCCAATTAGCGACGTGTAGTCCGCGCTTCGTGTGCCACGTCGGGCGCTCATGCAGGGTGACAGTAAGCATTGCAAATCCGCCTCGCTGCTGCTCACATTCTTGGCAGGCGGAATGTTCCGGCGTGCCTCCCGTCCGGAGATACATCTGCCAGGGGAGTTCAGAGTTCTGAGAGTTTTTCCTAGACTAGCGCTGATGGTACATCACAATTAAGAACTTTATAGTGGGACACACACACAAAAACACACCCCGAGGAGATGACAAATTGTTTACGCTCTGAACTGAGAGCAAGGTTTGGCTTTTGGTACAGATGCCTCACAAGAAAAGAGAATAGAAGAGTAAAGGTTAGCAGAACAGTACAGTACAATTCAGAAGTCTACTGTGGTAAGTCAGCAGAAATTTGCGTGGGGAGAGACTGTAGGTGATGATGAATGAGTAGCCTGTGTGGATTTTCAAACCGAGGCTGTATTTTCAAGACCAAAGAATAGTGCACAACAAAGAACCTTATGGGAGACAATTCCTTAGTTGACGCACAAAGATATGAAGGCGTTTAGACCTTGGCTGAATTAAAAGTGTTAAGTGCAAAAGGGAATGTATTCCTTATTTTTGTGAAAGATGGAAGAATTGTCAGGAGGCCTCTCTAGAAGTCGCTGGGCTGTGTTTTTAAGGGAAACAAAGACAGAACTTACCTGGACCCAGACATGAAGAATTTCTATATGCCTCAAGACAGAGGCTTCTTGCAAGGCTACGTGAGTGAGTGAGCTCCATCGCCAAAGCCTGAGAGAATAGTCATAAGCATGACATCAATTCTCTGTAGTAGCTGTGTGCAACCCAATTATGCAGCCTCTAGCTGTCAGCCTCTCCAGAAGGCCTGCCGTATGTTAGCCTTGGGCCCCAAAACAGAATGCCTGTCGATCTTCTCACAGCATGTCAAAGTCCACTAACTGTGAGTTCATTTCTTATTGCATCACTGATTTTATTGCTGCACAGACAGCAGTTGCAGGAAGAGTACAATGTGTGTGTATGTGTATGTGTGTGTGATGGGGGTTGGGTGGGGTTGTGGGGGGGGGGGGGTGCTGTATCAATTATTCACAAATCACACCAGTGAAATATCTTCCTAAGACATTTTATGACTATAATGGCAAAATTGTTATCTGTGGAGTCCATAATATATGCATTAGATTTTAAAGCCTTCAGATTTTTCTAATTTCCCTCTCTGCTAAGAAGAGACCTGCATAGCTGTTGCCATAGTGACGGGACCGTACCTGTCCAATTGGTAGAGAAAATAGCTGCGGTGGTGACAGCAGGCATGCAGGAAATACCCACCCATTAACATAAATACCCATTCCCATAGAACCGCCGCAAAGCAGAAATTATACACAGGTGAATCAGATGCCAGCCCAGCGCATGGTGGGGTTTGGCATCATCTAGTTAAGTTTTCTAAAGCCTAATTTGTGTGCATGAGAACGTGTGTTGGGGGTGTTTATTCTGCCTAATTAAGAATGTTTGTCTTCTCTCCTCAGTCTAAGACATACATGTGCAGCAGTCATGGGAGAATACTGTGTTTCACCATTGACTTTGAATCCGGCTTCTCTTGCTCAGAGAGCATATCCAAGGTGAGAGGTCGTAGGGGTTACCTGAGAACTAGACCCTTTCAAAAATGGCACGCTACTATACTAGATACTGCATATGGACTAAATAGAGTCTGGGGTGCGCCATTGCTTGTTTCTTTTTCTGTTTTGCAAACAAATCTAATACTGTGCTAATTTGGCAAAACAGTCTTCATTTCAGTAAACTAATTAATTAATGGAGAATTCCAGTGTAACTCAGTCCATAGCCCTGTTGTTTGAGGTCACCATATGCTGTCTGTAGGGAAAAGAACCGGAAAACTGATACAACATAGACCAGATAAAGAACTTACAACTAATCTTAACTGAATGGGGCATAGCGAAATGAAACTGAAAGTGACTCTCTGTGCCCCATTCAGTTAGTGTTAGCTGTTAATTCACTATTTGGTGTATGTTGTATCAAATTTTGTCATTCTTTTTCCTACTGACAGCACTCAGGGACATTAAACAACAGACCTATGTATTTATTCACACTGGATTTCTCCTTTAAGTGAGTGCACAATTTATTCCAACACACATTCTCTTGATGCAAAATGATGGCTTCCAGTCCCCATGTATGTCATTTTGGAAACGGCCCTCGGGGGACTAAAGCATTTCCTCTCAGACGCTTAGCCAAGTTTTGTTAGCTTGTTGGGGACTATTTATAAAGCCACAATAAGTGCTGACTGAAGTGTCAGCGATGACTGCTGTGACAGATACCTGTCACTTCCAGCTCCACAGGAAATGAGAGATGGCTGCAAAACGTGCTGACCTAAAAAAAGGGCCAGTTCCCATGCTGATGCTAAGCGGCCAACATTATGACTTTGGCATGCCTGGCACAACACACATTGTTTAGGACGTTTAACACAGACAACTATCTTAAAGGAGAAATCTGGTGTAAATAAATCCATAGCCCTGTTGTTAAAGGTCACCAAGTGCTATTAGTAGGAAAAAGAATGAAAAAATTTAATGCAACATAGGCCGAATAGTAAACTGGAACCTTTCAGTTTCATTTTGCTATGCCCCATTTAGTTAACAATGATTATTGGTTCGTTATTGAGTTTATGTTGCATCAAACCTTCCGGTTCTTTTTTCTACAGACTGCATTCAGTGACCTTGAACAACAGGGCTATTCACTGATTCACACCGGATTTCTCCTTTAAACAAAGTGTGAACCACATGGCTCACTTTTTATATACATATGGCACTCAAATCCACTGAACACTCTTTTCCCCTTGCCTCCCGGCCCACTCGTCTGTCCCACATTAGTCTACACAAATATTTCCATAGAGTTTCAAGCCCACCCTCGTGAAGGGAGTCATTAGCCAGCACTTATTATTATGATCCTAGTGCGGGCAGTGAGCCCATGAATGTGAATGCACAATGCTGTCTGATTTTGCACCCCCGACAGTCCACCATTAATTGTACCCGGGTCTGAAGTGTTCATTGTGGAAGCAGCAGGGGAAGGCACTGCGCCACCAATGATCCCTGTGACTGTGTGAAAGCTGATTGGGCTTTTTTCAAAGTCAGTGTGGGAAACTGTCACAATGTACAATGTTGTGGGGGGGGGGATTGTGCTCTATAGCCCAGATCTGTCATCGGAATTGCCTTTAATTAACTGTCTTTCAAGACAGGAACCAGCTGTCTGTCTTTGTGTGCAGCCCAGTCCACCAGTCAAGAGGAAAAAAGCGATGTACGATGTACAAAAACACCCTTTTTAGTGGTGTCAGTCACTAAACAAAGGTCTTTGTCTACAGAAGCTTCAGTCACCTAATACCCCATTAGCTTCATTAACAATACAGGTTCAAGCATTGGTCATAGACAGGACACTTTGATGTTATTTTGTTATTTTTTTTATTTTTTATTTTAGCTTTTTTTGGAGGGTATGCTTTATGGAGCTTCCAGACAAACTAATCTCAATAGGAGGCTTTCAAGTTGAATCAGGCCCTGTGGGTGTTGCAACCAAAACAAATACACAAACAGAAATAACTTATTTGGCTGGTGTTAGGAAGAACAACAAAAAGGGCCTCAATTCCTTTCAGAAAAAAAACTGCTGGTGTGCTTATTTAGTTGGGCAGTTTTAGCTGCTGCCATTTGTTCTGTGCAGCCTGATAGCCTTTGATTTATTCCCTGTCCCTTCCTCTGCTGTGCAGAAAATCCTTTGGCGGTACAAGTTCTCCCAGCTAAAAGGCTCTTCTGACGACGGCAAGACGAGAGTGAAGCTCCTCTTCCAAAACTCGGAAAACAAACAAATCGAAATGAAGGTAACCAAACACATCACCTCCCTCAGTCAGTCATTGCACTGACTCAGCATTCAATAAGGCTGTTTCTCAATTACACCTCTCATTTCCCCTGCTACAGTTAGCTCTCTCATACAGTATCCTCTCTCGGCCTGTTTTGATAGGAGCTGGAATTTGCCAACCTGACGGCGGTGCTCCATTGCATACATTCCTTCATTGCCGCCAAAGTGGCATCGGTGGATCCCGTCTTTGTCAACAATCAAAGCATCACCAGGAAATATATGGGGAACAGCTAGAGACCCAAGTGTTTGTCATGTACATGTGGCATCCTTGCTCCTAAGTCTATTGACTATTTTATGCACAAATTCTATAGATATATTTAGTTCTTGTTATTTTTATATGACTTGTAAAATAAGAACAATATGTGACTGAAACAAACCTTTTAGGGTAGAGGATATTTTGACATGCATCAACTAATAATTTGGTACTGACATTCTTTTTGTCACCAGTCTTCTCCAAATGGTGGTCTTGTAGCATAGCAAATATTGACACAGTTGGTCCATAGGTTGTTACTAAATGCATGTGCTGCATTTAACAATTAATGAAAGACACAAATGTTACACATGAAAATATGAACAGTATAGGGGTGGCAAATTCAAAGACTTCTTGAGAAAAAGAATCGAAAGTTCCTGTGTACAAAATGGATTGTCCATGACTTTTGTGCATTTTGTTTACACGTTCAAGAATGCCATTTTAGTTTTGTTGAGTGATATTAATGACATATTTCACCATGAGAAAATGCTGTTGTTTTATTTTTTCCGTCGAAAAGTGAAAGTGTGTGTTTCTGCGTATGTGAGACCTCCCCTGTAAGTGTGGAGTCAGAGTAGGCCCACATGTTTAGAATATACAAATGCAAGCAAGTCAATATTTTCCTTTCAGACTCTTCTACTTCCATGAGTATTAAAGATTGAAAGGTCATGGGAGAGATTTGATCTTAACCTTTCTGATGATTTCTATCCATAATGTCCAGGTCTAAACATATGGTAAAACCCTGGGACAAAGCCAATTTTTACAGAATACTCTCATTTCATAGCTGTTCAAAAATATAAGGATATCAGTGCTTTCAAAAACAAATTTCCCGTCATACAGGTGTTAAAGCTGTGCCTACACAGAGATGAAAGGTTGACTAAACTCAATATTAACCCTGCGTCACTCAATGACCTTAAGATCTTTTCCTCTTTTTAGTGTTATGCCTCTTCATTTTATCCCAGCCCAGATCAAAAACAGCTTAATAGCACTTTCTCAAACCTCATTAACGCAATCGCCTCCATCAAAGAAGCAATTTAGTTGAGGACTAGAATACATTTGCATGTATGGTTTGTGTAAAAGTCATATGAGAGAAAGCATCAATCTTTGTTTCTCAGTTAGAGGTGCTTCTGTTTGGCATCACTTCAGCAGATTATCTGATATCTACAGTTTCCCTTCTGGAAGCATTCTTGCATAGCCACGACTTACTGTAAATGAAAAAAAAAACAACCTAAACCGACATGTCCTATATTAATGTGAATTCCATCAGTTTCTGAAAATAATTGAGATGTTCCAACAGCTTCCTCTTATGAGAATTCTTTTCTCTACTTATCTTTTTCTTCATTTCCTCTAAGGGGGTTGAGAGACATGGATTTACTTTTTTGATGCAGCTGAACTATTAAAAATCAGAGCATTCTTGACACTTGGTGGAGAACTGGATTCTTAATTATTGTTGGAAGACCCCTAAGAATTGGCTTATTAGTTACTGACTGAGTCATTAATTACTCAGTGAATATTTTACCACCTTCTTGGAGCTGGTTAATGCACGAGTAGGTTTTTTTTTTTTCCTAGTGGGAATGTCCTTTCTCAGAATCATAAATGTGCTCTGCATCTCAGTCAGCTTCATTTGACCATTTCCTCATAGTTAAATCTTGAACCTTGTGGATTCTGAAACATCAAAGACAGTGAGATCAGCTGGCTATTTTCAACCATGTATTTTAACCAGGTGAACTTGACAGAGCTCAGTCACATATGATTTCTGTTCAGGAAAAATCCAGACTCAATCAGCCCATATCCCTGTTCTTTAACTGCTGTCAGTAGGTGTAAGAACGACAGCATTTGATACAACGTAGACTGAATTTGCGAAACTGGCAGCTAACGCTAACAGATACGGGCATAAGAAAAAGAAACTTCCTTGCCCTCATCAGTTAGCTTTGGATTCTGTTCCTCTAGTTGGTCTACGTTGCACCAAATTCTGTCTCATTCATGTCAACAGTACTCAGCAATGTGAAAGAACAGGGCTACGGGTTGATTCACCCCTGATAATTTTCATTTGTCTTCTGTTTAAGTCTGGATAAGAATCCTATACTTAGCAAATAACAACAAACTTTGGGACTGACAGGTCACCCTGTGAAGTCTCAGCCCATATGAAAAGTCTCGTTGAACATATACGTGTATATGATTCTTATCGGTCCTAATAGGATATTGTAAGGACCATGTAAGGCAATATATGTATTTCTGCATAACCCCAGCCAATATTTTATGTAGGTAAACACATAAAGAAATCCTTTTTTTCTGGGGGTTAGCTCATTGACTCTCTCTGCACTCATATTTTTTGAGAACTGTTTCATATTCAAAATGGATGCAAGTAGTTGTCGTAGTAGCGACTGTGTATTGAGGCGTACAAAAGTGTGAGTGTGTGTGTGTGGCTGGGTGGGTGTTGAACACCTGTGTGTCAGACTGTCTGTGTGTGTGCATGCATGTGTTTCCTACATGAAAGATAATCATTCATAAAGATAATTTGTGAATTTGCGAGCGGCTTCTTTTAATAATTGTATTGCAATTCATTTTGTCTTCAAAAGATTCCTCACAATCCACAGCCTCGTCATTCAGATGCCTAGTACTTCAAATCAAAGACAACCCTTAATTTACAGCTGTGTACACATGTGATGATACCTACTGTCTTTACAATAAAAGAAATTTATTCATATGAAATACACAAACTCTCTTTTTTCGTCCCTCTTTATTAAATGTAGATACCATCTTTATTTGTTGTCATTATTGCAGATTATGCTGGTACAGCCCGTGTCTTCTTGATTAATATTATCCACTGATTTTATATTTCACTGCAACCTTCAGTGGGCTTAATGTAGTCACACTCAGATATTGGCAGCGGAAGAAGTTTAATATGTGAAGCACCTCTGCCCTGTAACCACATACTGGCAAAATAATCCATCAACTGACAAATGATCCTTACTAATGAACTGTAATGATTTTAAATGTCTTTAAATGACTACTGAGCACTTTAAATGAAGGTGAGGTTGATTTTTAAGGGTGTGGGCAACAGTTCATTTATATGCCACATTTTGAAAGTGACAAACAAGAAATGAGGTTCCAGTACTTTTGGTCACCTCTAGTTACTTTGCTGATTTCAATGCCAGACAGGCCTGATGCCTTCTTTAACAATACCCGAGCCACAAACCAATCATAGGTACTCAAATCACACTTCATGCCCCAAAGCATCTTTAGTCTCATGCACAAATAAACAATATTGATTCTCAATATTTATTACCATGCCTGACATTGCTTCATTCTGTCCCCTTTGGATTTCTCACAAACATCCCTCGGGTTAAGTGTGATTGCTTTGGCATAATTCACAGCATAGAACATAAAGTGACTATTTTCTGAAGTCGTACATAATTGCACTGAATACTGTGTACTTTTTGAAAATTGTGTACTCCTTTAGTGATTTCCCTATTGGTCAACTAATAATAATTCACAAGGTATGATCTGACCATGGAAAGTTCACGAGAGAGCTACTCAACATGGTAGAGGGAGAAATAACAGCAATTCAAATTCACATTAAAAGATATGCATAAAAAGATATACTAACTATAATGTATAATGTTCTGTGTTGCTGGTCAGAAAAGAGCAGCCCTGTGCATTGTTAGTTGCATATAGGTTGATGCATTGCCCATGTGTGGATGTGGCGAGCCTGACTTTTTTTTTGAAGAGATTGCTGTCTCAGGCACTTGAGCAGAAAAAGCCTTGGTGGGTGAAATGTTAACTTGCCACTTTTAAACTGAATTCAAAGAACCCCTGGAGTAAAGAGAAACTTGCTGTGAATCATGCAGCGAGATGCATTAGTACCCCATTGGTCAGAGACAAAAAGATTAAAGGAGCTTCTGGTAAAAAATATTTAATGTTAGCCATGAAGAGAGAACTGAAAGAGCCTTACAGGAGGAATATCAGACCAAAGAACTGCCCAACATCTCAGATATGCTGAAAAAGGCTTGATGAAATCTTTGGAAGAGAAAGGGCTTAAGAGTATCAGTTCCACTGGATATGATTTAGAAAGAAACTCATGTCAGGGGGGTGGTGGTAGCGTAGTGGTTAAGGAACTTGGCTAGCGTGCTAGTAGCCTGGAAAGTTGTGGGTTTGTATCCCAGCTGCCACTGTTGTGCCCTTGAGCAAGGCACTTAACCCTAAGTTGCTCTAGGGGAGACTGCCCCTGAACAAGTGATAGTTGGTAAAATGTAAGTCGCTCTGGATAAAAGCATCTGCTAAATGCATATATATATTTATATATATATTTACATTTATGATATATATATATATGTATATGTAATGTCTGAACTGACCTCACTATGACTCTCAGCACTTCAAACACGAATTATCTGTAATTTCCTATTTGTCATAAAGCCCATAATATCCCTTCAAAATGCATTTTGACAAGAGGACCCAGAATGGTAAGTAGACTTGTAAGTAGACTGTCAGACCATGAGCAAAGCAGCTAATGTATGTAGTCTGTTAGATTAACTGGTCTGTGGGGGACAAACTTATTTGATGATTTAAAGCAGGGGTTCTCTTTGTTGTACCAAGGAACAGAAAAAATCACAACACTAGTTTAATCATACAGTATCCATATGTTCAGTTAGATGCTAGATGCTACTTCATAGCAAAGTTTTTCACGTACCCCCTGGCAAAGCACTGCAGACCCCTAGGGGTCCCCGGACTCCAGTTTGAGAACCAATGATCTAAATAAAACAAAGTCATGATGTCACTTTATGTTCCAGCATCCGACCACTGTTGCCAGGTTGATTATTCCATCTCTGATGTGAAGTGAGAATTATGACATTGTTATAGTAATTAATTCAACTTTGTCTTTAAAGAGTTGGTTGCCTAAGCTTGTAACATGCTAAACACGTGAGAACCTTGAAAACTTTGTACATCCTCTTCTACATTACTTCCCCCGTTAACAGTGCTGAACAAACCAGCTTCCTAACTTAACTTTAACTTAACTCCCAGACTTGGTTTCTTACTTTAGTAAAAAAAAAAAAAAAAAAACTACAGTGTGTTTGGAGTATGAGGACAGACAAGAGCGAGAGCTCAAGTGGCTTTTGGGGTAAGTCAACAGTGTATGAAGAATTCCCCTCATGCGTCTTTGAGAGAGAGAGTCTATGCAAACAGTCCCAGCTCACACATACAAACTGTCAACAGAAGATAGTGTTGGCCCTTTTGTGGAGCGGCAACAAAGGCAGAAAGAGCCTTTTGCAGGTATTACTCTAATACATCTTTATCTGTAGGCACTTTGCTGAAGCTATGTGTTAAGGTCCTTGTACAACATGAAAGCACATTTGAAGGAAATGTTCAAAGTTGAGATAATTATTTAATAATAACTTTTATGTATGTTAAATTTCCATAAAAAAAAATATGAAACCGTGGATGTGACTAACTGTTGTGCCAATATGTTAATAAGAAGCTTGTTCTTTAAATGTGTAGTCTGCCGTGGTGCTTGATTTGTTTGCAAATGACAACTCTTACCTTTTTTTCTTACAGGATTTTATGTAATTATGGCTGGCTTGCACAAAGCTCTCACACCTGTCAGTCTCTGTTGCACCTTGCTTGCGTTGTTTTCAACCAGCGGAGCAGAGATCTCTAAACGTGAGTAATATTTCATGCACCAAATTTCATCCGTCAACCTTGTGAAAAATGTCAAAATCAACATCAAAGTCGTTTGTCTTCCAGAGTGATTCCAGGCTTTGTTACACTCACGTACTGAGGTTATACCAATATATAAATTGCTCATTTAAACACATAGCGGGCAGTTTATATGCTTCAGCAAGGCTACTTTAATTTAGAGAATATCTCTCCGCCAGGGGAGGGTTGCTTTGTAGAACCCTTGGCAGCTGTCCTTATCCTAGGTGTTAATCGTGTCAGAAACTGTGTTCGCTAGTTTTCAGCCACTGGGATTGGGGGCCTCATTTGCAGGCCCATATCTATTGTGGTGCCATCTTGCTCCTCTGTGTTGCCTGCTCCCTCGAGTCGTAATTGGGAGTAGCTCCATGAGCTTAGTATAAGCTTACATATAACCTACACCTACACAACACTGTATAGACATAGCTAAAGAAAGTATGAGAAGAAATAGTGTGCTGTTAAACTAACTCTGTGTTCCTGTGTCAGATTGCTGCAATTGGTGCTGCAGGTGTGGTGGAAGTTTCCTAGATCATGAGTCTTTATGAGGAGGGGTGTTTGGTGTGGTTTGTGATTTACCCAAACCCCCAGATCTCTATGCTTCTCTGGGTCATGTATCGGTGTCCAGTTGGCAGTTCACTGCTGTCAGCTTTGAAAGCCCAGCTGTCAAAGTGGTTCCCGCAGTAGTGGATTTGACAATGTTGTGTTCATCTTGCCCCATTGTCTGCAACAATAACAATATGTAACAATATTTCATAGAGACATTTTGGTCTTTGGAAAGGTATCAAGTCAGCTGGGCTTTGTTGTTGTCATCAAGTGTGTGGTGTAGATCAGTCTCACATTTTGAGTCTGCTGTGAAGACATCGCAACAGATTTGTCTGTGTCTGACCATTCTACATCTGACAGCCATAGCAGAGTTATGTTCTGGTGTTGGTTAGGCGGCACGTGTGTGGGCATCTGTCGGATCCTGGCCTTCACAGAGGCAACTCTGTGTCTGTATGATGGGTTTGTGCAAATACAAGTGGACACTGGCATAGGCTTTTGTGAGGATATTACAGTGCAGTGTTTTCCTCATTGTTCAGTGACACTGGTTTGCAATGTGTGAGATCGCAAGGCAAAATTACTCTTTGTTTTAGTAGAGAGTAGTTGGTGTTTTAGTCAGTGCACAAGCATGATCAATACCAGGGCCAAATACCAGATATTTGCACTTGTAGTCACTAGTCACTAGTGACATGACTAGGAAAAGATATAATTTCAATACATTCTCTGGTGCTCTCTGTCAGTTTGAACAAAAACCCTCTATGCTAGCTAATGATAAACAGTGGAAAGCGTACCATGTACTTTGTCACAAAACTCCTCCAATTTTCCTCCATTTTCTGTTGCTCTTGCTGTTATGACCTGTTTATATCTTAAATAGGGCATTTTTCTTGGACATATGTACTTGAGCAGCTCTTCCTGCTTTTAGTATTTTTTTTCCCCAGAGAAGTAATTTCAGGTGAATTACAGTAATTCACTGTACTTTTCCATGTGGTTCACAATGTTGGAAAAAAAAATCTACTGAGCTTCTTAAATGTCACTCTGTTGTTTTGTGTTTTGTTTTTCGCCTTTGTTTACTTTTTAGTCTTCAGAGCTTTGTCACAGGGTAGCCTTACATTTTGTGCAGGTAGTGACTGAGACTAATGACTGGTTGATTGGACCATTTAAATGATTAGAAAGGTCTGAACTGAAAAAAAAAAAATCTGCCCTATCGATGGAGGGAATGCAGGTCCAGCTTTGAGTAACCAGTTGTGACAGCAGCAGCAGCAGCTCTGAGTTCCAGCTAGGAGGGTCGAGGGTCGAATTGAAAATCAGAATAGACATATAAACACGTTAAAATCAGAACTGAGATGAACATTATGCTCAAAAGTGTATTTCCTTAAATCCCTGAGCCTATTTTTAAAACTGCTGAAGCCCATGACAAGGTTACATTATGGGTTTTTTTGGCCCTCTAAATCTAGCACAGAGCAAATCACGACTTCATTGGGCCAGAGGTACCTGATTTATTTTGAAATAGAAATTGAGAAGGTGCAGACCACATGAATCACACAGCTCTGAGATTGAAGGGTCATGAGGTTATCCAGATATCCCTTTGTGGTGGACTGGTGCATTGTGTTAACCAAAGATTCACTGTATACTGTTCAAGGATACTGCAGTTGGCACAATGCCATCTTAGACACTCCAGTGATGTCTGCGTTGTGTTAAAGGGGTAAAGGTAAGGCTAGCTAGAATGGAATAGTTTTGCAGAATGCACATTATTGTGACATGGGGGAACAAGATGTTTCCCTCCTAACTTCCTGTTCAAAAGTTTAGTTCTCCAATATTGACACTTTGCAAAAGGGCGCTGATCCCAGAGTGTCTGCCTGGAAATGCTGCCAGCTGTTTGGCTTCTGTGGGATGTGGCATGCTTTGAGAGAAGACGGTTAGCACCTCAAGGCTAGGCTGTGGACATTGTAATCAAATAGGGGCCATATGCATGAAACCTACTGCCCCAGGGTCACCGAGGCACTTACTTGACTCAGAATGAGCTGGCTCTGGAAAATGAGCCAGAGTCACATAGATCTCCATGGCTCCATGGCTGTAAGGCTGTGTATCCAGACCCATTTTGTTTTCCTAGGTTAAGGAAATCAATTCTTGCCTCTTCTATGTATAATCAGAAACTGAAGGCAGTGTATGAATAGATTCATTGTTGTGACTCACAATCACCTTTCTAATTATGTTTCCCACTGCAAAAAGACTACCAAGAGCATGATGACAGGAAGTGTTCCATTTAAACACCATGTGAGCCTTTAACATTTAAACTGATTTCCTTGCCTTCAAACTACCACATTACCAAGTGTATAAAGAGATGATGCCTATGACAAAGTTAATTTTTTCTTTAGTTATTGTTTCTTTTGTTGCTTCCTTGTGTACATCTGTTTCAGGAAGACCAGACCAGTCTCAGGAGGTGCTTTTTTCTGCATTTCAGGAGAGTTCGCAGATGGTGGAACAGGCATACCAGCATACTAATACCAGGTAAACATGTGTAAACTGGCTACTGCACTCCACACACTTTTTCATCCTAATGCGACAGAATCTGCTGACGTTTCTTTGGGTTTGGTGGCTTCGCAGGCGAGGCACAGCCCAATCCCCCATGCAGATGTTCACGCTTCTAAGGCAACCGGCGCCAGAGACCCTGGCGATATCAAAAGCTGCTGAAGTCTTTGAAATGACTTTACACCTCATAAAGGCCAAGGCAAGTCGGAGACATAAAAGAGCCATAGCTGTGACAGGTGAGGTCCTGTTTCAATTCAGCTCGGCTGCCAAGTCAGCACTGCAGTAATCCAGCCATGCTGAGCAACCTGTCTATTTATGTAGTGTTTACACGAGGAGTCATCATTAAAAGCTTGATCCCAGAAGCGGGTCATTTTCACAACGAGCAAGTGATAGCATTTCTTCTTGATTCTGTTATGTATCCCTCCAGCCCACGTCTACTAAATGTCATGCCTGATCTGTGTACACAGTCTGGGTACATTAGGCTTGGGAATAGATATTACACAAACCTCGGAGGACTGTTGACTGTGGGGTTGTTTGATTTGCATTTGTCAACCTAATTAACTCCCGTTAAGAGTACCTCTCTGTGGAGGAAGTGGAGCTGATTGCTAACTGGTCTGGTTGCCCTGCACCCGTGCAACTATCCGTCTGTACCCATGGAGATCACTCCAACAAATACCGCTCCATCGATGGAGTCTGTAATAACAGGTAATACACTTCACCCTTTCCAAATACTTTGCATCCAAGCATTTCAGATATTTGATATTAATGCTATCAGCATGTCCTCACTGACCGAATGTACAATTAGAGGCCTAAAACCAGCACAAGTTATGACCTTTTTGTTTCTATTTTGTATGCATGATTTATGATGTTTATGGCATTTTGCAGAAGCTTTTGTCCAACACAACTTACAATGTTAGAGCACGACATTATTATTAATAGTTAAAAATAACAGCTCAAAAATAGTTTATTTATGTAAACAGACTAAATGCACTGACTGGATCATGTCCCAGCCAGTGTAGGCCCCCTGGCACAGAGGTAGCGGTCAGCACTGAGCCTGACCGGATGGTGGCATTTTGCGCAGGGAGCAGCACAGTGGCTGATGAGATGGCCTGTGACAGAGCGAACCGGTCAAGGATTGCTGGGCAGATGGAGGGCACAGCAGTCCCGGCGTGAGGAAAGCTTCCAGCAGGGAGAGTTGTGCTAAGTAGCACCGGAAAAGATATCTTGCTGCATTGCTGTTATCAGGCACATAAGGAGAGGCAGCACTCCCCCTTCCCATCCACCCCCCCGGTCTCCCCCGTCCACCCCCCCCCAACCACAAACACACACACACACACTCCCTGAAAATAAATATTGAAGCCTAGGCAGTGTGTTACCCATAGCAGCGCAGAGCCAGGCAGCACGATGCTCCCTCTGTGGAACGACACTGGGCACGATTTATCTGGCAGCTGTGACTGACAGATGTGGAAGGGAAGTATATTGCATTTCTGTCGCATTCAAGTCAGGCTTGCTCGGGAATGAACTGACAGCTGAGTTGATTAACACAGAACAATGTAATTCAACAAAGCCCAATCAACCACTCTCAGCTCTGTGCTAAGCAGAGCCACGCACAATTTATCCAAACAGCTTGTACGGCCCTCTTAAAAACACACATTTTTCACTCACGTGTGCACAGCCTCAGATATTGCCTGTGACACTTGACAGTGCCATGTTTTATGCAGATGACAGACTACGTCTGAATCTCCGGCTCGGGCTGGTTGGTGTTGCTTAAAACACCTAAAACTGCAATGTGATTTGGTTTGAGTTTTTTTTTTCTAGTGCAGCTATTCAGACTTTCTGTTTTATTCAGAAATAACCCTCTCTGGGGAGCCGCCAACACCGTATTGGCCAGATGGCTCCCGGCGGACTACGAAGATGAGGAGAGCCAGCCTAAAGGCTGGAACACCGGCCGCAAGTACAGTAGCTTCCAGCTCCCTCCGGTAAGCTGAAGGATGTGACAGTACGCAGTTTAAAAATCTGCCCAATTTGGTCTCATTTTATTGCCTGCATTCATTTTACACATACAATGTACCTACACTATAGAAAAACTGTATGTGACCTACGTAATGGCTAAAGTCTCTGATCAGAGGATATTATGATGAGACATGTAGGCCCCATTGTAGTGTGCTTGCTGGGAAGGACACAATAATATGGACAACATGAGCATTTAAAAATAGCTTATACCCCACTGTGATAAACAGACTTGTCACATATGGTAATAGCCACCACCTTAACATTGCATTGCACCATTTTAACATTCATGTCGCAAAGGAGTCTTTCAAGGAAGCGTGCATTAAAAATGCAATATTTGAGGCCTACTGCCTCAATAAAACATTATTTTCCCCAAATACACAAGTAAACTAAATATTTTACAGTTTTAGTCAGATGTAGCCTAGAGATATGCAAAAAAGCCCTTTACATAAGGTCAGGAATGAGGACAAAATAATGAAATCATGTTGTTGCAACTCACTCAAAAAATGCTCATTTTATTTGTTTCCTGTTGACATAACACAGCTGAATACATCACTCTGTAAACACACAGTATGGCCATAATGTAGCCCTGCTATCACAGTATGTGGTTAATGCAACACCCTCATTTTAATAAGTGGCGTAGCTGAAAGAGAAAAGTTCATTAAAAAGATTGCTGAGAGAAGCGGCATGCTAACGATCACCGAATGGAGGGCAAAAGAAAAAAAAAAAACGTTCAGTTGCTCATCACATTCCATCCTTATTTTCATACATTTACTTTTTAAATCATTGCTGATGCTTTTAGGGCAAGCTAAGTGTGTGTGTGTGTGTTTGTGTATGTGTGTGTTCTGTGTGTGTGTGTGTGTGTGTGTGTGTGCGTGTGTGTGTGTGTATGTGTGTGTGTTCTGTGTGTGTGTGTGGCACTGTTCCATATTCATACATTTGTAGGTGCGTGAAGTAAGCAACAAAATTATGCAAGGCTCTCCCAGCCAGCCATCCTGGAGGATGAAGACTACTCTCAGATGCTGGTGGACTGGGGCCAGTACATAGACCACGACATCTCCTTTACTCCTCAAAGCAGCAGCACAGCAGCCTTTCCCACAGGATTGGACTGCCTAAGCACGTGTGGAAAGGCCAACCCATGTTTCCCCATTGAGGTAACAGTCATGTGCCTGTTTCTGCTGCTGTTGCTGTTAGCGATGCTATGCTAGTTCATCATGGTCAGGAAATATGCTTGTAAGGTTTCTTGAGAATGCCTTTATTCTAATGCTGCTTATATGGTTTGTCCAGTCTTACATCATTCCAGAGTGGTTGTAACTGCGGATTTTAATTTTATTTCTATTTTTACTGAAGATTTATTAGGAATAAAATGTAAAAAATAAATCAAAATGTTGTACTTGGTAGGCTACAGCACTTGTTCATTGTGTTGTAAATATCACTACATCTTCAACTATTTGGTAGGTCTTAAAAATAATCACATGACATGCCAAACATAAATGTCATAATGAATAGAAGGAAGTGTTAGTTTAAGCTTTTATTTCAGTCGGAAATTGCAGCAATAGGATTTTATTAGGAGCCATTTTTTGATACTGCAGCCCGCACTATGAAAAAATGTAGTGCATTCTTAGCTTTGACTGAGTTGTGTAATAAAACTGACTCTCTATGGTGACTTAGCTTAACCTTAAACTACCTGAAATGACCTTGTTCAGTGTGCTACCTGTTATTCTACACTCTACAAAACACAAAAGAATTCGTAAAAAGAAGAATCTTCTTTTTGTCACAGAGTCACAGAATTACACTCTGATTTAGGTTAACTCCAGATCTACAGTAAATTATAAGATTTTAGATCAAGATAGCTAATTGTAAGAGTGCTGTATTTTCCAGGCAGTTCTGTGAATGCTAGGGAGTGCAAGGAGCCATAATGACAGGTCAAACTGGGTTACATTTCTAGAAATGATAAAATCTAACAGTAGAAGGATCTGGAACTGAGCATGTGACTGCCACCTCAGGTTCAGCTCAGCTACAGGCATGAACCTTGGACCTTTTAAAGCCACTGTGTCAGAAGAAAACAGAATGGATAACAATATGACAGCTGAAGGTGTATAAGAATACTAAAGAAAGGCAACGCGACAAGGACACTGTCACTTTTGCCCTATGAGAAAATCCGTCTAACAAGATCCTGTTTTCATATCCTGTAAATAGAAACAGCTGAAAGATTTTTTTTGTTTATTTGTTTCCAAATTGGCCAACTGAGGGCTGTCTGGTAGCCAACATAAAAAAAACAGTGACATACACATTGTAAGGTACAAGTCAAGTGTTCTTGCAGTATCAGGTATCAAAATTAGGTGCACGCACATTATCAGAGGTTAATGAAGGGTAATGATGCAGGTTAATTCAATTCATTTTAATGCGAGGCACAGACGCACAGACACCAGCACCTCTCTCTGTTCCTCTACCTCTCCTCCCAGACTCCTCTGTTGTTCACCCACAGTGCTCTGTGGACAGCCTGTTCTTTTCTATGGGACTTCAGACATGCTCACAGGCTTTTTTGTCTCGAGCGTCCTAAGCCTGCACACGTAGCCAGAGTCAGTCGGCCTTGCAGCTGTATTGAGTAATATACCGTAACACACCCATTTAAATTCATAGTGTACAGTGTCTCCTTCAATCCAATTCCCCTTAGCTGTGCTGTGATATAATTCTTGTTGTCGAGCTTATCAAACGGATGGGGGAAAACAGACATTCTTTTGACAGCAATGGAGGCCTCCCTCTTTTTTTTTTTTTTTTTTTTATTTCTGTGTGTCGAGGATGCTTAAGCATAATTTTTCCTCCACAAGTCTGCTGGCTCTGCCAGCGCAAGCAGTGAACTGTGTTTATCACTCTGTTGGGCGAGAGATAGAGAGAGAGAGAGAGAGAGAGAGAGAGAGAGTCCACAGAGCCCAGGGCACTGACCTCTGATTAAGAATCTCTTTGATTGCTTCTTTTTATCGGGGCAGAACAGTACACTTTTTGGCTGCCTCGGCTCATGGGTTCATGAGCTACCCGACGCATTAATCAGTCTGTGGGCTGTTTTTTTGGGGTGGTGGGAGTGGGTGTGCTGTGTGTGTCTGTTTTTGCGATTAATTTCTGGGCCCATCCCAGCCAGAGGAAAGTGACTCAGCCACAACAGGGTATGTGATCATCCAGGCGGGGTCACCACAACAAAATGCAGCAGCACACATGGCATGATCACACACACACACACACACACACACACACACACACACACACAGACCGCACACCAACACACAAATGCACACACACACTTACATGCATGTGCACACACTCTTGAGCGCATACTCTTAAACATTCACATGCACACTCACTCAGTGACAAACAAACAAACACACACAGAGATGGGAGCCTAGCAGGTCCTTAAATCCTGTGATTGTGTGGCTTATTCATCGGTGTGGAACAAGGCAGCTCTTAAGGGGGCAGCTCCTATGGCAACATGAACTCTGTAGTTTGAGACTAGTTGCTGGAGGGGCCTGGTTGATAGATGATACGGATTTGTGTTCTTTTTCCTTCTCCATGTTTTTATGCTGAGTAGTTTTGATCCCCAGAGTTGATATCTCTCCAGACTGCCTCTCTCACACAGTGAAGAGCCAGCTGCTCTAGTCTAGGCCTCCATTCCACATATATATAAGGGTCAACTTTCACATTAACATTACTGCAGTAATGTTTGAGATTGTCTTTAGAGAGTTTTACTAAAGCACTTTTGTTTGTTTTCCCCTGTAAACAGTTCACTACAGAGGATTGGTTTGGGCAACGTGTGTCTCTTGTGTGGGCTCAAATCAGATATCACAGCTGCTAGATAAAACTGACTGAACCGCAATTAATTCACAACTGTTGTTGTAGTAACAACAAATATGATTACTGTTCCTCAAGAGTTTTATTATTTTTGTTCCTTTATGTGATTTGTGTTATGTACAGTATTAACGATATTACCCAGTTATTAATTTAGCTGAAAATAGGTAGTAATTTCTTATAAATAGTAATTGCAAGGATATTACTCTAGATACTAGAGAGGAGCTACAGTTTCTCTGTAGTTTTTCATTTCTTTTTTACACTGTGAGAGATAATATCTATGGAGATTAACCATCCTGTGGTGTTCCGATCAATCCAATCTTAATCTAATTGGATGGTCATGGGGCTCCATGACTTCATACACACATTTGTGGGGTTTCATTCAACTTTGTTACACCTGTGGAGTTCCAGTCAAAAATGACCAGAAAATTAATGGGTTAGACCACAGTAAATGTGCAAAATTGTTTTCAGGCACATACTGTCTTGCCTATAGATCTGACGGACAGTGTAAATGTGTTTGTGTTCACTTACACAAACATAAACACACCCTCACTACCTATTTTTGCTATCAGTGACAGCCTCCACCAAAAACGTATTTCAAGTAAAATCTCAGTGAATTATATAGGCTTCTTTCAGTGAGGCCCACAGGCCCTGATTAGTATACTAAAGTTTTAAATGTGTAATATCCAAGAGAGTATAAGTTGATACAGAGGTCGGTCACAAAATTTGATTATAATCACTGATAAAATGTATTATCTCAAGTTAAAAATGCTCTGGTCATTTTTGACCAGAACACCCAAGTGGTAACCATGAAAGGAACACAACAGGAGGGTTAACCATCACTTGTACTGGGACAGATACAGGGACCCCAATCTTTCTCAATGACATGTGTTGTTGATACAATCTTTTCAAGTGCAAATATACACAAATGGTTAATTACGTTACATGTGCACGTACACACACCTATACACACCCTACTCATTCAAATACACAAACACTCCATACACATTCAAGCACCATTCACCCCACACCAACACTCATGCACACACTCATACACCCATGTACACACTCCAAACAAATGACCTCCCCAACTCCCCTACCCCACATGAACACACAGAGAAAAACAAATCACACTGACAAAGTTTAAATTACTGCCAAGCAGCTGTCAGGAAATGAGTAGACTCTCTAATGTTTTGTTTGAATTGGATTTGAGCCTCATCAACTGTTTGTAAGAGCAGAAGAGCCCGGCAGCTCCTCGGGGACATCCTCCGTGCAAAGCTCAAGTTGCTGGGAGAAAACAATTGCAATAAACTGCATAATGATGCAATAAAGATGCTCTGGTAAATGAGAAAAATGGCCCACTGTATTGGAAGCACGCCTAGAAGACATCAGGACAGGGACAGGCAATCAAAATTAGCATTGAAAATGATATGGAGGAGCGGAGTGAGGAAATCAGCATACCCCGATGATGTCTTTAAAAAAAGAAAAAATGTATTAAGCAGATTGCATCGCCAAGCGGCTTTTCCTTTCGCTAATCGGAGCATTCTGTTTTAAACCACAAGGGCCATTCACAATTCCACAGCACATTTGCCCTGTGTCCAAAGAGACATCTACGGGGCTAAAACATGAGATGCCATGAGAGTCCCTAATGTACAGAGAACATCAAACCTCATCTCATCTTGTGTTTGCCACCCCTGCAGTATGGTGCATTTCAGAGAGCTGGGCGGCTGATTTAAGAAGTTGAAGAAAAGTGTTGGTGATGGGGAGAGGAGGCGTGGGGGGGGGGGGCACTACCCCTGTCACACACACAAAATGAAATGATGAAAACCAAGCATAAAGGCAAGAGCATAATGCATGGCAATCTTTGAGTGAACACAACTTACCCCTCCACACACACATACATACACACACTCACTGACTCACTCTCACACGCACATGCACACACACACACACATACACACACACAGGGCCCTAGGCAAAACAACCTTAAGCCCCACAGCTAAGGCCACTTTGTCCCAGCTTCAAAGTGCCTCTGTGCAAAATGTGTTGTGTGTGTGGGGTGAGGGGTAGCACTTTAAAATGTCTGGATGAAGGAGATTAGACGAGTTCCAAACGATGCGGCTGACAGGTTAAGTGTTTTAAACTGCTTGTCTCCAGCCTAGAGGGTTAGGCAGATTCCTCAGCCAAACTTCCACCAAGTCGCTGTCAGTGTTGTGGCTCTGATGTAAATCTGATTAGTGTTGGCGTTTGTTTTTCAATCACAACCATCAAGTTTAATACTTCAACAGCTTATTTAAATTTAAAGACAACATTCAGCACTGTGCCCTTGTTAGTAACAGATGTTTCATCAGAATTTGTGGTTTATGATTCAAGTGAAGTATTTTAGTCACAATGTATGTGATCTTTTCTGTTACCCACAGATCCCCCCAGGCGACCAGCTGTTTGGAAGGAGGAACTGTCTTCCCTTCTTCCGCTCCTCACCGGCGTGCCTGAGCGTGGCAAAGACGAGGAACCCTCCTGAAGACCTCCAGCAGATGCTCCAGCGTCAGCAGACCAACGCCATCACATCTTTCCTGGATGCCTCCACCGTGTATGGACACAGCCCGGCACTTCAGAGCTTGTTGCGTGACCATGCCAGCCCCGCCGGCCTGCTGGCTGTCAATCACAGGTTCGCCGATACCGATGGTCGGCCATTCCTACCGTCTGTCACTGCTAACGCCCCATCTGCTTGCTTTCAGGAGGGTGGCGGTGGTGGCATTGGAGGCGCCAATGGGGCAGGGAGGGAGAGGGTCGAGTGCTTTCTGGCGGGGGACAGTAGGGTGAACGAGGTGCTGCCACTCACCGCCCTTCACACGTTATGGGTCAGAGAGCACAACCGAGTGGCGGCCTCTCTGAAAGCACTCAACCCCCAGTGGAGCGCAGAGATCACGTACCAGGAGAGCCGCAAAATCATCGGAGCGCTGCATCAGGCAAGGGCTTTTACAAACATTGCTGTGTGTGTGTGTGTGTGTGTGTATGTGTGAGTGTAAAGCCTGTGAACAGATAAAACACATTCACAGCCTCACAGTATTAGCAAGTTTTTTTCTACTTGATAAACAGATTATGAGTTTGTGCAAAACCCATGCGAATGCATTATCAGGCTCAGGGTCAGGGTTAAAAGTGTATTTTTGTGGGCCTAATCTTTAAAATGTCCCTGGTCTGTCTTACATTTAAATGATAAACTTAATGCTTTAACTTTACAGTGACTTGAATTTCATTTGACTTTTGTAATTCATGCAAAGTAGGCTTTATAAATTATTTATGCTTGTACAGACCTGACCTCAAATGGATAATTTCCAATTATGATGTTCTTTGAATTACTATTTGGAACCTTTTCAACAAAATAGCATAAAATGGAAAAACAAGACAATTTAGAAAGCCACAAGTTCTTTATTAAAGAGCCACCCATATGGTCTATTCATCAGAAAACATACAGTAGGCCTGAACAGAATTTTGAACACAGGATTTGGCAGGATAAGGCATCATGTCCTCATTAAACAGACTTTGCATATGCCAACCATGAGAGGTGTCTCCCCTAAAGGTCATGGGGTACTTGATTAAAATTTTAAAAAGTAATTAATTTTATTAAAAGTCCTGCGAGGACAGAGGCTTATGGCCTATATCAGTTTAAGACTGTGGTAAAGTTAGGTAGGTCTATCTGCTAAACAAATTTTGTACACTTAAACTATCTGTTCAGATTTCTTCCTGCATCTACTCACTTGTCAGGGAACATTTTGTAACTCAAATGTTACTGCTGTTCAGTGCAGCGTGTTCTAGGGCTTAGATAAGTTAGTTATTAACGAGGTTGTTGTCGCTATTAATCGGTTGACATTCAGTTTCTGAGTAAACAAGTGGGGACAAATCGCAATGATGTGCCCTTGTCCATTTGCGCACCCCAGACATACTGTTGTCTCTGAAGGACAGGCCTACTGCGCTAATGCCTAATAGGCAGTAGAAAAAAATAATCCTCAAGGCGGTAGTGACACTAAACTGTCATTGTCTTCCTTGTATCGTTTTTAACAGGAAAAATTATAAATATACTCCTTTCAACAACAAGGATTATGATCTGCCCATGCCACAGCTACAGTTTCACCATGTAAAGTATGTGACCATCCTTGCTGTTCCTGGGGCTGGAGCAATCAGTTTTTTTTAATCTAGCTGTTCACTAAATAAATTTGCTATCACTAATATGTCTTATATTTCCTCATGAAGATGGAAATCGGCTGCGCCAATGTGCCTATGAATTAATGTTTTTGCTGAATACTGGTCCACAACAGTTATATGTCAGATGCAGTGGGTTGTCATTTGGGAGTTGTTAGCTTCCTAATTTGCAAAAGTGAGATAATTGGTTCACTTTCATTTCTGTATTTCTGAGTTACAAGCTTTTTGAGACTTGTATAGTTAGGTATAATTTCTTGCAAACTATTTAATAATTTAAGCATAAAAAGGCATTTTTCTGCTAATTCAACCGTAAAAGACCATCGTAACACATCAAAACACAGCCACTTTTAAGTTCTTAGCAGTGGCTTATGCATCCGAAAATCCCCGAAAGCTTTCGAAACATCTGCAAATGGGTAGTAGGAGCAAAAGTGGTATAGACCGACATAGCCTACAAACTTCCATGGTATCATGTTGGTTAGCGATTTTTGGGAAACAGCCATACTTGTTGCCATGTAGTTCAATCTGACATTGTATCATGATGGTTCAATGCTAACATTCATAGTTGTACAGGAAAAGCACACCTGACAGGTATTTCCAGCCAGCTACTGCAGAGACGTTTATGTGGAGCTATAAGACCTATGTTAACTTGTTGAAAAAAAGTATAATATGGGAGTTTTAATATCTTAAAATTAAAAATGAAAATGACAGAAAATAGCTGTGCAGTATGTACAGCAAATTAACTTCCTCTATGTCGTAGACTCCAAATGTTTGTATTTATCATGTCCTCAATTAGCCAAGCCATCGGCACCTAGTACCTCCGCTCAATATTGCATTTTACCACAGTACTACACTCTTCTAAGGCTTTGGTTTGCTTTGCAAGACTTGGACTAATCAGCGAGCAGTGGGAAGGCTGAAAGTGATGTCTCTTTGCCCAAAGTGAAACAATGTGAGAGTCTATTCAACCTAAGTGCCTTTTGTCCCTAAATTTTATTGCATATTTTCGTCAGGCTACAAATCTATTATGCTCTTTCATCAATTAACCTTGTCACATAAAACCAACTCAGCAGTATACACGCTGATGTTCTGAAAATGCCACAAGGCTTCCTTTTGCAATTTACCACTTTGTTCATTTTCAGGATTTAAGGCGGTGCATGAGAATTTGCAATACGAGGCTAAATGATACCAAAATCATTGTGTAAACCCACATAGAAAAGTTAGCTGGGAGTTATGTAGTCATTACATCACATTACTTTACTTTATGAGGACAGAATGAACATGTTCTCAAAGGAACTGTTCCATTAGGGAATACTTAGAAGGCCAGATTATAGAGGCCATCTCACATGTTTACTATATATATATATATATATATATATATATATATATATATAATATATATAGATAGATAGATAGATAGATAGATAGATAGATACTTTTATTATCCCATAAGAAATTCTGGAAATTGGATCCAAAACTGTCTTTAGGACAATTGTTGTCTGTCTGAGAAAAACACAGGCTTGATTCTGAGTAAGAAATGCCCTGTAACTCAGAGTTGCCCTGCAACTCAGTTTAAGTAAGGGATAATGGCCAACGAGGTGACGATTGAAATGGCGGCGGCGAAGAACTCTGTGACGCATGAAGCGCAGAGCGGAGTTGCCTCCGTAGAGTCATTATTTCCACCAAACTGGTCACCTCAAAGGCCGTTATCGCACTTATCTCCCGTTTGCATTTAGGATATAATTGATATAATTTTATCTATAACTTTCTTTACATTTAGGAATCATGTGTATAAACTACAGAAAATAACCTATTATACTTACCGTTAAGGGGGAAAGTGCAACGTGAAATACTTTATTACGGTTGTTATGGGTACCATTCATAAACGCATTCATAATATTTTTCAGATCTACTACAAAGGTAGCCAGTTATACAAAGTTAATTCCCACCATATCAGCCAGTCAGACAAGAGAATCCTATTGTTAAGGAGATAACACTGTGCTAATGCGGAGGTTTGACCACAATGTTTGCAACAGCACTTCAATAACTCATCTGTCATTGCAGTGGAACATCAGGGTTAATCTAATAGAATCTTGTCATCATTATGGCCCGGAGGTTTGATGGGATGGAATTGGGAGCCTTGTGGATGGCCGTGGTTCAGCTGTCCATTTTTTTTTTTTTTTTTTTTGGTGTGAGCGGACTCGTCCGAGCCTCACAGTTTATAACGGACAGCCGATTCACCACACTGGGCTGGGAGAAAAATTTAAGGATTAGGAGGCCCTGAGCTGCCAACTAAAGCCTATCCTCTCTGAGCAGTCCCCGTTGGATCAAAGAGGCAGTTTATCGGTCACAGAGGGATCTATAAGGTTGAGTGCAGCCCAGGCCCTTTAAATTAAAGTGGCGGAGAAAGTCACGCTGAAGCATTGTGCGAGAGAGCAAGACCGACTGCGCACACACAAGCAAGAAAGAACTGTTTTAACAATGTCCCACTGGACCAAAGGAATGAGAGAATTCATATATTTATAATACATGCCATATATGTTCCATGAAATATAGAAAGGAATCGATGATAGAGGATGCAGACTCACTTTGATGAAGGTTCGGTATTAGAATCTGATAGCTGGCATTCTGATTTACACATACTGACAGGAAAAAGTGAGGGTGTTTTGTGGAGGTTGCTCTTGTGTGAGTTTGTGTGTGTGTGTGTGTGTGAGTGAATGTGAGTATGAATGTGTGTGTGGTGGGTGTTGTGATTCTGGAGGTGAGCCCAGGCTTTTATAAATAGTGATAAGGGCCAGAAGAATTTCTGAGCAGTATCGCAGAGGGAATGGAACGTGCAAACTTATCTTATCTCGCTGCTCAGGATGTCCCAAATTGCCACCTTAGAGGCATATTGGGACTCAAATGTATGTACAATATCCCAGATAGTCTGTTCCTTATCATATAACTTTGTCAGCAAACCTGTGTCTGGATTAAAGCCTTTGTTATCAGTAACCAAGACCAGTTTGTCATATATTTCCTTCCCCAAAACCTGTTTTTTTTCCAAGTGTCTGTATACTGTTTCAGTATACTAATCTCTGAAGATAATGCAACTTGCTTTGTAATTTCCATTCCAGATCATTACCATGAGGGACTACTTGCCAAAAATTATTGGACGGGAGGCTTGTGATCGATACCTTGGCCCGTACGGAGGTTACAACGACTCTGTGAATCCGTCGGTGTCAAACGTGTTTGCCACGGCTGCATTCCGCTTTGGCCACGCCACCATTCCGACAGTGTTGAAGAGACTCAACGAGAGCTTCCAGGATCACCATCTCTTCCCCTCCCTCCCTCTGCACCAGACCTTCTTCAGCCCCTGGCGAATTGTTAGACAGGGTCAGTGATCTCTGTCTGGCCCATGAGGCATAATCAATGTAGCTGAGACAAGGGGTTTCTTTTATTTTTGTCTTAATATCAAATCTCTGCAAAACCGTAACCAATATTTTTGGTTGGTAGGATAGATGAGAATAATGGGGAAAAGAATGTGTGATCTGCACTGAAGATATTGCAGAATTGGTACCATTTGCCATCTCAGTTTTCATCTCTCTCTCTCTATCTCTCTCTCTCTTTCATATCTGTTCAGACCTGTTTTCTCTTCTGTCATTCACTCACACACACACACACACACACACACACACGGAAGCACACACAGTACATACGTGCACACACACACAGACAAGATTGTCTATGATGATGTACTTGTTGTCATAAATGGAAACCTTGATTGTAAACGTTAGGTGTGTTCAAAGATATGTGATTGCAAGGGGAGGATAACCTGCAATAGAGGCAGGTCTGTAATATCAGCCCTGGGAGCTGTAGAAAGGAGCCAGTGGTCGAGAGGTTGATGACCACTGACCATGTCAATTTAAAATCACTGTAATGCCCCTACTGCTGCCAGTGATCCTAGTAGACCTGCTACAGGCAAACCTGATCAACATGCCTAGAGCTCCACTTCTGGGTTAATTATCATAGGATGTTAATGTACTCAATGTTAAATCTTTTGGTAAGACTTTGCTTGACAGGTGAGTGCATAACACATTCATAGCAGCCATCATAAGTTGCTCATAAAGCATTAAAGACTGTTTCATAAGACATGACTCAACATTCATACCCGACCTTTCAGAAATGTGGAAGACAGAATGGCCATAACTTATCAAAATAAAAGTCCAACGGTCTCAAAGCGGCATTGCCATTTTTGTTTTAAACCTGTTACGTGATCATGCCACATCTAAATAATTTCATGAATATCTCATGAAGTCTACTTCAAATGTCACTTGACTATACAAGTTGTAAAGTAGTCATAATCACATCTGAGTTTAACACTGGCAGGTAATCTACATAGGGCTGACCCTGAACCCTGAAATGGTGGGACATATTCCCATTTAAGTGCCAGCAAGGTTGCAAAAGTTGATAATACCTACAAAGGTTACATTATTTTTTTCATGAAACATTTAAATTATACGCTTGCTCATGATCTGTCTCTTTGACACTGGCCTTGCCCGTTGACTCTGATGTGACATGATCAGGTAACAGCTTTAAACCAAAAACAGCAATGCTGCTTTGACACAGTTGGACTGAAGCAAGCCTATAATTTAAAGGTTTTATAAAAAATTTCATGTAGCCTTTGCAGGTAATTACCATTTTTTTGTGACATTGCCTACACTCAAATGAGAACGTGTTCAACTGCTCCAGGGTCCACAAATACTGGTCAGCTCTATGTAGTTTACATCTTTGTGTTAAACTCAGATGATTATGAACACTTCAAAGCTTGTGTAGTAAAGTGCTATTTGAAGTAGACTTCTTAAGATGCTCATGAAATATTTAGGTGTGACATGATCAGGTAACAGGTTCAAAACTAAAACGGCAATGCTGCTTTGAGACTGTAGTTATGGCCATTCTGTCTTCCACATTTATGAAAGATTGGGTATAAATGTTGAGTCATGTCTTATGAAAGTGTTATTTATATGTTATGTAGTCACCTGTCAAGTAAAGTGTTACCAATCTTTTCTTTTCAGTCAGGGCACAATACCACTAATGGAAATAGGACATGATGTTCATTTTGTCTTAAAAGTGAGCTGGGTATGTATGGGGGAACATTTGATCACATTGGATTCCTTAAAAAATAGAAAGCAAAATAATTTATTTAAAACAGAGTCTTTAAACTAAGGTGCTAAACTAAGGTGCTGTTGGGTTGCAGGAACATAAGTGTCAAAAACGTAACCTCTACTGCAGACAGGAATAATTAGTGATTTTGTTAAAAAACAGCTGCGCTTAATAAAATCATTAAAAAATATTTGTTGAAATAATGTTTCATGATTGGTGTTGCACACAGCATGTTATGTGTACATCATTGTTATAATACAGTGAAGTGTGGTGCTGTGTGGTGGTTGGGGTTGTGGGGGTGGTGGTGGGTAAATATACAGGCGATCTCTTTGATTTGCTGGACATTAAACAGTGCGGGCAGCTGAGCATGAAGCGGAAGCAAGGGGTTCACTCCTGTGTCCCTCCTGCAGGAGGTCTGGACCCTGTGATCCGTGGCCTTTTGGCCCGGCCTGCAGCCAAGGTGACCCGGGACCACTTAATGAGCCAGGAGCTGACAGAGAGGCTGGTGGTGCTGACCGTTCCCCAGACACTGGACCTGGCCGCTCTGAACCTCCAGCGGGGACGAGATCATGCTCTACCAGGTCTGTTAATGCTAATGACTGCCTCAGACTCTCACTCTGTGTTTATGCTGTCATAGACCTCTGAAGATTGGCCTCTTAGTGGAGAATTAAGGCAAAAAAAAAGAAAAATTGGTGTGCCAATGAAGAATTCAACACTTCTCCTTTGCTCCTCATTCGCAATGTTGGCTTAATGATACGCCTTGAGGATAGACTACTTCAGTGAACACTGCAAGAGTTCTGTTTTGTTTACATTCGGTGCTGGCCCACGGCAGAGGTCATATTTTCAGCACAACTGACACACTTGCTAAGCCATTTAATAACAATAATTGAAAACTATAGCAGACATACACATCCTGACATCTTAATTACAGAGACACGGTTAACTGGCTAGACTATGATTTCAACCACGCTCACACTTAACTAGCATAAACCATGATTTAAATCAGTGTATGAAATTGTCTTGGGCCTTGGCTACAATGGCTGTACAAGACTAATTTAATTCTGATTGACTGAGGGGATTTACTGCTAATTGCATTGCACATTTTTTATCTTTGAACAAATAGGAGAACAGCTGCAAGAAGGTGTTTATCTATGTGCTGATTTCATTATTTCAGCTAATCCTCATGCGTTTCTCATAGACTGTTTCAAGAGAATTTGATTTAAAAGTATCACATCTATTCCTACAAGGTTTCCATTTGAACATTTCATATGTTATCTCAACATAGCGAAGGTAGTTTGGGAATGAAACAGAGCACAGCATTTGTTTTTATCATTGAAATCAGGGCAGCCATGGCCTACTGGTTAGGGCTTTGGAAGGGTTGAAGGGTTGATGCACTGGACCATGGTGAAGTGTCCTTAAGCAAGGCACCTAACCCCTCACTGCTCCCTGGGCACTGCTATAGCAGGCAGCCAACTGCTCTGGGTTAGTGTGTACTTCACTTCTCTGTTTTCACTAATTCCCCTCATGGGATCAAGACTATAGTTTATTATTAGTATTAACATATACTATATAATATAATAATAATAATAATAATAATAACAACAACAATAATAATGTATTTATTATAATAAAAGTATTATTATTATTATTATTATTGATTGTTAGTATCTTTTAGTATAGATAGTGATTTTAATGTCATGTAAAGTACTAATCCAATGGTAGAAGTAATTAAAACAATTTACAGTGTTTTGTACTGTATCTGACTAATGCTGTTTTAATAGGGATAATGATGATGATGATGATATGGATGATGATGATGATGATGGTTATTGTTATTATTATTATTATTATTATTATTATTATTATTATTATTATTGTTATTGTCTATACTTTTTGAACATTTCTTTGTTGCTGCCAATGAACATCTGCTGTACAAACTGATTCTCAGTCTAATGCAGAGAAACGAATTATGTTTTTTTTCTCATATAGTTAACAAAGATTGCAGACTTTAAAGAAGAAAGGGATTGAAGCACTGTCAGTAAATTTAAGCATGGCTATGCAAAGTGCACCTCATGTACTGACATCATCTTGTTCAATGTCCTTTGACAGGCATGGCCATAGTCTGACTCCTGAGCCTGGGCTGCTGCCTGATCAAGTTAAGGCACTTGTCATTCCCAATAATAATTACCCTCCTTAGTCTGTACACAGTGCAGAGCTGGTCGACTGGGGTTTATTCATTCACATTTTCATTAGAACGAGAAAAGCTGCATGGAATTCATGGAATCATCACGGCCCAATTATTATGCAAAGGTGCAAAGGCCTGCCAGGATGATGAGGACCTGGTGCACCTCTGCAATTACCTGCTCTGTTTCACCTTACCAGAATAAAAAAAAATATATATATAAAATATATATATATATATATATATATATATATGAACGCCTTTCAAGGAACAAAAGAGTAAAGCTTTTCGTCTTACATGCCATGGCCTCCTAATAATATAGGGTGCCCTCCGCAGAGGACCATCATGCAGGTGCTAACAGGGGCTATTCAATTAAAAAAAGAAAAAAAGAAAAATGATTACAGCTTGTGTCTTCACTGGAGGGAGCTTTAGTGCGCATAGCGAGAGTTAGAATGTGAAGTGAACACCGAGACCCAGACAGTTCATATAATGGCAGCGTGTTTTTTTACCCCTTCGGTGAATAGATGAGAGGGAGGAGAGTGAGGACAGACAAGCTTGGAGATTTAAAAAAAAAAAAAAAAAGGTTGGAAAGATTTATTTTTAGCATTCCACTATTTTATAGAATGTTTTATTGTGTTTCAGGGTACAACGAGTGGATGAGC
The DNA here is from genome assembly GCA_015244755.2 of Tenualosa ilisha. Classification (NCBI taxonomy): domain Eukaryota; kingdom Metazoa; phylum Chordata; class Actinopteri; order Clupeiformes; family Clupeidae; genus Tenualosa; species Tenualosa ilisha. Next base: position 2,600,627 of record PYXC01000630.1, on the reverse strand, counting down.
TTCTGTGAGTTTGATAGAACGCAGACTCTGGCGGACCTTGGTAGGGTTATAAATGATGGGCGCCTGGCTGAGAAGATTATGGAGCTGTATGGGCACCCTGACAACATTGATGTGTGGCTGGGTGGTCTGCTGGAGGAAGCTCTGCCCAATGCCCGCACTGGCCCTCTGTTTGCCTGTCTGATTGGGAAACAGATGAAAGCACTTCGCGAAGGAGACAGGTACTGTAGGATTTATAAGATGGTGCACTTCAGGGCTCAGTGGCGCCAGGGAAGGCACACACACACACCACACACACACACACACACACACACACAGAACCAAATGCACCCACTGCTATAATGCACTTAAGGAACTCATTATGGAACTGAAAATTCTATGACAGGAAATGAAGACTGAGGAGACGCATACTGTCTTACACATACTGTCACTCTGTATGCTGTCAGATGTGAAACAACTGGCTCTGACAATAGCATCTGAAGATGGCCATATCTGTCTTTCTTTCTGTGTGTATGTGTGTGTGTGCGTGTGTCCTGGCGACTCTGACCTATAGATTCTGGTGGGAGAGCACAGGCATGTTCACACAGGAACAGAGAGCAGAGCTGATGAAGCACTCTCTGTCACGTGTCATCTGTGACAACACCGGGATAGAGGTCGCGCCCTCGGATGCCTTCAGATTGGCCCAATACCCACAGGACTTTCTGCCCTGCAGCAATGTCCCCTCGATGAACCTGGAAGCTTGGAGAGAGAGTTCAAGCCAAGATTTGAACCTCAGTCTCAGTCTTGGACCTCAGGTGTGTGTTGTATTGCTAGTAGTGTAAAACGTTCTTACCTTGTCAGTTAGTTTATTACCCTGTTAGAGAAATTCATCTCCACACATATGTAACTAGCAATGTCTCACATCACATCTCATCACTTCACATCACAAAAATCACCTGACAGAGACTTTGAGAAGCTTAGATCAACATATCACTGAGACTCACGTAGCCCTAAGGCTCATAAACACAGGTTTGACCACATCAAACATGTTTTGCATCATTACAAGCAGTCTGCAATTACAATTGATGAAGATATGAGGTACAGTATATGTTCAGTAAGTATACTAGCCCTTATTTTCCAGGTCAGCTGGGTGTTTGTATAGCTATGTACAGGGTGTAGGCATAACACCCTGTTGTGAGAGAGTGAACATTTATTTAAAACCTGACAGCGAAATGAACAAGCATCACTTATACATGTCACTGGTAATGAAAAATAATTATTTATGTCTATGCACAACAGGATGTATGTGGCAAGGACTACTCCCTTGAGGCAGCTAGGCATGTAATTATAAGATGTGGGCCGCAGTTTCTAAAACAGTCCGTATCCAGATTTGCAACTGCCAGTCGCCCAGTGCTCTCATAACTCCTTCACCCACGCTAGTGTGGAGGGTGAAGTTAGCACCCGCTTAGTCTCAGTTTGCGTCCAACAGAAAAATGTTTAAACTTTAACTGACAATTTACAGCAATGGCTTTGTGTTTACATTATATAGACAATACAATACAATAAATTCAAATGTGTATGTATAGGCACAAAAGGATAACCATTCACTCACAGAGACTTGCCCTTTAACCAGTTGGGTGGGGAAAAAAATCATTAAAGTGGCCCTGACTTTAATGTAACACCCTTTCCACAAGAATAATTTTTGCTTAGAGAGGAGTTACAGTCACTTTCCCAAAGGCAAGAACATAGAAGTGTCAAGGTCCACACGGGAGACCCGGATGTTATTTCTCCAAGTGCAGCAAAGTCAGCCGAGGTGCTGTTAGTCCCACTGAACTCTAAAATGAACTGTGAAGTTCAGAGAGTTTTACTTCAGAAAAACCTGCGACTGACCTAATATTACAACCGACTTTTATGACTCCTTTTAACAGGGATCTTCAGGACTATTTCAGTGATATACCTGGCAAATGAAAACGGTGGGATAAGAATGCTAAGATATATTGATATGACTACAGAGGAAGAGCACACTAGAGCCAAGACCTATTTCCTCTGTGTTCCTACAGAGACACATTTCATTGCTTATTGCGGGCGCAGCTTGATATTTATCAAGTGAATAAGTGGGTAAAACTGTGTCAGTCAGGACTCTAAAACTGAAAAACACATGAGATAAAGAAATGAGCTCAACCTTTAGTGTAAGCTGTATGATATAAAAAAAGTATACTGAATAAAAATGTCAGCTTTATTTATTTATTTTTTTGTACAGGAATAACTTCATCCTCCTGTTTAAAATGACCATGGTGCTACCCCGTGGCTCTGGAGATACAGTTTCCGATCCTATGTTCAGCTCTGAATTTTGTTTTGCTTTACTACGGTTATTTGTTAATGCAGAATGACTTTTGCTAAATATGGATTCCTCTATTCAGAGGTGCATTATATCAGTTTTCAATGTATCTTCTAGGTAGCTACCTCTAAAAGTCTCTCAGACAAGATGCTCTGTGGAACCAATTAGTTGTTAAAATATCGAAGAAATGTGTTTTGCGAATTCAAAAAAATTATGTTGGACAGCATTTGGTATATACAGTATGGCATATGTGTGCTGTGTGTAGTGTATTATCCATTAGGTAGTGTTTCAGGCTTTTATGTGTGTGTGTGTGTGTGTGTGTGTGTGTGTGTCTGTGTGTATGGTGTTGCCACTGATAATAACTCTGCTGAAGTGCCTCTTATCCAGACGCCATGCTCTCTGTACTTCCTGCTCTGGCTCTTGCTGCCTCCCCCACATCTCGTTAGAGTGCTCACATGCGACAGCCCCAAACAGATCGACTTGTTTCGCTGCACTCTGAAATGCGTCGCTCATATTTGTGCCTCTCAAAGTACTCTGTACATCCAAAAGGAAGACAAAAATAAAGAGAAAGCACAGAGAAGCCGGAACCATAAGGCATGTGTCTGTCATTGTCCTCGAATGAAGTCTAGATGATTGGAGTTTGGTGATGGCATTCCGGCTAGGTCCACGTTTAGAGCCGTTGGCTGTTGGTTTACTCTTAGCTGGTCGTTTGACCTTCAAGGGCCTGCCCATCCTCAAGACCTATCTCAGGAGTTTATTTAATCTACCAGCCTTACCTGTTTCTGTAATGGGCTGCAGGCGAACAGACCAGCTCCAAGATAATGTCCTTGGAAAAAAAAAAGATTGAAGAGGGAAATGGATGTCACCCTAACGCCTGGGCTTCAGGGCACAGAGGGCATCCATATATATCACATAGCACTGGGCTCTTGGCTGGACAAAATGGCTCCTTTTCTTCTATAAGATTGCCTTGACATTCTCCAGAGGGACACAGCAAATAGGATCTTCCAATAAGAAAAAAAATGCTCACAAATAAAGAGGATGGCACTGTATATCCAAGCATATCCAAGAGGGCTTGTCCACAAGAAACATCCTTGTGAGCACTAGAATGTTTTATTTATCTTATGTCATATGTCATATGTGCTGGTATCTACCTGATACATATATATATATATAGTAGATCCCAGGCTGCATCCTTTGGCACTTCGAATCAGTGCAAGGCATCGCCTTCACACATTCTAGAACACAGAAACACAATAACCCAAAGACAAATGTTCTGTCCTTTCACTTCACATTAGTTCACACTCTGTTATCACCCATGGTGCTAGCAGGGGTTAAGGCCCCCCCACCCACACTTACCTTTGGGGGCTCGCCGAATTTGCCCTCGGAGGCCTTCATCGTCTCACACGCTGATGTAATGCATTCTCAAAAGTTACACTTGTGTAAACATGATTTCTGCTGCTTTGTACTGGGAAATACAAAATCTAGCCATCAATCGCTATAGAGGCCTGCACTAAATGGACTAATCCCACCTAGTTTAAATTCTCCATTCTTTGTGGCAACACATAGCTGCTCTATCTAACTAATACAGAGGGGATGTGTTTATTCAGTCAGCCGGTTTTTAGCAGATGATTTCATGAATAATGCATACCCAGGGACCTGAAGCTTCGCACACATACATCTTTTACATATGATGTTGGCAAAAAGGAGGTCCCTTCAAGCTTGTTATCCTCCGATGATTTTCAGTGTCTGGGATGACGTTTAAAACACACACACACACGTACTCTCACACACTCCCTCGGATGATGAGGCATTTGTGCATTGGTAGTACTGAGCATTATGCTGTTCCTTGCCTGAGAGATCCAAGCTGAGCCATAATGTGCTGTAGCACCAAAGGTTAAAAATGACTTTTGCGTTTGTATCCCTCGCCTGTGCCTGCCTGTTAATTTAATTAAACCCTCTTCCCCTACAGACACCAAATGGCTTTGACAGCATGGAAAGGCCAGTATGACACAGTTGCTCTGAACGTCCGAAGGTGTCAACATCAAGAGCTGCAGTAGTTCCAAGGGATCGCATTGGGGCTTACTCATCTACGATGGTCAACAACATGTGACAAAGTAGCAACTATTAAACATACTCCAGTGCAATAGAAGTTTGTGTCAGTGGCCTTTGCTCTGGTATTTGTGATTTTTTTCTCAACACATTATCCCGAGTCATGTTATACAGTTATGGCAAAAAGAGGGGAGCTGTCTAAATGAACTATGAGAACAAGCACACTTCACAGGAAAATGAAAAAAAGATGCACAGTAGATAGATGACTTACCTCAGTCACTTGTATAATTGTAACGTATGAGTGGAGCTTTGTGTCGTGATGGCAAAGGGTTGTGCAAGCAATGGAAAATTACATTTCATTTTGAAATGATGCCCTTTTGTTCAGGGCCTAGATGGCAGCGATCATTTGAAAGTAACTTGGTATGCCTCCGTGCACAAATTTACGACAGGTGCAGCAGCTCTCTGCAGACATATGCTCGACAGAGCATGATACCAGCATATAAATCTGTGTTATGGACTCAATGATCCTCTCACAGCTGATTGTGCTTTGACAGCTGCCATGGAAGAGTAGTACAATTTTCATCACCAAATAAACAACAAAGAATATAATAAAATGAACAACTCATCAGTTTGCAGACCACTCAGTAGTCTGGATACTCCCAGTACACATAACCCACAGTATGCATTGCATTTTGCATTGCATTGGATTTTGATACTCTCCTGGAGTGTAAGTGATGATTCCTAGTTCCTGATGGTTCCTAGATGATGCCTAGAAGAAGTCCTAGTTTACCTGGATGCACGCTATGAAAGAGAAACAGTGCATTGTTGCGGTCCATACTCTGATCTTTTTCTGAGCGTATAGAAAACTCCTTTCATGTAAGAGCAGGTCGTCAGTCGAGTAGCATGGCTTTGATTTGTTGCTAGAGTGACTTTATCCTTGTGGGACTCTTTCACAAATAACTTGTGTGGGCTGACATTAAAAATAATTTTCTGATTCAGAACACTGCCTCAAATTGTCTGGAGACCACACATGCCAACACAGATTTGTTAAAAAAAAATTAAAACTAGAGTCAAATAAAATTAAATAAAAGATATACCATATGTTGTTCAGAAGTCTTGGCTTCTCTTTGGAATGCAGAGTATTAAGAAGCATCACCTTGTGATTTTCCAGGGAACATGACAGACACATCAGAATTGCATCTTGTTCAGACAGTAAGTCTCTATCTGAGTCCAGGCATAAAATGAGCCCTCCTCCTCTACTGCCATAAAGTGACATGCTGTAACAGGCCCTTGAAGCTAGATGCCATCTTCGATAGCTTATTTGGAACAAGCAAACCTGTCAAAGGACGGCTCTTAATATTCAACCCTATTTGACTCAAATGCAAAATAGCATCCAGTTAGATGAGAATTGGAAGTGATCAGGACTAACTTGCATGATGATTCAGCTGCTGCTTGGCATGCTGTGTGCATACGCTGTGTTCAAACAGGGTAAACACTTCTGCTATGTAAATAGGGTTTCACAGTGTCTTTCTGCTTGACTGTCCAGAACACCATCCTACATCAAGAAGGACCGAAATGCAAATATTTTAACATCGAATAAGGGAATATTCCCACTGTGTTCAAGCGAGGTGGATTTCTTAAAGTCTTCTGCAGTCATCTGCTGTTTTGTTAAGTTTTGCATAGTGTCTTTGTCTGCCTATCTAAACATGCATAAGTACGGAATGTTGATGGACTATGCAAAAGAGACAGAAGAATAAACATATATAAGAAGAAGGCAGGAAAGATTTTTCTCTACCAAGCCAGGCACAAAGTTCAGCTCCATATATGGACTGTAAATTCAAATTGAAATTGGACCCCCTGTGGGTTTTCACTTCATTTCTCTTTCACAGTTTTTTTTTCTCTCTTCCACCTCTCCATCCTTCTTCTCCTCCCTTTTCTTCGGGGTAATCTTACTGCAGAGGCATCCATTATGCTAAACTAAATGAACTACAAAACATCAGCAAAACAAACAGGCCTGCGTGGTCTTTCTGAGGGACGCATACTCAAAACCATATTTCATATTCTATGGATTGCATTTCACAGGCAGGAAATAAAGCATATGCGTTTTAGCATGTGGTCTTGCATATGCTTGAATGCTTAAGGGAAAACTCTGTCACGTTTCAACCCATTGCCCTGTTGTTTGAAGCCACCAAGTGCTGTTGGTAGGAAAAAGAACAAGAAAACATGGAAAAACAAACCAAGTAGCTTAAAGGAGAAATCCCAGTTAATCCCAGTCCATAGCCTTGTTGTTTGAGGTCACCTAGTACTGTCTGTTAGCCTGACAAGCCAGATAATAACATCAAAATGTATAGTCTGGCTATGACTTATAGACCAGGGTCAATACAAGGGGCAGAATCTGCGGTTGTCTTTCAAACTGCCTCTGCATGCAATAGTAGCCTGATAAGATACCGCGAGGGGACGTCTAGGCAACTCTCTACATAGATAGAGCGATGTGATAGGTCCAACCAAACTTGGGAAAACAGCTGAGGCCCTATGGTTTCTTTCTAGACGTACCTAGCAAAACCATTTGCTAGCACTAGGGTACATGTGGATATCTAGGCTAGCTGTCTGTAGGAAAAAGAATGAAAGAATGGAAAGTTCTGTATCAGCATGTGAGGGCTTGACTCAGATCTGCATAAAGGGGGAGTTTCCCCCCTCCCCCTTGCAAAAATAGAACATGGAATTAGCAAAGTTAATGCCTCTTGATCCGCTTTTACCTTCTCTGTTTTTCACTATTTGGTTTACAACAGGGCTATGTGTTGTGCTGGAGTTCTCCTTTGAAGCTGCAATATATAGTTCTTGTGGAATATTTTTGGTTTGCAGTCATCTTGAACACATCTTTGCATTTACTCACATTAAATTTAATATGGCAGCCATACATGGTAGAACGTGATATTACAGCAAGCTGGGCCATAACTAGTTGATCTGCAGCCACACTTTGTGGATATTTGGACACCACAGTGGTTGGGCGTTTTTGACATGATGTCAATTTGGCTGTTTCTTCACATCGCACATTCACATTGCTGTTTCTAGATCATTTTTGCATATCTTGACCTGAAACTAATTACACAACAGATCTTTTTATAACAGGCTTTCATTACAACAGTGCTCATTACACTTTATCATGTCTCAAAGTAAAAGTAGACTTAAATATGCCAAGGGTATCTGTAATTCACCTTGCATTTGTATGCAGTAGTGTACTAATGTTCTTTAGAGGGTCGGCATGTAATCCCAGCTACTGACTAAACTGTGTACATCCAGCCAGGTGACACCGGGGACTTGCTGAACCTGAGGAGCAAACATTCCTGAGGATTGAAAATGGCGTCGTCGCCTCTCTCGGGAGTGTCAGTAAGGTTGACAGCAGAGAGGAAATCTCCAAGGCAGTAATCTGACAGGACGGGATCAAGGATGCTGCGGCATCTCAGTGGCCAGTTCAGCAAACATAAGAGGCCCACGGTGAGCCCAGCTTCCCTTAGAATTTATAGGACCTTTTTCCATTAGTAATGTTTGCTGCTCCCATGCCAATTAGTGCCACACTGTTTAGTTTTAGCTGTTTAGTTTTAAAAAAGATACTGAGTACATTTTCCCTGGAACTGATTAAATAAATCGATTGATATGGGATTTTTTGACGTCTGAATACCACAGAAGTAGCTCTGCTGATTAAAAACAGGATGCTACATAGAGGCGATATGAGACCTGGTGTGGGGATATGACATCAAACCCTGTCAGCCAATGCTTTCCCTGGCAATTTACAGTTTAACACTCTTTTAACATGGTTTTGACAAATCAGTGCCTGCAAAATCATGTTAAATCCATGTTAAACATATAGTGTCAAACGTATTATATAGTGGCTAAACTAGCGACTACCACATGTCTGCAACTGATCTGTGCTCCATGATGTCCATATAAGTTTAGGCTGTGCACGTCCATGACTAGAGCCATATCTAATGCGTATCTAAACACTCTGGGCTGGAGCCAAATGGTCCATTAATACTGCAGATTCCTGATAACATACTAGAGAGAGACTTTAGTAAAACAGCCCAAATTTTGAGAAAACTTCAAGTAATATCAGTTTGCTGATATCATGTAAATGTTGCTTTCTAACTGAGCATGAAATTGCAGGTCATTAAAAATAAGAAGTCAGAGTTATAGCATGCAAATGAGAACGGGGGATACAACATACGGATGGATATAATCTATTCCAGTTATCCATATTAAAATAGTTTGACTAATTAGCTCAGAGTACCCCAATACAATATGCTCACACAAGATATAAATAAGTAAATCATTCTGAGATGTAATGCGTCTAATGTCAGCAACAGAGCTGAACAGCTTCCAATACAGCTTCATTTTTCTAGTTTTGTTGACACAATAATTCAGAAGGCAAATATCTTAGAGCCATTGAATGTGCAGACTGCGCAACAAAGCAGTGTTTGTGCGATAATGATTGCGGAGCACAAAGTGTAGAATCGTATCCCCTGCCTCTGACATCAAGATTCCAAACACTGAGTCATTGCCGTACCAATGTCATTTCATCCTAGCAAAGGTTACCCTCTTAGATGTGTCATCACTAAAACAATAATTACATGCACCCTCCACTTCAACAATGGACGGAGCTGAATATATCTTCAGCATGCACAGTTTTTTTACACTAGGTCCAAAAGTCAACACATAATCAGTGGCTAACGAGGGCAATAATAAGGACCTTTCTGGCCTAATTGAAATTTTAGTGGCACTGACTGCCCTCTCCAAAGCTGAGTCCTGTCACCCCTACCCTCCCATCACACCCACCCCCGCCCCACCCCAAAAAAATACTCCTCTCCGACCTGACAAATGAGGAGTGTCCTCCACTGTCGGTGCCGGTGGGCACGTGTGGCTGCTAACCTGACTCACATCCAAAGGAGGTCGTAGAGGCCTGAGAAGGCTGCTGAACTTGCTGGGTTCAATCCCTCCTTCCCTCAATCACTCACCACAATGACTACATAATACAAACTCATACATCTCACAGAGGATGGCTTTGCACCCTGAGGCTGTGTCTGTCCTTTCTCTCTCTCCCTTACTCTCTCTTGCACTTTAAATGACATACTTGTTTTGGACTGCCACGGATCACCCATTCCTTATCAGTGTTAAATATACTGTGGGTGGGGTGTATGTGTGTATTTGTGTGTTTGTGAGTGTGTGTGTTTCTGTGCGCATGTGCTTGCGGCCAAAATACTGTGTGGCAGATGCACAGAGGTTTCCAATCTGATTTCTTATGAATGATTTCACACTGTGATTAGCTTTGCGGCGAATGTTGTAACAGTGGGCAAGAATGGAGTAATTGAAAGAGATTCTCATCCTGGCACACCCTGGCTAACAGCACTCGATTCAGTGACACAAGCAAATGTCTCCCCGAACACCAGGGATTATGGCTGTCCAAACGCGTTGCTCGTTTGGCGCAAAAATGGGCTGGGGCTCCAGACACCCTGCACTTCACAAGTCCTCACAAGCTTATACAAAAGCAAAACTCTCCTTTGACTAGCAATAAGCTCCGAGACAGTTGTGCCAATTGTAATTCACATGGTGAAGAAGTGATGCGAACAAAGCTGTTTCAGCTCTTACATACAGATGTGTGCAAGGGCAGAGAAAGCTGGTTTATGGATAACATATTAAGTGACACAGAGATAAATGGGACACAGATTTGAATCTTTTGATGCAGAGTACAGGGGCCACATCTACAACACATCTACAGCCAGGGGCCCCTAGTGTGTTGCTACTGATCATGATCTGCTTGTCTTGGTCCTCTAAGCAAAGCTCCTGTCACCACTCTTATCTGCCCACACTGACTGACTGAATTCCAATGTCCTCCCTAATCCTAACACCTCTGAATTCACCTGAATACTTAACTGGCATGGATCAGCAAATTACAAAGTCAATTCAGGGTTTAGGTAAGACATTGTGATTCAGCAACTATTTCTTTTGTGGGGGGTCCGCTCTGTCTACGCTTAGTCCAGGGATGGCCAAACTATGGCCAAAGGGTAAATTGAGGCCCTCTGCTCTCTTTCATGTGGCTCGCCTTGAAGCGTGCCCCGTTGTTATGTGAATCTACTATTCTATATCCATCACACATCACAGTTTAAGTACTGGTGTGACACGTCTGTCATTAGGAGTGTTAAACAGTGTAGCATTAGACGGCCTATGGGTTTTCTGATTTAAAAACCAGTCATCCTTCACTTGAAACTTATTACAAACTGGTTCACCCAATTTTGCGTTGGCCCTTGGCAGCTCAAATTTTTCCATATGTGGTCCGCAAAACAGAAACGTTTGGCCATCCCTGGCTTAGTCCATTAATTCCATTAATTAACCAGGACCTTATCCCTTACACACATCAGCTTCCCATTTCTTCTTTCCCAACCTCTCTTCTGCCAACACATTTTTTTACAGCACTGGATTTATTTCAGGCGTGTGGTCATTTGGTTAATTGAATTCATACAATTAAAATAACAGCCACGCTAAGACTGAAAAGAAGAGAACAGCACCACTACAGTTAATTTAATCTCATCCATTGATCAAGTTGGATAATCAGACTTCACAATCGCTGCCTTCAGCCTCACTGCGTTCCAGGTTTTAATCTGCAAGATAAAAATCTTGTAATATATAGATCATATCAGGAGGCCTAAAATATTTCTAAATTTATGGATAACTGCATGCATAGTGGAGCATCCAAACCATTACTTTTTCATGCTCTCCATTTTTAGGTGCAAACATGGGTAACACTTTATTTGAAGGTGTCTACATAACAATGACTCATGAATATTAATGGCACTTCATGAAGTATCATTAGGATTTTGTAATGTCTGCACCCCAAACACTATCAACTTCACAGGCCTGAGCCCTCCAACACTTAAGTGACATGAGTGGCATGAATCGGAGAGTCATGAAGCTAATTCAGGCCAGTGTTCAAGGACTCGTTACATTTACTTTAGTGCATTTAGCAGATGCTTTCATCAATGGTGACCCACATTTGGCAATTGGCAATTACTTCAGGGCCAGAGCAAGTTGGGTAAGTACCTTGGTCAAGGGCACAACAGTCTTCAGGGTACTAGCATGCTAGGCAGATTCTTTAACCACTAAGCTGCCACTGCCCCAGGGTCAGGACTTAGGGCTTAGGGGGGGCATTAAGATTCAGCCAATAATGGTGACTCTGTTGGTCATGAAGGCACTCTGTTCTGTTTGGCCCGCTGTGCACTGCCAAAGAACTAAAGGGCCTAACAGAAACTATGCATTATTTCCATGGCTTTTACAAGCTCTAAGTGAGTCTTCCACAGTTTATCAAAACAGCAGTGCTTGTGCAGTGTTGCGAAGGGACTTTTGAAAGAGCGCTAATATAACTGGGAATACATGTTACAATCCTGTCATTTGCCAAAGCCAACTTTCCCAACGGTTCAAACACCATTTGATAGACTACATATGTCTCATTATTCCCTGTGATTTCAACAGAGTTCACAAGAAGACAGAGAAAGGAGGGCGACTTGTCAGAAGGCATGACAATGTAACTTGACAAAAGGGAATCCACTGCACTCCTGCACTGATGCAACACAATGGCAACGGCTTTGTTGTAATGAAGCCATGGGGCAGTAGATCGATTAACTGATTAAATCGAGGCACACTTTTGTCACGGCCCAAGTAAAGCTCAATGACAGTGATAATGATAAATAAATAAATCAAAATGAGGCCCGCACAGGTCATTTCAGTTCCCAGAGAGATTTTCTTGAAGAGATTTCGGAAATGCAGACTAGCTCAGTGATGGTGTCTAGTGAGAGAGTCTTTGTTCTGTTGTCTCTGGGAGCAGATAGCACTGGGTGTCGACTCACCGGGGCCTGCTTAGCTAGTAATAATTCTTATTAATGTCAGAGTCTCCCACCAGTTGTGAGGCCTTTTGTGAAGCATTCAGTGAAGGGCTGTTGCAGCCTATGTCACAGCTCCTGTTTTTTCTGCTGTCGCCACAAATAACAGCCACGCTTACTAATTGTGGCCAGCACAGAAAGACGTTGTGTTCTACATTCCAGTGGGAATCATAAGACATCAGAAGACTCTGTGGACAATTCGAGTTTTGTTTTAATCATAGACACACCACAAGACAACTTTAATTAGTTCTTCAACCTACATAAGAAAAAAATTAACTCTTATTAACTCTAAGACATTGAATGTGTCTACCATGACCTACTCATTACAACAGAAATAGTTCAAAGTTCTGCCACGGTAGTGGGTGGCTCAGCCCTATGCCATGTCAGCTCTATGACAGCTTGTGTAATTAGGGCAGCAACAAAATGTAAACATGCTAAAAATGTGAATATTGACAAGTCAGTCCCCTGCCAGGTCTTATGAAGTGTTCTTAGATGAGTCTTCTGTTTTTAGTTCATATCCACATAGTTTGAAAAAAATGTAATAATAAAACATAAAATCCCATAAGAGGGTTCACATTCTAATTACTTAAAAACAAAGAGACGAATAAGTATACACCAGTTCTACAGCGCCGTGAAGCTTGGTGGCAGAGATGAAACTGGGGCAAGAAAAGTCAATAAAAACTGTAATCCAACACATAAATAAAATGTTGAGGGAACTGATATTTTGCAGCCATCATTACATATCTGGTAGACATACATCTATAAAAATATTTGAACTGTGGTGCGGCTGCTCTAAATTTCTATGTGCAGAGAGTACAGACACAATACACACACACACACACACACATACACACATACATTTGGGCCACTCAACAAAGCAATCAAACAAAAAATAAATAGCAGCATGCTAGTCAGCAACACAAAGACAAAAACACCATTCTGAGAACCATGTCAAAGATTCTGAGAACTGTACTATTAACTGTGGAACCACTCAGTAATCCGTTATTTTATCGCAAATACAAGAATAGCCTATTTTCTACTAATGACTTCCTCAGTCTAACTGAACCAACTGCAGTGTCAAATGAGTGAGGAAAGTAACGTAAAACTTCAGCAAATATTTTTTAATTGTACAGTTTACACTTAACATGTCATTGTTCTAAAAGAAAAGACAAAACCAAGGTGTCTTGGCAGGAAACATCTCAAAGGTTGGATTTACAGTTACAGTAAATTATGTTGTTTAATAACATTTTCTGTAAATCAGTGTGGAAAGGTATCAGGATCAAGGATTCCCCTAATTTGCCAATCATTGTCATCAAAGCCTTCACACAATGTTACAAAACACTTTGATTCAACACAGTTCTCTCAGCTATCATTTGTGCTTTAGTCTTACTCTACGACTCTCATTGTGCCATACTGTATTTACCTACTCCCACTAAGCATTTACAGGCATATTTTAATGTCAGACATAATGAGGTCTGGGAGTACAAAGCAGTGTTTTCTACTAGACACAGCTGCTGCTATATGTAACTTGCCATTATCACACTGCATTGGACCGGCTGATAACGGCAGCAAAGTACTGGACTGTACACAATATGGACCGAATACTAAGATGTGCATATGCAAGCAGTTTGCTTTAAATTGCAATAGAACCCCCTGGTTATTCTGAATGACAAATGTCAAATGTAAAAGTTGCACAAAGATAAAACTGAACAAAGGTTCAAAGGTTTACTATATAAAATAGCAAAACACAAAAAGGCAACATGTTATGTTATATATATTATAGCCTACTTCAATTACAATCATTAATTATGCTATAAATGTTTTGTTTTTTTTAACAAACAGGCCTCCAACATAAAAATAGCTGCAAAAGGTGATCAGAATGAAGCTGACCAAAATGTACAAAGTGATCAAAGGGAATCGCCCAATGAATGTTAATTTTCAGCGACAAGCCTGTATGGATTTCTGAATGCCAAGAGTCAGATCACAGAGGCTCAGTTTTGGGCAATTAGCTCAATAAAGGTTTAAGTGTTGAAATGACATTGGAACTCAATGAGACTGGTGGCTTACTTCACTCCCTCAACCTTAGAGACGGCATTATCAGCAGCGAAAAGCCAGAGTAATTAATTACGGTCTCTCACTTTTCCTATGTCAAAAGATCACAGGTTCATATGTAAAGTAAATAAACTGCAGGTGACAAAGTGACATTTTAAGAAATAAAAACACACTAAAATAACTACTACTACTACTGAAACAGTAAATTATATCCAATTGCCCTTGTAAGAGACAGTACAGCAAATGGATAAAAAACTGTGTGTGTGTCTGTGTTTGTGTGTGTGTGGCATTATGTTTGGCTGTTTGTTGCATCGCTGTAACCTGTTGCCTGTTGCCTTTCCCCTTCCTCTGCATCTTTTGAACCTGTAGGTAGAACAAGAGACACTATGCACAGGCAGGCACAGAAATAACACAGACATCCTAACATTAAGCAGATATGATTCCCCATTTCTTTAAAAATGTTGAAGTAAAAGGAGCCTGCAGCACACAGCCTGCTTCGTACTCCAAAGCGTATTTGGTTTCTGCAGACTAAATTCTTCACCTTGCAGGTGTTTTGCACATCTCCCTACGCGGTGGAGGAGCTGATATGCGTTCAGGCCAGCGCTACATCAGCGGAGTTGAGCGGATAATGCAGGGAGGCACCTAGACAAATGCACACATGCTAGTGCCTCCTGAGATCTCTCACACAGTCTCTCTCTCTTCCTCTCTCCTCCCACTTCTTGTTCTCTCTATCTGTCTCTATCTGACAGGCACACATGTACAGAAGCCCACATTAGCAGTGGTATCTGGTGGGCACTGTGAAAATATTTCATTAGGGTTTCGTCACAGCAGTTTAAAATGCATGATATAGACATGCAGACTGCGGTGCTGCAGGCCCTGCAGCACACAACAGAGCAGGCGCATAATAGCATTTCAGAGTATAAAAAAAGAGTTTTGTGAACTTCTGTTTGTGCATTATTTAGGTGTGTATGGTTTCTCCTTGGAGAAAATATCTGATTATTAAGCTATTTATTCAGCTCTGAATTCTCTCTTTTTTTCCAGCCCTGCTGTAACACCTACCAGTGCGCATGAAACATTCATGAGTTTAGTTTTCATTTTCTCTTTTTTTCCCTCTCTATTCTCTCTCTCTCTTTTTCTCTGTACATGATGTGTGTGTGTGTGTGTGTGTGTGTGTGTATGTGAGTGTACGGCCTCTCTAACTCTAACTCTCATTAAAGAATATCCATTGGTGAAGCAAGAGGCAGTTCTTGCCATCACGCAAGCCTTTCAGCAGCTGAAATAAACAGATCACCCCTGGGGAATTCGGGCGATGTGAGCTTCCTCACATCACTTCAGACTTTAGCCGCAGCCCGGGGAAGAGTGAGGTCTGCAGCAGCAACTTCACAGGCCCAATCCACCTCATTGCTACAGTAGTGTAGCAGAGGAGTCAATGAAAGAATCATGAGAGGGGAGAGACATTTGGTTGAATTGATTTGAATGGGGTGAGAAAGAGATGAAACTTACCTTCACAGTGATGCTTCGAGTGATATGATCGCAAAAGCTGGAAAGGGAGGGATGAGAGAGAGAGAAAGAATGAGTGTGTGTGTTAGAGAGAGAGAGTAAGAGAGAGAGAAAGCAAGGGAGGGAGGGTAGAGAGAGAGGCATAAAGAGAAAGGGAGAGAGAAACAGTGTGAGAGGGAGAGAAACAGAGCGAGAGAGAGAGAAAGGGAAAGAGAAAGAATGAGTGTGTGTGTCAGAGAGTGAGAGGGATAGAAGAGAAAAAGGGATAAGGAGAAAAGGAGAGAGGGAGTAAGAGAGAAAGAAAGAAAGAGAAGAAGGGAGAGAAGAGAGAGACGGATAAAGAGAAAGGGAGAGAGACAGCGAGAGAAGGAGAGAGACAGAGATAGAGAGAGAGAAAGAATGAGTGTGTGTGTCAGAGAGTGAGAGAGATGGAAAAGAAAAGGGGATAGAGAGAAAGGAAGAGAGAGAGTAAGAGAGAGAAAGAGAGAGAGGGAGAGAGGGAAGCAAGAGAGGGATAAAGAGAAAGGGAGAGAGACAGAGAGAAAGGAAAAGGGAAAGGGAGAAAGAATGAGAGAGGCAGGAAGAGAGGCATGGAAGAGAAAAATTGATGAAGAGAAAGGTAAAGAGAGAGAGGGAGGGAGGGAAGCGAGAGAGGGATAAAGAGAAAGGGAGAGAGAGACAGCGTGAGAAGGAGAGAGACAGAGAGAGAGAGGAGAGCCAGGCGTCCTTGAATTGGAAATGCCATTTATGTCATGGCACATGGCAGCGAATGACAAGTGATGGAGGTGCGGCGAAATGGGAGAGACAGACGGCGTCTCTGTGCAGTTTTTTCCTGATGTGGAGGAGGCTGGGTTCGGGGCGTACCTGCTCAATACACCTCTCCAGCTCATCCAGCTGTTCTCGCTGGGCTCTCTGGAGCAGCTCCGTCTCCTTGGATTGCTTCGTCTCGAGCTGTCAGCAACATTCACGTGGGAAAGTCAGGACGTCAGAAGAAAACAGGGCTGTTACATAATAGCGCTTGACTAAACACACAAAGTACATACAGTATGGGTGTGTATCCACACACTAAGACATGTTTGACATATGAACACACTCATGTAGTATAAACATGCCAACACACTGATAAAGCACATGGTTACTGATGTGATACATGTTGTATGTACTTATCTTGCACACATATGTACATACACACACAAGCACATACCCGCACAGACACCCACCCACCTACCGACACACACACACACACACATTCCTATCCCCAGACGCCCCCCACACACACATACAGAAACACGCGCACACACACACACATGTGCACACACACACAGAAACACACACACTTCTCTTGGGGAGATTACCCGTTTTCTCTCCTCCATGAACTTTTTGGTATTGCAGCTGTTCAGTTCCCGCACTCGCCTGTCACAGGAGAGAAGAATCATTTCACAGCACAGCCCAGCACAAGACAACCTGGACACCACTCTTACATTCTCTCTGTTCTACTGGGCTGCCATACCACAGAGGCCCACGCGTGAGATTGAAGGACAAAACAGCATGACAATCCAGAAGGAATTTGTTCCAAAAGCGAAAAATTCTCTTACCTTTCTCTTTCTGCCTTATTTTTGATGCTTTTGTCCTGACTGATAGCTTTGCCACTCTCCATTGAGGACTTGGCTTGCTTGGCTCGCATCTCTTTGCCCTGCCTTTGAAAAAAGTCACAAGGATGACCTTTTTTTGCCCACGGTTTCCCACAATATTGAAACACCACTTCCACACTTGCAAAGAGCAACGTGATACGATATCCATCACCAGCATAATAAATACGTGAATGACGTTCCCTGAGGGTGTGGACTTTTAATCAGAAATGATATTTTATATGCATCTCAAGTATCTGGGCTATCATGAATCATTCATAGATATTGAAAGATATATCTCAATTACGCATGTCCAGAGTTAATATTCAAATTCCATTTCATTTTAGCATGTTTAAATTTTTAAAATCTGTTCTGTATGACAGATGACAGGGATATGATGAACAGTGGGGTTAAAATCAAGTTTTACTGGCTGTAAAATTATCCAAAACGACCCACAATCTTAAATCACAAAACAGTCAGTCTGATTTTTACAGCCAGGGAATGAGAGTGCCAAGAGTATGTGTCATGTTCGTAGTGGAGAGAGTGAGATCTCGTCTCACGCTGGCTATTGTTTTCAGCTGAAGAAAAGAAGGAGGCCAGACTGAAAAGAATCCCTTGAGCTAAAATACAGACCTGGAGGCTATCACTGAGAAGACATAAAAAGAAGCTTGGAAGGTCATTACATTCTTTTCAGATCAATAGAAGACATTGCTTTGGATCAGGGGGAGAATTTGACGTGATCAAGAGTTGCCAATATTGCATTTCTCTCGCATGGGTAATAAGTTTAAAAACCTCCAATACTTTCCTCTTGTTGCTGCGACTCCACAAGGGAACCTTCTATTCATCAAGCCGAGAATCAAAGGCTTCAGCAGTCTTAAAACGTTAACAGTCAAAACTGCCCCAGCCAATTTTTCACAGTGAAAATCACTCTAGAATTGCAGAACTGCGTAAATAAAACATGCACTGTGACATACTGTATTCTGACTGTGATGTTCTGTAATAGGTTAGATTCACAGCAAAAATAGCTAACTTGAAACAAGCCATGGCAGTGAACAGGTAAGCACTGACATACATACTGATGACATGATATCCTGCACTACTGTCCAACACATTTGTCAGTACTATATAATAATGCCCTTTAGGAAGCTTCACCAAAGACTTGAGTAAGTCTACAGCCTGCTTGCCCTACCACAGCATTAAACCCATAGCCCAGAGAAAGTAAAAGGTACATCTATGCATGAGTAATATCATTTGAAATCAACAAATCAGTGTAAGGTGATAAGTAATATCATGGTCCAGATGGTTGTTGCATAATTATAGACCCACTGTGAGAAAGTATGTCAGTCCTGCGCTGCCAGTAAGGGTATACAAACAGCACAAGATGTTTGCTGAACGAATAAATATAACCGCAGAATTTGAGAGAAAGTTTAACCCAAAGAGACTGGAACAAGCATTTATGCACTTAGTGGTGGTGGTGGTGTGGCAGTGTTTTACCCTTGTTCAAACAATACAGTACAAACAGTACAGTACAGTCTAAAGCAGCAGTCACCCTGGGGCTAGCTTTAATGGAACTGAGCACATGCGAATGCCGCCTCTGAGCATCACAGGCCCTGGCGATCGCCGGTGAGTGTGCCGCCGCCGCCGCCGCCGCGGCTGTGATTGGCTGGAGGCAGCGGTGGAGGGGGCGTCTCACCGATTGTGGATGAGTTGAAGCTCCTGGCAGTGCTGCTGCTGGAGGGAGGCGAGCAGAGCCTTGAGGAGCTCGCACTGCTGCGTGACGTGCTGGCCCCGCAGCGCTAGGCTCTCTGCGCTGTGGCCAATCACCAGCCCCAACCACTCCGTGGCCTGCTGGGACACCAGCTCCTTCACCTGCAGAGGAGTGGGTGCTGTTAAAGGGCCAGGGATTTTTTTTTTTTACCTTATTTATTTAACCTTTAACTGCCTTGTTATATCCCCCCTCCTATCTCTCTCTCTATCTCTCTCTCTGTCTCACACACACACACACACAGACACACACACAAAGACACACAGACACACACACATACACAAACACACACGTCTATTAAAGGCGCCAGTGATTTTTTTTCCCCAAGCTTGTTATGATCGACCTCTCCCCCTCCCCTAGTAGCTGTACAGTAATGTATTCTATCTGATGTCTGTGAAGCGCAGGACTACCTCCACATACCTTCTCTTTGTGTTCAGTGGTTATGGCCTGGATTTTAAAGTCGGTTTCCATCTTCAGATGGGAGCTTTCACTGCAATAGATGATCGAGAGAATGCACACAAGTGGGGAAACACTCTAACACAACGTCACAATTTGCATCGCTGTTAACATGCGTGCCTGACATTAATTAGATTGCGCCCGTAATTGCATTGAAATGGCTCGAGACATCACAGCAAAGTCACAATGCGTCATACCCTGCTTTCTTAATTGCTTTTTCCAGCTGTTTCTCCAGAGTCCCCTTGTCCTTGTTGTGCTGACTCACGACTTTGTCCACTTGTGTGCTGTGGGCCCGCTGCATTGCCAACTGCTCCTGCGACACAACAAATCTGTGAGTCTCTCACCTAGTTCTGTCAATTCAGGGAATATTTGCCACAAAAACATGGCCTGACAACAGCAACAAAATAAAAGAAAAAAAATAGAAGGAAGAAGGAGAAAAAAAAAATGGAATTCTTAAGGTGTGAGAAAAACACAAAAACACAAAGCTTGAATCGTGACCTTACCTTGGCATGGTTTTTCTTTAAGGTACTAAGCTCTCTCTGCTGTTTCTTCAAAAGTTTAAGGTAGGTCTGTTATATTAAACAACAACAACAACAACAACAAACCATCAGCACTTGAGTCCTGAGTCAATCTCTAAATGACTGGGCAACATGAAAATAACATGGGAGAAAGAGGGACACTGGGCTCCTGAATGTGTCTGGCTCATTTGAAGTGCTGGGGATGAGATGGGAGGATGCAGCCTCAAGCAACCACCATTTGGAGCCTCCATCCAGCTTAATGGTATTCCAGCTGAGGAGCATTTCTAAACGCTTCACTTGGCTGCGAGAGGGAATCGTTTTTGCTCGACGGAGCGGTTTTCATGTTCCCTCATGTGTTGAGCATAAATGTATAGTTGTCTTCTAGAAAGTTCACACAAACACTGTATTTTACTGTTAAGATTTTAGACCAGGCACGCAATAGACTTGTGCATGGAGATCACTGGGGGTTGAGATAGCAGGGGTGGGGTGTGTTTGTGTGTGTGTGTGAGCGAGTAAGTGAGTGTGTGTGTGTGTGTGTGTGTGTGTGTGGAGGGGGGGAGAAGCTCTTAGATGTGGAACCCAGAGACAGCGCTTTGGCAGCAGGAGTCCCTCGGTGGACTGATGTCGATTCTCTGGCTGCTTGATTGGAGCTCATGCTTGCAATCAGCCCTGTCGGTCAGCTTGATGCCAGCACTCCACTGTTTCCTGCCAGCGCTCTGCTCAATCAGTGGAACACTGATAGCTACGGGCATGGTGTTACCACTTCCCTCCTGGGCTGGATGCACCGCGGCGCAGACGTTTGTTGAGCAATAGTGCACCAGACATCATCTATAATTCACCATCTGAAATGGAAACCAGTCTCAAAGCAAAAACATTTTTCCCTGTCCATGCACCAGGGGGGTGGCGGAGTGGCGCATCCTCGACCAGCTCCAAGAGCCCTGATCAAGCCATCGGTGGTGAGTGCCACTTCTGGGCTTGGCCATCTGAATACTAGCTCTGTCCTGTCCTGTCCTGCTTTGCCATGGTCACTCCATTTACCCTGAGCTATTAGTATGAGCTATTGAAAATATTGCATTAAATACTGCATTAAAATACTGCATTAAAGGTATTTCAATCATGGCTCTTTAGAGTTCTACAATGGTCGTATATGAAAACAGTGGAAGCTGGTCAGGCATGAGAGAAATGATGAGGTAAGCCACTTGTTTTCACCTCTGACGGGGCTCAGAGCATTGCCTTAGTAAGACTAAAACTAGTTTACATAATACTGCACTGGCTGTCATTATACTACACTTAGACATCAAACAAGAAATGGTAAATAAGTAACATACCTATATAGTGTTTTATACTGTGCTCAAATAATGTATGTGATAGTACGTAAAATGAGGAACCTCAGTTTTTTGGGATATTATGAAATATGTGAGAACTCACAACTAGGTAATAGCCTAAAATATTGTAATAATCGAAATGCCTTTGTGAAAGGAAAAAAATAACAGAAAAGGTAAAAAAATGTTCAGGAAAAAAAGCCCCTTTGAATCATGTAAGATGGCTGTAGGTATCATCCTCAGATGCTTTCATGAAATCAACCAGTCGTTCTGGGGTGTCCTTTCAGGTGTCTACGTGTGCCTGTGCTTGGCTGAATTTAAATAGCTCCCCTTCTAGTCATTCGCACAGGGTGCACAAGTTCAGCTCAGTACTGATGGAGCCGATTAACTTTGAACACAGACAGGTTTTTAGATTTCAATGCCGAGCAGGAAAAATCGCCTGGTGAGCGCCTCACCTTCATTTGCTTCAAGTCATCCACGCTCACTTGATGCACCAACAGGGCTGTATCTGAGCAAGAGAAAGGGAAATCAGGAGAGAAAAAAAATACTCCACATCAAAAGTTGAAAAGGAAATCACAGTAAGACACATTTACCCATTCACCACAGGAGATGCCTGTTGAAAATATTTCACGGGTAACAGAGGCTGGCATATTTGTTATTAGTAAATGTATCACGCCTGTTCCGATTACATACCCCCCGCCGCAGAGGAGCCAGCGGGCCGCCTGGGCGTGGCGGAGTTGTGCCGGAGCTCTGCGCTGACGCGAGGGCTGACGCTGGCCTTCACCTGGCTCACCTTCCGCTTTTTATCGCTCTTGGAGCTGTCGCTCAGCACGTCCACGATGTCACACTGGGCAAACAATCAAAATAAATCACAGTGGACAGTCAAGGCGTTTGTTCGCGACAGAACAATGCCACGCTGTCCACCACTGAGACGCGTTGCGTGAGTTGTGTGACCTGTGTTGGAGACGAGGAGGTTATTTCTAGACGCCGGTCATTGTGGCCAGAGGATGCTCAGATAGAGAATGGGAACTCGACTGATTACATGACAACGTGACTGAAGACGTATGACGCAGGTCTGATGGGCACCTTGGTCATGGTCACAAAAAAAAAAGGGGTCAATCAACATAGCAGCGTCAATAAATCACTGCTAAGCAACAACAACAGGAAATACAGAGAAGACAAAAAACATAACAGATGGCTGATGAAAGACAGTTAGAGATCCTTCAAGCAGAATTGTTCTGGAAAGATGAAATGTCAGCTGACACGTCAGTAAACTACTTATTACTGGTGTTTCTAAGTGCGCTACCCCTGGCTAAAGTGCCTCGGCAAGTGCCGCTGTAGTGCCTCAATTCAATACTGTTTTTTGTTACGATGCTACTACATCAGGGTACTCTCCAAAGAATTGGGATTCCGCAATTCGAAATTCCAGCAACCAAATCAGCAAGCGGAAATTGAAGGCAGAAGCAAAAGGTTTACAGTTCAAACAAAGGGCCCACCCACCACAAAGGAAACATACGCCTATCGAGAGCATCCAGACTCTTTGCACAAAGTGAATGAGCCTGGTCCAACAGGCTAGCGGTAAAGACTTTGTCAGCATT